>JAQISU010000155.1:21377500-21725000 GCA_029339505.1 Unio delphinus | reverse complement strand
AGAAAGTCCATTTCAACGTCTCATAAAAATGATCATCTCTGGTCTAGAAAATTGTGGCGTCATCATCTACAACGACACCTGGATAGAACATCTAGCAACAATTCGAAAATTCTTTGACAGACTCACTGATGCATGTTTGACAATTAATTTATCTAAAAGTGAGTTATGCCGTGCTAGTGTGACTTTCTTAGGACATATTGTGGGACATGGACAAGTTAAAAGGTTGAGGATATTTCTAGATAATATAATTGCAGACGCTCTTTCCCGTGTATAACAATTTATTATACTTTGTAATTTATACTAGTCCTATTAACCTCAGATGTAAATTGGTAAGTGATAAAAAGAAAGTTTTATCATATAAACCTTTCTTTTTATTTTATGTGGGAAGGTGTTACGTCTATTTGATTTAAATCATTTATTTATAATTGTCAAATTCAAATTTTTCATTTTTGGGTTTAAAATTCATTAATTGGGAGATATATATTCTGGAAAATTCAGGCTGACCTAGACTCTATCTGTAAACACAGGTTGACCTTGCTTGTTAACCTCATTATCTGACCTTGCTTCAGAGTGATAAACAGGCCTTTAAAACGATTGGCTAAATCCAAGGACAACTTTTCATTTTTAGTTCTGGGGGATGAGAAATGATTGATTTTCTCCTGGGTCATTCCATTCGTACGTGCTTTTATGATCGTACGTTCTTTCTGTGACCTTCTGGAAAATCACGTGATCCCTTGTTTACGTAAAAACAGGTATTTAAATATTTGTTTGGGAGAGAATAATTCAGTAGATGTTGGGCTTTTATAATATTAAGTTGTGTCTTCTGTTTGAGTTATAATTGTATTTACCGTGTATTGGAAATTGTGTCAGTTCGTTGAAGCAAGAGGAATTATTTTATTTATCTGGAAAAGAACATGTGCTCATAGATTTTTCATTTGGATTATTATAAAAACAAGAACTGACTAAATCACGTGACATCGTCGTCCATATTGGATTACATCGTCAAGATTGGAACCTGGAACTATTAGAACATTTATTTATTATTTATCAGTACTCTTGCAATTCCATTGGTGGAATATTTATGTGAATTCTATATTGGATTATTTTTTTATTTGATTCTCTAAAACCATAAGTTTAAATATTTTCTTTTATGAAAATAATTGTACTTAATAAATCGTTTGTTAAACTTTACAAGCTTGTTAGTTTTCACTCTTTCTGTGTTGCTGCTTATTCGAGCCTAAGTACGTAACAATACATACATACATACATACATACATACATACATACATACATACATACATACATACATACATACATACATACATACATACATACATACATACATATGTGGGTATGTGAGAAACCTTGCCAGTAGCTTGTCGTGGGTCCGTGGTTCTTTCCGGGGGTTGTCCTGAGTTCTTCCTCCACCATTAATACAGACCGCTTTGTATAGCCTATCGTGTGCTGAAAAATGGCATTAAACACTGCAACAACATACATACAAATAGATAGACAGACAGACATTGTTGCGTTTTAAGGCTCCAATAAACATGAACAAAGAAAGAGTGAAAACAGCAAGCTTTGTAAAATTTAACAAAGAATGTATTTCCCTGGGGGAAAAAAACAATGGAAAATGAAAAAAAGAACTTACGGTTTTAAGAATAAAATCAAAAAATAATCCAAGAATAATCCTCGAATTAAATTTTAGAAGTTCTTGTAATGAAATGTTCTAAAAAATGCAAGCTCGAGACCCGATGAAAATCCAAGAAGGAAGGCGATGACGCATGATGTAACCTGTGTAGTACTGTTGTGTCTACACTTCCTTGTATAACCACAAAAAAGAACACTCTGGTGTTTGAATTCCAAAGAAATGTTCAAGAAATGTCCTTGTCCGAGAATTCTGTATGAGCACTCAAATATTTCCAGAAAAACGAATTAATATTCTAGAAGCCAAATAATCTGAAGAAAATTTAAAACAAAACTCAAAACTGGTCACAACAGAAGAAAACAACTTGAAATCAAGTGTTTAAATCCCAACTCACTAGCATTGCTATAGAAAAAGGTTATACAGTAATCTAAGAAGCAGTTTCGGAAATCCCAGAATTGCAAAAAAAAGGGTCACGTGATCATGTTTACATCTTAAAGTCAATACTCTATTATAGCATCGGGTTCATTCTATATGACATCCGTCATTATGAACGAATAAAAAAAAAATTACAAGGGTTATTTACATCAAATCAAGTATTAGGGTGAGGAACTAGGTCAACATGGATACAATGTTCCTAATTTTAGGTTTTCGAAAACTGAAATAATTGTCTGGAAATATCTCCAATAAATAAAATGATATTACAATAGTGTGCAATGTACTCAGCAAAAATTAAAAACTAACAAACAAACAATTAAATTATTAAAACATAAATTAAATCAGATATACGTAACAACAGACAGACACACAGTTATGAATTTATTATCTTTTCGGAACGATTGCAAAATAAATTAGTATGACGCTGATTTTAGTAATTGCCGCAATGCACAGCTCAGAATTTACTTCTTAAGCTCCCGTCCCATTTCTAGCGCGCAGTGTAGACACGGTGGAGACAGCAGATAGCAAAAAAAGGACAGTGAAGTGAAGGAACTGGAGCTGATATAAATTATTCCAATACAAATCTCAACCTAGGAAAATAATGAGGCGTTAGGTTATTCATGTTTCAATTACATTCTCATAAGCTACCTATCCAAACCATATCTCGAGCAATATGTTCAACAAACTGAACTCCACCGTGACAACTATTAAGTTAAGCTACAACGTATACTTGTATTGTTGCAGATGTCGGTTTAACGCCATTTTGCCCTACATGGAATAACTGATGGAGGAAGAACTCGGGGGAAACTCTTGGTAAGAGTTACCTACCCCCACAAGAAGCTACTTGCGAGCTTTCTCACATACCCACAACGACCGAGCTCAAGACTCGAACCCCATGCGGACACAAGCGAGATCGCTATGATTGCTAAAGCCAGGCGCTTTAGACCACTTAGCCATCCGAAGCAATATATATTTATCTATATATATATATATATATATATATATATATATATATATATATATATATATATATATATATATATATATATATATATATATATATATATATATATATATATATATATATATAAATGAAAGCATAGAGTTTTTTTTTTTTAAAAATACACGAACGTGCTAAATCGTTCACGAATGATTTCGAATTTCCGACAAAATCTGAAGGAGATACAGAACCATTCATCGTTCTACAAATGATTAAAAGAGGAAAACATTAGTCATGTTCCTGGAAATATTGCACAGAAAACAAATGGGGGTGGAGGGCAAATGGTGCGGATGGGATTTATCTTTTCTGGAAAACACATTTCGTTTGGATACTTTGCTATATTTCTAGAGACGTTTTATTTCTTAAATGTGGAAAAAGACCCGTATGTGATGTAATTAAAAGAAAAAAAAAACTTGTGTGGCGGGGATTAAGTAGGGGCACAGGGGCTCGTATCATTGCTTACAATATACCTGTCATACAAGTACTATATAAAAACTTCAAAAAGGACACTTCTCGCCTTTCTCGCGTGACCAGTTTAAGAATAAACGCTTTTATTTCAAGCTACATATCACGTAGCGTGATAAATCTGTTACCGATGTTTATTAAGTCAGGCGATTCGACTTCGTATGCGTATCTGAAGTTGAAATGCAGAAAAAGATCCTAATCTATTTATAGTTGTAATCTCAGATTCATGACATTTTGTTTCAAGTGACGATACGCTAGTGTTTATACTGTTTGATGATGTATAATATATGTTTTTCAAAATTTAAATATCCTAATTGCTGATTTAAAAACACACTCATCCTTTGTTACCAGTGCAATTTCGAGGACCCTCGGTAATCACAGTGTTCACGTCATCCTAATCTGTGTCCAAAATTTACATACGACACCTCGACCACCAAACTAGTTACTGGGTTGAAGTCCCCCAATTTTTAACAGGACAGTTTTAGATGAAGAATATGAGCTTTGAAATAGGTGATTGATGAAAATAATGGGTTTCAGAGTTGGGGTGGGGGGATGGGGCGTAAAAATGAATCTTGTCCTCGGGCTCTAAACACTCTAGCTACGCCTCTGGATAAAAATGAAGCGATGCAACAAATAATAACGAAGAAATATTAACGAATGAGCGTACATAACGCTTAGTGTTATGAAATAAAATCACTGGGAAGTTACACAGCATTTCATGCTTTGTTATCAAGTCCGATTTCCTCCTTAAAACACCGCTTCTCGCCCAATTTAAGAATGATTGTCGTTAAAATTCGATGAGCAATACGCTTTCCATGAGGTTTACGTTGCAAGGGACAGTTTTATTTCAAAAACTTAATTGCTGCATCCACCTACCTAGTATAATAATTCTTTTTTTTTTAAATTTTAAAAAGAACAACATAAAATACCCAAGTGAGGTCAAAAGGTCCGTAGTCCTGGATACTCTACTTAAACAAAGCCTATGCTTATTATTCACTTGATCTGACACGTCAATGCCAGCTCATCGCAATGGAAGATTTTATTCCCCAATTGCAAATTTATATCTTAATTTTTCAAGTCTGAAGGTCATTTTTGACATCAAATGATGCTCACAGTACAAACCCTATATAATACTTCGGAGAAAAAAAAAACTCGACATCTGCCATCCTGGCCGTGTTTTTGAGATAGTAGTATACACTTGCCTTGAAATCAACATTTAGCTGTTAGTGGTTAGTTTATCCTTCTAGTCGACTATTCGGATTTTAGTGTCTGCATACTGTGAAGTAACCATGGGATGTGTATATGGCTTGCATCAATATCAAGAACAACACAAGTCCGAAACGCCTTATTCATAAATATATCCATATTTGTAATTACTAAATATCTGAAAGTCACACCATAGCCTAAAGTTAAGAAATTCGAGAGGGGTCATTTTACGAAACTACCCTTTGCTACTGTTATTCTGTCAACAGGAAATTTCAAGGAAAACGAATGCGTTTCCTGACTGGTTCTGGATGATCTGAGAGTGTCTCGTCGTGATGTAAGCCGGACTCAAATATCGGACTTTCACAGTGTTCCTGAGTATAGCTGTTGGATACTGCTTCTTTCCAATAACTCATCACAATTGTTACCGAGAGGATGGTGGATTAAATGAACAACACAAAAACAATATGTGAAAGAAAATATAAATTTATGAAATAAATTATTAATGAAAAATAATGATGTATCAACACAATAACTCATGCGTTCAACCCACAATTACACTCGGACTTCTAGCTTTCCGGATATTTACACGTCACGACAGATGTTGACGGACAGACAATCTGACAGACAGACAGTCAGATATTTCAATTCGATTGCACAATAAATCAGCAACAATTTCAGCTACGATATCAGAGATGTTATCAGCCGACGTTATCAGAGATGTTTTCAGATGCGTTATCAGATGCGTTATCAGAGATTCTATCAGAGATGTTTTCAGATGCGTTATCAGCTACAATAAAGAAACCAGACTAATAACAGTTGTCTCAAAAAATAATCTAAACCTTAGATCACGCTATTGCATTTAAAGTCTGATAGTGACTAGTAATTCCAAATATTCACGTTTAAAATCTGCATTGCAATAAAGGCATCATTATATGAAAATGATAAACTGAATAAAATTCACAATAAAACGAAATATAAATTTAACACTCACCCCTTTGGCTGGAGATTGAAAGACGAGCTATCTATCCTGTGATTAGATACTTTAATATATTGATTCACTGGTCATGAAAGAATAACCAGCATTCACAGTTTGCCCTATGCCAACATTTACATGCAGAAACCATGTACTAATGCATGATTTCTGCCGGCAGGGCCAGATTAAGGCCTTTGAGGGTCCCTGGACACGGCCAACATAGGGGCCCGTAGCTATCCTGTCGTGTCCATACATATGGTTACAGTACCATTAATAACACTGCCTGTGAAATTAGAACATAATATACGGGGCCCCTTGAGCCTCGAGGGCCCTGTGCACGTTGTCTACTTTGCCTTATGAATAATCCGCACCTACCTGTAGGGTTATTTGAGCAACTGTGCATGATTACCAATGCTGTGATGTTAATATTTGTGTACACTTTAGTGCTCGAATCATTTAATAAACGCTGATTCCCACGGGTATGTCACATTGCTTTTAATTTCTCTCACACAGACAACACACATATTTAGCAGCGAACGAGAAAAATTTTGTTTATTGTAAATGATTTTCCAATGATTGTGAAATAATAAGGAAGAATAATTTCAAAATAAAATCCACGGATCCCTCTGGTTAATTAAATCATACGACGGTTTCTATCAAATTAAGCTGGAGAATGCTTCTTACTTTTAATGGACATAAACATATCTAAATGTAAACTAATTTGTTAGCAGTAGCTTTAATTCAAATAAACAGTCACAAATAAAGGGAACATTTCTACACAACAGGCATGCCCCACTTTTCAAGTCAAAGGAATGTATATACTAGCAGTGGTGACACAAGAATAAGAACTTTTCTTCTTTTGAATCAGTACCAAAGGGCGTCAAGAGACTTTTATTTAACATCGACTTAGTTGAATGTTCAGGGACGTCATTGGGGAGGTGGGCCATGTGTCCTAGCATACGATCGAGATAATTTTTAACATGCGAAATTTCAGAGTTATATATATATATATATATATATATATATATATATATATATATATATATATATATATATATATATATATATATATATATATATATATATATATATATATATATATATAAGGCATTCCTTTGAATGTTTCCATTGGCATCAAAGCAAAACTTTTGCATAAATTTTAATTTAAAAAGAAACTATTTCGATTTACACTGAAAGAATGGTTACAGGTAATAGTAGTGTGCTAGTTTGATTCCTTTTTCTCCTGTTACCCTCATGCGTCCTTGACACGTTAGTGTCTGCCTTTACAGAACATACGGCCCAGTTACGCTTCCCTCTGGAAAAACACTGCGATATGCAACCATGTAACCCAGTTCTAAAAAAAGAACTTCTCAATTCACCGCATCACAGCGTGCAGTAGACACCCGTGAACTAACCTCAACGTATCATCCGAGTTAATATGGCTGTCTAATGGATTATGTAATTATTTTATATTCATGAATCAGTTATTGGTGAAATCATTATTAGTGAAACAGTTCTAACACGTGTACTTGAACAAAAAAAAAACTGATTTTCTATGATAAAGCAAGGAAGCAATCAATGTGGTGGTGGTGGGGGGGGGGGGCACAAGAGAGGGAATAATTACAATTCTTATATCAGTGGAATTTTTGCAACGTGGTTAGCAATTGTTTCTTGTCTCCTTTACATGGATTTTGTCATTTGATTATGTTAATTACTCGGTGTTTTCCGCAAGACGCATTACAGTTATGAAATACAGTTACTGAAGGTTTGTATGTTTTTTTATTAATTGATATTGATATCGTTGGAATTATTAATGGTTTGATTTCCTTTAAAACCATCTCATGTTACTGTTTCAAGTTTTACCATCACTTGATGTAAACGATATAACTACTATCAGGTCTAAAAACTTGCCTTAATCTGAGTTACCATCCTCGACACCTACCTGAAAGGCCAGAATAATTATGATATGTTATGAATTTTAGTGATTGTTGCCGTTACAGATAACAGACTTTGGGTCAGATTTACCCATTTAGCACACTGAGCACGTGCTTAAGGCACCAACCCAGCAGGGGCACCAGAAACAATTCAATATAACTGTCGATGATTACATATGAATTAATTAAATATGACCATTTCGATCTGCACGTTCAAGTATTTTGATCTGGAATGATGACAACTGTATTTTCCCACCTATTTAGCTTATAATAATGTGGTTCTTTTTTGTTTTTGTTTTTTAAAATAATATTTCACATTTTGTAGGTGTGGGGGCACCGTTATATTTTCAGTGCTTAGTACCCTTGAAGGCCTTAATCCGGTTCTGCACAGACTACATTTTGTAAAGGTGAATGGACACATCTCCGTAAGACAAAGTTGCACAACATCAAGCTCGAGTCCCCTCGACACATTTTTAGTGCCCGTGTCCTTACTTTATTACAAATTACTCGTGCACTCCCATCCACCTGTATATATCACACCGTTACTTTTTAATTTGATTACAAGACTTAAAGAGCAATCAAAACTAAACTGAGTTTAATTACGACAACTACTATGGTGTCATCCATTTAATTTGACATAACAAAATCTATAAATATCACTTCAAAAAAGCTCGCTTCGTAGTGCTCGATTTTAAATTATATATATATATATATATATATATATATATATATATATATATATATATATATATATATATATATATATATATATATATGTGTGTGTGTGTGTGTGTGTGTGTGTGTGTGTGTGTGTGTGTCGCATGTTAATTGTTTCGCTAATATTGTCCGTTTTCAAATACAAAGTGTGATGTACTGAAATCACGCGCGAAAACAAAGGCTTACCTCCCTTCAGAAAGCATCGGTCAGTATTACATAAACGGTTAAACTCCATCTTTACCTCCAGACAGTATCGGTCTAATCCATAATTATTTTTTTTTCTTCAATTACATTTCAATTACATTTGTTATTTGGGGTGTGGGTGGGTGGGTTATATTGTGGGGTTTGGGGGTAGGTTGTCAGTTACCAAGCCGTCTTCCAAGAATGGATTGACATTTGCATCTTGGGACTAATACAAAATGTTTATTTATCACGTGTCACGACTCTTGTTGGTCCTTATTCAGTACATACGAATGTAGTCCCAGTCTTATTTTCAGAGCTTTTTTGATCGTCATACAAGAAATAAATTTGTGTATTCTTGGTATTGATTTATATATCATTTTTTGATATTCTTTAGAACACAGGGGTATATATCGTACTTACAATTTATTTCAAATGGCATACTCGCGGTCTGCTTAACAATGAATATCTTGCATTCAGTTTTGATAGGTTATTATTGTTCTAGTCCACGGTTAACATAAAGCATCCATTTATCCACTTGAGAAGCAGAGCCATCTTTGCTAGCCCAGGTTCCGATAACCCTATATACACCTTGGCAGGGGCCCCGAGTGGCCGAGTGGTCTAAAGCGCTGTCCGTTACGGATCACTGCCATCTCACCTCTGTCTGCGTGTGTTCGAGTCTAAGATTCGCCAAATGTAGTTATGTGAGAAAGCTTGCCAGTAGCTTCTCGTGGGTCGGTGGTTCTTTCCGGGGGTTTTCCGGTTTCTTCCGCCACCATTAATACTGGCCGCCATGTATAGCCTATCGTGTGCTGAAAAATGGCGTTAAACCCTACAACAACACCTTGGCATGTCGAGCAGATAATTCTGTGCTTCGGCTCTGAATTTCATTGGATGCGGCGGCACAAGGGAGCAGTCATTTTAGTTTGCAGTGTAGTCAGATCATTTACAATTTTCAAAAGTACAATATCCAAAGAAATGTAATCCATATTACATTAAAATAGCATAGAGGTATGCCAACATCCTCTCCACTGTGCATGTTTGAAATACAAACAACTTCACCTTACATACATCACTCTACCAAAATTACATAATAACTGGTGAGCGCCACCTCTATCTGTTCGATCCGCCAAACTGTAGATAGGATTATCGGAACTGTGACTAGTGAAGATGAAGTACTTTCCAATAGTATTCGATTGAACTAGACACGAAACAACAAGGAAACGTCGAGTGAAAGTGACCATTAAATAAATAGTACGGTATTTATATCGTTGATAGGAAAAAAAAGTTGGGATTTCTCCTTTACGGTTGTGTAAATTATGAGTGACAAAACCCGCAGACAGTATAAGAAAATAAACACGGAATCTGCGATCGGTCAGGTTCCACCCGCCCGTGTCAGTGACTTTGTGTTGACACTTTCAAGGGCAGGGGGTACTGTCAATAGTTTCACTTTTCTGCCGGCAATAGATAAGAATGCCTGTAGTGTATCTAATAGCGCTTGTGGTGTATCTGTTGTTTTGTCTCAGAATGATAAAGTATTTTGGTAACTTCTTCCATATTATCAGGAAGTGCCCATGTAAATGACCAAACTAAAGAATGGCCCACAACTGTCGGATTTATTGTTCAATATGCATACATTATCGCTGTAGGATTGTTCAATTGTTCAGGCATTGTGCCCTATACAACATAATCGTTGAATTCAGTAATAGTGGGGGTGTTGTTTAACTTTACGGTTATTGATTTTTATTGGCTAGTTATATGGAAATGCTTCCGGAGGCATTCCTGACGGAAATTAAGTTCTGAATGAACTGGCGTTAAGTTTGCTGCATCGCCTTAATGCCATACAGATTTTGTTATTGAACTATTTATCCGTAAACCCAACACTATATCGCAAGACACTATCGCGTGTTTGAAGAATAATGCAAATCTCAAAGAAACAATTTTTAAAATGTCTGTAAAGAAATGTGTCGTATGTCCTTGATGTTATGCTTGCTTGAGGTTTTGACAGATTTTCGCCCAAACCGATCTGCTCACCTCGGAGTATGAGAAAAGCTAAATTTAAGCTGAACTTGACAGTGAAAATATCCATTGTCCAATCCTATAGCCTTGCGAAGTTCAAGATACCGTCTGAACACAAATGACCTGATTGCGATGGTGTATTTTAAATCTTTGGATGTATTCTTAATTCCTTTATAACACTAGAGGTAACTGCTTTCATTTTAAGGTATGAGGACACTTAGGGAAGCATGACTAGTTCACTGCTTATTTACGACAATTAACAAAATACGCCTTTTCCTCTAAGTTTCTGATAGTAAGAATAAGAATTCTTCAATAGGAAACCAATGCTTTAACAATTTATCACTATTTTGCTTGATTGTAAATAAAGTAACTCATTTTACGACATTCTGAGCATTGGTGCAAAGATAACCAGATTTGCAGAAAATCCTGTCATCGCAACTTAAACATCTGTTACTGTGTAATGTGACTGAGATTACTGGCAAATTAATTTATTAAAATGGTTCATTTCTAAATAAGATGAAATATTGGGTCACGTATACGTGTCTACGTTACGAAGAAAGTCAGACCTCCATCAGAGTTTTTCAGATACTTATGTTACACAAGAAGTCTTAGGCTGGTAATGGACTTTGTATTGATGCAAACTTTTTAAGATAATTTCGCATTACATTTCTCTCGTGGTCAGTGTAACACGTAACGGTTAAAATTTGATAAATTAAACTATACTTACCAAGTCAACGTTTGATTGTAATTTCATGAACCCCATAAGTGCCTTAGTGATCACGAGATGACTGTTCACGCGGCTAGTCAGTCTTGAGAGCAAAGAAATGGAAGCCTCGTTTTCATATTGGGTGGGAAGTATTATGGGTGGGCATGTGCTTATTAAAGCACTTATAGGTTCAAAAAATTAAAATCAAACATCGACTTCGTAAGTCTAGTTTAATTTATTAATTTCGCTTCTGCAATGAGTGCCTCATGATTTTATAAGATTTCCGAGAGAGGCTTCCATTTATGTAATACAAAAACAACAACATAAAAAAAATAACGTTTATATATTGGTAGCAAACCAGATAACCCAGAGTTAGATTGTATATTACATGACAGTTATGAACTTCTTTATGCTGACACTGCCTTTGTGCAGAATTCATTCTTGTCTTTAACAGGCTTGTCGTAGAATATCCAGAAAATACAGGTACTAGACCAACCAGCTGCCTTCAAGATTGTACCAAATGGTATCCCTATAGCACAGGCCACAGAAACAGATGCAGCACATGTACTCTGAGCCTGAAACAATGATGTATTAATACCAGACTTCCTTATCACAGTCTTTATCCAGTTCGATATTGTACCTTTAGCAACTTTTTATGTGGAGATTGTGCGCGGATAAATGTGTTTCAGAAGTTCTCAAAAGTTTGGTCCGTTGCACACAAATAAACCTGTAAACAAGACACAACACGCACGTTTTTGTCATTTGGATCAGATAAAAAAAAAACAAAGGGCTCCACGTGTTTCCCTGGTTTAGGTTCTTTAAGAAGTAAAGGAAGTAAAGGAATAAGTAATTGTACACTGTTAATAGCAAATTGACAGTGGCATATGCTTAATCTGCTCGGGAAATGGACGCACCCGCACATCCACGAGTCTACTGTTTTGCAGGTCAGCTTGGGTTAGCCAGAGGCTAGGATAGTAAACCCGATAAGAAAATCTGGAGTGGACACCCTAAGGCAGCTGAACGATGTACTACAACCCCTTCTGGCAACGCCTTGGTCTGGAGAGGAATGTGCTACGCCAGATGACTTATGCCCAATATATACTAATAATGCTAGACAATTCTGAATATACCGTACCGCGCAGGTCAACCAGGACCACACCTACCGCTGTCCACTAGAACGGAGGTGACAAGTGTGCTATTGGTACTTTGAGTAAAATCAGCGCGAGAGACAGCATCGATATCGCCACCTGGAACATTAGAACTCTGGTGCAATTTGGACGATTCCAAGAGTTGACACATGTGATGGAACACTACACGTGGCCCATTCTGGGACTCTGTAAGGTCAGATGTAAAGTCCTAGGAGAACACCAAACTGAACATGGGCATATATTCTACTATAATGGGGAGTTGGACTAGGAGTAGGCTTCCTTGTAAACAAGCCATCAAGGGACATGTGTTTCAATGCCGCACCATATTGAGCAGAATCATTTACATTCGTCTGAACGGATCGCCCTTTAACATCACATTTATATATGTCTATGCTCCAAGTACCAATCAAGCTACAACAACATGGTACTAACCAACACCCTGGGCCAACATAACGCTTCACGATGCTGAATTTGGCACGCACCGAATGGACCCCATCATACCCAGATCGACTACGTACTGGTTCAAATCCGTTACCGATATATGCCAGATATGCCATTAGAGCAAACACAATGCCGTTCCCAGGTGCTGATGTTAGGAGTGATCACGACCTCGTGATTATTCACTTCCGAGTAAGGCTGAAGAAAATTAACTAGCCAAAGAACATCAGTCTCAAATGCAACCTTGAACAACTGATAAACCATAACATCTTCAAGTCATTCAAAGCTAAAATTGTTGTAACACTTGCTCCACTCCTTGTGATGGATGTTGATGTTAAAGTGATTACAGTCACCTTTAACAGTCATGACAGCAGCTGCCAATCTCATCATTGCCAAACATACAGACACTGTGTTACTGAAGAGATTCTGAAGTTGTGTGATGCCCGAATAGACCTCAGAAACACCAGACACACAACAGGAGCAATGAAGAACCGATAAATCAACACGAATATCAAAAGTAGAAAACACATGAAGAAAGCAAACGAAGACTGGATTGGACAAAAGTGCACAGAAATAGAGAACAGTCTGATAAAGAATAACAGCAAAAAGGCATTCAAAATAGTGAAAGACCTCACCAGACAGAAGCGACCCAGAGACAGTACCATTCAAGACGAAATGGCAATTGTCTCTCAGAAGCGAATGACATTGCAGAAAGATGGACTGAGGATTGTATAGAACTATACAACCATCGTTTCACAGGAGACCCAGAGGTGCTTGATGTTTCAAACTACACACCCAGAGACAGTACCATTCAAGACGAAATGGCAATTGTCTCTCAGAAGCGAATGACATTGCAGAAAGATGGACTGAGGATTGTATAGAACTATACAACCATCGTTTCACAGGAGACCCAGAGGTGCTTGATGTTTCAAACTACACAAATGATGATGTGTTCCACATTCTCAAAGAAGAGGAGTCAGCCATAGGAACACTGAAGAATGGGAAGACAGCTGGAGTAGACAACATCCCAGCTGAACGTATCAAGAATGGGGGATCAGTAATAGAGCTACTAACAAAAATCTGCAACAAGAGCTGGCATGTGGAAATCTTCGGCCATTTGTAACAGGTGGCATAAAATGATATTTTCCAGAATGCTTAAAAATAAAGGCAGTCTTGAGAGAGTAATTCTGACGGAGAAAATTAGCTTCCTAATCAAGGATGCCAAGTCAGCAGCCTTAGTCTAATGTTATTGGTGGATTATTCCCAACGGAAATGTTCTTCAGTAGGGACAAAAGCTGTACTTAAAATTGTTGCAAATAGTCTGAATTTTTTTTAAACAGTGATTCTTTGACGACCGGTATACATGGTAGCATCGGTCGGCTTCTTTTAAATACGGTGTTCTATAAAGTTTCTTTTCTCTTTTCGGTTGTTATTATGATTTCAGTTAACATTATCATTAAAATGATCACTGTCATTATAATTATCGCTATCATTCCAATTCCAATTATCACGCATTTCAATTATAACTATCAATCTTATTGTCACTATCATTTCAATTATCACTATCATTCCAATTATAACTATCATTCCAATTATCCATGTAAAGTATTTAGAAATTTATGGATGTTAGAAAAATTGCAGAATGTCTTTAAAAACGTGTGATCCAGTACACAAGTCTATTCAATGCAAATTCCATTTTGGGTTGGAAGTCTATGCAAATTCAGTTTGGATGGAAGTTTATATAAATCGATTTGGTTGGAAATCTATGTAAATTCCAGTTAGGTTGAAAGTTTACGTAATTTCAATTGTGGTTATAAGTTCATATGTAAATTCCGTTTGGGTTGGAAGTCTATGCAACTTCCCTTTGGGATGGAAGTCTATTCAATTTCCATTCAGGTTTGAAGTCTGTGTAAATTCCATTTGGATTAGAAGTCTATGTAACTTCTCTTTGGGATGGAAGTCTAAGCAAATTCTATTTGGATTGGAAGTCTATGTAAATTCTAATAAGGGAATTAATGGTACTCAATGTGTCAACTTGTTGGGAAACTCCACATTATCCTATGGCTTAATAATCAAACTTAAAATTTAGTTCAGTAGGACCATTGTATAGATGTAGGCTTTTTATTTGTCTTTTACCTTTTATGGATCTCAGTTCCTATAGATTGGCAAGTTATATTAGGAAAACAACTAAGTTGATGTTTCAAACGAAATGTTTTATGTGCTTTATGTGCTTGTTTCAATTCGTTCAAATCAAAACATGTGCACCGCATCACGTTGCAACGGATCTCTGCAGCATATCCCAGCATGTGTTGCTTAGTTTCGAATCTCAGAAACTAAGATATTCAGAATAGGGGTTAATATTTCGCTTCATTTGGAGCCAGGTTTGAAGTCGAACCTGTAAATCGCGTTATAATCATATTGAAACTCCTCAGTTTCTCTTCAGAACAGTTGGAGACTTCCTGCATGCATATTTATCCCTTGAAGCAAAGTGTGCGATTCTGTCTACACGTATAAAATTATCGCTAAGTTAATCTTCATCACCATAATTATCTTCTTCTTCTTCTTCTTCTTCCTCATCCTCCTCCTCCTCCTCTTCTTCTTCTTCTTCTTCTTCTTCTTCTTCTTCTTCTTCTTCTTCTTCTTCTTCTTCTTCTTCTTCTTCTTCTTCAGATTCAAAGCGGAAGTCGAAATAATACAGCTGAGCCCATTCCACAGAAAGTTATAAGCTGCATCATATCCTGAAACTGATTTTCATAACATTGAGGATTTGCCAATATTTCATCATGTTTCATTCAGTACACTTCGGGATACTGAATTTCATTTTTGCATATTTTTCTGATTAAGTTTTACTTTTGTTTTTAAAATTTTAAATGATAGTTGCGACCATAAAACAGTTATATGCAGCGAAAGCCTGTAACCTAAAGCTATCCAGTTTTCGAGCACTTCTAGTCCATTAGTAGATTATGTATGCATTTAATTACAGGAATCAGTATACTTAACAGGTCGAGTCCCAGAGCTGCTTTTCATCGTGATGATATCTACTAATCACTTAAATTTTCAATTCATGGATTGAGATTTAAATAGCATGTGGCATCACAGAAGCATCGCTTGCTATTAACACAGCTTAGTCTTTTCAATCGCTATCTCCGAAATAGACCATAATCGACTAAGTCTGAACACCAGTCTTAATTTTGATTTTCACTAGGTGATACTTTTTAACTGGCATGCTCTATTAGTACTTAGGTTCTGTATAATTTATGAAATCTAATCTTGTTTATCAGACACAAACAAGTTCGTTGTCATAAGAAACAATGAATAAATTTATGTCGGATAATGGATTAAATATGTGTCTGGCGTTATGGAAACCATTCCGCTTTGTAGTGTTGTTCAAACAAATGCCAACCGCTCCGGATGCCTAGTGGTTGAAGCGTCCGAAGTGGTGGTAAAGATATGTGGTCTTCCCCACTCCTTATGTTCTTTTTGGTTAACGTTATCTAGCAGATGTTCGACCACAGTGTTTTTGTCCATCTCAATTAAACAATTAAAAAAATATGAAACTATGGGATGGAATCACAGAAATTTGAGCAGAGTTACAGAATAAAATAACACGAGCTCCGCGTGTATAAAATACAATAATTTAATTAATTACATAAACAAAATGAAATCGAACATGACATGTGAATGATTAACCTTTTCTAAGAAATAGGGTTACAATATCATGCGAAATTCAATCAGCCTTTCTGTTATAATAATAAACTTATTTAATCCCTCCCCTGTCAATCTCTCTTTAGCCTTTTCAGGTCATCAGCCTCTTGATTTGAAGGATACGTTCTTGTTCCCCGTTGCAGGATAGATATGGAGTTATTTCCTTTTCCTTCAAAAATAAAAATATAGTACCCAACTTAATATATGTCAGGTTTTCCTCTCATTCGACTTTACTACTTGTTGTAACTACTTTACTTTGCTAATTAACATTTCCAGACATAAGAAAAATCAATCCTCAGAATAAATTATACAAATCATTTGAGACAGATACTAACATATTCACACAATTTGTGTCAGAAGAAATTTGTGAAATCCAAGACTTCATTAATTATATTACATGTACATATAAACAACTAACCTCGAACTCGTTTATATAACATAATTTTGTGTGATTTTCTTGCAATACATGAATCCTACGACATGCACCCTTATATCCTAAATTCAATGAGAAAAGGAGGTACGAATTTAAAATAAAAACAGTCAACATTTATAAAACTTGGACTAATGTCACGAGAAAGATTAATTAAAAACACAAAATTCGTCTCTGAAGTCCCCCCCCCCCGCTCTTTTAGCATAATCAATCATTATTACTACTTTGACCGCCAAAATTTGTAGCACTCCCATAAAAATCAGAATAATCATTTCTAGTCTGCCTTTACTAATAACTATTCAAAATATAATATTATGCCACTAGCTTCAAATAGCTGCACTTTATAAAAGATTTTCCTTGGTTCGTCTCAACTCTTGTCAATTTACCGTTAATTATCTTGCGTTAACATTGCACTTTATACAAGATTTTCCTTGGTTCGTCTTATTTACCGTTAATTATCTTGCGTTAACATTGCACTTTATAAAAGATTTTCCTTGGTTCGTCTCAACTCTTGTCAATTTACAGTCTAGATTGTGTGTATTATTTTTTGAAAATATATCTGGAGTTATCGTGTACTTGCAAGATGGCAAGATGAGCTTAGAAGTTATGGTTGGTAAATTTAAACGTCGTAGACCGTATCCCCATATCCAGTCTAGTGTTGAATTGCTGTAAATGCAATCTGTTTCACTTGAAAGTCTGAGAAAATCGATATTTTCACGATTAGATATGCAGCATCAAGCAGTAAATAGGTGATATCAAGCAGTAAATAGGTGATATCAAATAGTAAATAGGTGATATCAATATAGGTGATATCAAGCGGGTTTTATTCAGTCATTGACTTTTTTTTTTAAAAAAAAAGATTGAATAAATGTACCTTTAGGTTAAATATGTAAATTTCTAATTTATATATTTTTGAACCTTCCATAACAAAAACTCATCTTGTTATTATAAATTTCGGATGTATCGTTACGAATAATTACGTTTAAACGTACTATCCTCGCGCAGGTATCACCTGCCTGCGCCTGATAAGTGTATTGATGTGACGCGTTACTAGATAAAAGATTTTCGCTTAAGTAAGACTTATTGAGAAAGGACTTAGCAATAGATGGCTAATAGAGCCACAGGTGCTCGATGCGAGTTTAATATTGAAGGAAAAGTAGTAAAGCCAGTGACTAAGAGAATATATTTTGGGTTTTGTACCGAGACAAGGAAATTCCAGTCTAGGTGTTTTTATTTGTCTCCCCCACGAGGCTATTATAATAATGTAATATTGTAATCCAGCGACTGGGATTTCCTTGTCTTGGTACAAACACCAACAAAGATCTTGTTTCTTACCCAATTGTTTCAATTAAATTAAAAATGCAACTGCACTTTTGCACTTTAGTTAACACAATTAATACACAGTATTCGTCAGTTACTATTGTTGCTTCTCACTATATGTAACGGTCCTCATGTTTTGTACACAATATGAAAATCGTAATACTTATCTAAGAAGAATCTAGCTGGATAGGCTGCTCTTAGAAAAGGAAAAAGAAACCGAGAAAAAGTTATAATTGTTTCGTGTTGAAAATATTGCGAGATGTGCATCTCGAGCCACGTGCTTTTGTTTTCCAAATGCTACACATTAAGACGAATATGTTAATGAGGGCAATGGAGCCCAAAGGTAAAATATGTACGTAATTAACCCCCATGGATCTAGTTAATGGTGTTACGTTTTGGTGTTACGTGACAGACGCATACTCGGGATGTTTTAAAATTGAGTGCTACGTATATTAGATCTGTGTGGACTTAAGATGACAAATGTATATTTTTTTCTCAGGAACAGGATATCTAATGTTGAATCGAGTTAATGAAAAGTACTAATTTACTTTTTCATCTAATACTGTTTTCAGATTATTGCAGGAATGTATCGTAGAGTCGCAAACAGCAAACACTGTATATCTCAGTAAACACAGCACGCTGCATATGAGCACAAGTTTTGTCATGGCAGGCAAAATTAGCGCAATTCGCACGTTTCAGACCCCGTAACATCAGTTTGGTGCAATTTAGAAAAATCATAGCTTAGGAGTAAAAACAAGCCATAGGTTGTGGTAGTCTGCCTTCAGATACGGAAATAGCAGAAGGAGATCGTGGGGCATGCGTGAAACAAACTTTTTGAAGTTACTTACCTTGTCTCTTTAATAATATTATGGACAGGGTCTTTTGTCAGAAAGGGTCATTGGGGGTAATGTAAGAACTTTGTGTAATTCGGCATGGTCTTATTTTTCCTTCAGGTTATTTTTTTTAAACATTAAGCTCGCGACGATCACCTATGACCAGAACTGGGTACTGCGAAAAATTGTGTACTACAGTATATCGAAGTTATATTTGGGACCAACAATGTTTTGCTCTGGGACAAGGGCCTGACACCGTTTCAAAGAAACTTTGTCTATCAATAGTTGGAAAATATATTGTTCTGACTTATAGCGAAACACCACCATGACATATCCGCTATAGAACATAGGAAAATAATATATCTCATCTCAAAAGAAAATCACAACCCCCACCCCCTTAAATTGTTAGTACATTTTAGCAGACGATTTTGATGTTTGCATGTTAATTATTGTAAAAGGTATAATCTAAAAACTGTATCGAAAATGACTTGATTAAGCATGCATTATAGTTAAAACCGTGTAAAAGAAGACATCGTGATAAATTAGCGAGCTTTGTTGATTAAGATAGGAATTGTTCATGCCGAAGTCTACAATTTACTAGCTATACTATTGATATAATAGGCAAGGAACCATTTAATCGGATGCCAACACCCTGGCAAGATATTTCTCAGAGAGGGCAAGTATACATAAAACGCACTAACTCAATAAATTAGAAAATATTTTGTGGACTTGAGAAATTAAGAAACATTTAACTGAAAATAACTGCTTTCCTGAACATCTTAGGAAGATTTGCAATCTGACAAAGGAATACATGTATTAATACATTGCCATACCCTAGAAGAAAAAAAATAATAAATTATATCTAATTTTAATTTTTATTCTGAAATGTTTCAAAAACAATTAATTTAAACCGAAAAACTTTCACCACATACTATTTAGTCATAACGAGTGCCTACGTGACACGTATCAAACAGGTAATTAAAGAATCATAAGTATAATTATATTTGAAATATTTAACATTAATTTGTGACATTTACAACTATCTGATAAACAAATGAATAATGTTTTGATTTATTTTGTCATGTAAACGAAAACTTATTGTTAATAGCATTAAATACGTAATAAGATCATTCGGAAATTTCCGTACAATCCTTACTGACGGAAACTACCGAAGTACCGATACAGTGATAAAACACCGTGGTACGTACCACGGAAAAGATACACCGGTTTACGTTCAGCGCACATCTAGCTTGTATAGTAAGTATTGTGGTGGGGATGGGGCGGTCATTTCAGGAATTGACACGATTAATAAAATATTTACTGTCAGTACGGCCATCGATAGATCGTGAGAAAAATGAAATAAATGATTATAAATAATGGAAAGAACAAAAAAAATGACGTGCATTCAAATGCAGACACGTAATCCCTATGTATTTCCTAGCATGCATTATATAAATCACACTGAGAAGACAATACATCATAACCCTAGTTTTAGACAATATTTATCAACAATAATTTTACACAAGTAAACCGCAATTCTTTAGAATCGTACATCTCAGACACCGTATCCGTGTAAGTATAATTCCTATCATAAGATCTCGCAACGTTCTTATTGATATTTGATGCTGACTGCTTCTGTTACCTAATGGTTAGAGCGTCCGCCTCGGATACGGAAGGTCATGGTTTCGATCCCCGGCCGAGTCATACCAAAGACTTTTAAAAATGGTACTAACAGCTGCCTCACTTGGCGCTCAGCATTAAGAAGTTAGTGTTGTGACTAGTTGTCCTGGTGTCAGGATAATGTGACTGGGTGGGACATCATACCACATGTCTGCACCATGACGCCCCAGTGCTGACATCGTGGCGATTTGACTGTGACATTGTTAAAGCTACGTTAAAATTCCAAATCTCATCACAACACATTGAAATATTGATGCTCTTTTTCGTCAATAAAATAATGTTTAATGAAGATGTTTGCTGTTCATTTATTGGACGCTATGAAAGGGGAAGACTTATTATTATTTTTGCCCTTACATGGGTCCATGGGAGGGGGACAGAAGCAAAATATAAAAAAGTGCAATTACAGTGTCAATTTAGCATGTATTTTTAAAGACTTGTAATTACGACCTGAATCAAGGTACAGAAGGATAGGTGTGATTGTGGTTTGACGAGGGCGGTTCATGACTTGAGGATTTATTATGAGTCATGTAAGTAGTACTACTTTGTATTGTTTTATTTACATGGATTTTTTTTGGCATTTTATTTTATGTAATAGTTTATGATTTTCGGTTGACTTAAAATTATAATTTAATACGTTTCTGATATCATAACTAACACGAGATGACTTTGCATACATGTACGTACGCTTTCATGGCTTTATGAGTGTAGCAAATATACAGTAAACCCGCTGTATAATTTGCTAGGACTGAAATTTCGCCAAAAAAAATTACGTCTAAAATGTTTCCGCCCAACTAACCCTATCCCTTTTCAAAAAGCGAGTTGCAACAGAACCAATACATGCACATCATTGTTCATGTAATGCTAATCCTTTAAATATAGCCTGTGAGGAAAGCATTCTTGCAGCCATGATTGGATACCAAAGAATCCATGCCTTCGAAAACTTGCAATTATTCCTTTTCATTTTTTAATCATGTTTTATTCTTAAAAAGGCTTGAAATACGATATCTTGCTGTGATGTTTTCCATGCATTTAGTTACAAATATAATGAATAACTCACTTGATATCAACACTTCTTTGATGCCATAGCTATGACAAGCATTATAGTATATAATTACATACAACCAGATAACCTGGACTATAATTAAATACAGTATCTAATCTTTCTAAACCTCGAGATCAAAGATTCATCAAAGGAACTCTAAACGACTTGTTCTATACGTAAGATTCTTTCTTAACTACGGGGAGGTTTCCAGAGGTGAAATTGATTGACGGAATATTTATTGCTTCTCATTATGATTTCATGAAAAAAAAAAAAAAATTCACGTTCGAATGCATGAATGGAAGGCCAAATCATTTGTTTGCGTCATTTCATATAATTAACAAGTTGTGTTTGACAATATGTCTACAGCGTAAAATCAAAGTATATCAAAGTTGCCTCCAAATCATAGTTGTTACTTCTTTATTAAATGGGGGAAAATATTTAAATACGATGGCAGGCATTTTCATTATCGTGTTGTTGTGGGTTTTTTTCTAGCATTTTCTTCTTTTTTAGCATTTAATCCATCTTCAAGTATTGAACTTCAAAGGCTAGGTCGTAATAAGCCAAAAGAGTCAATCGTTATAATAGTACAACTAGTATAATGTCATAAGATCCAACCTAGTTTATTTTCATAAGGTCCCAAATCAGTCTGTTATCACAATAGTGCAAACCAGACTATTGTGAGTTCGTATTTTTGTGCGTATACATTTTCATTGTACAATAAAGCAATTTCATGTATCAGGAATGGGGTTCATTATTTCGAAACCAGATAACCATTAATTAGATTTAATTAATTTTAGCCACCCAACTGAAGTTGTTGCTATCATCCATGGAGTAGAGAGGTGCATTTCTGATGTGAAATCATGGATGACATGTAACAAGCTGCAGATGAATGATCATAAAACTGAGGCCATTCTGATCACAACACAAAGACTTTCTCATTCACATCCTTTACCTCAAACAATAAATATCAGCAACACCAGCATTAAATTCACACAGTCAGTACGAAACCTAGGTGTTACTCTCGACAGTACTCTCACATCGCACCAACATGTCATGAACATATGCAAGGCTGCATATCATGAGCTGAGACGCATCAGTTCACTTTGCAAATATCTTTCAGTTGATGCCACTAAAACACTTGTGTGTTCATTATTAGTACATTCAAGACTGGGCTATGGTAACTCAATTCTGTCTGGTTTGTCACAATATAAACTCCAGAAACTTTAAAAAGTTCAAAACACAGCTGTTCGGATCATCTTCAGAGTACCTCGATCAGAGCACACCTCACCACTGCTCTGTACTCTACACTAGCTATCTATTCGATACAGACTCAAACACAAGATTTGTTCTCTGTGCTACGTTTCAATGACAGACTCCACCAGTCCAATATACCTATCTGGCCTCACCCAAGTGTATACACCAGCAATATACTGACGCTCCTCTTCTGACAATCGTCTACTCATTGTTTTCACTATGAAAACGAAGTCATATGGACTACGTTCTTTTTCATACCAGGGCCCGGCGATGTGGAACGAGTTGCCCATTGAAATTAGATACAAAGACACAGTGGTCCTTTTTTAAGAGTGCTTTTAAAACTCACCTTTCTCGACTGCAGGAACAAACTTAGAGACCTAATAATGTGTTGTATCTTATATGTTTGCAGCTTGTTTTTATGTTTTCCAATTTCATGGTTTTTGTTACTGGATTTTCTGTAGTGTACTCATATCATTATAGATGTTGTAAAGCGCTTAGAGCTTCCAAAGATTAGTCGCTATACAAAGTCCTTATTATTATTATTATTATTATTATTATTATTATTATTATTATTATTATTATTATTATTATTATTATATTTATGGAGACCAGGCGCTTATCAGTCGCCATACTGCCATGTTCAGAATGTCCTTTCGAGGAGAGAATGTTATTTTTAATTAAGCATTTGTTTAGAAAGCAGCCAGACAGAATATTAGGGGCACTGTAAACTTTATTTTCATGGCAAATCTGTCACAATTGAAAAAACGCAGAAACAATGTAACTATGAAACTACCAGGTTAAGCTGATCCCGATTTTGGCGTCTCTGAGAAAGGCGGCAGAGAGATTTGACTGATTGGTTACGCTAATTAAGGAGCGTGGTTCTCACACAATGTCCTAGGTTTTAATATCGCCACATGGAAAATTTTAATCAATCTAAGCTTATCTGCAAGAGAAACCGGAGTAGGCTTCGGGGGATTTGTAAGGAATTCCCATGTAAAAGCTGTTGTCGAAGTAAACCGACGAACTACTTTTGGAGGGACGTTGAACGCAAAGGTAGAAAATAGCTCCTGAGACGTACTATCCTGTGACGCAATCCTGTGGCGTATCAATTCTAAGATGTATACTGCGAAGTATAGAGAGAAGTGTAGCCGGACGTACAATCCTGGCACGTAATCCTGAGACATATCAATTCTGAGAGTAACCTGAGACGGATTGTTGAAAGTAGCGTCCTGAGATTTAGGGGTCTGAACAGCTGGTGTTGAAGTAGAACGAACCGAAGAAACAGGCTATGCAAACGTACAAGACATTGAATTCGATTGTTCACTCGATCATATAAATCTATGAGTAAATAGATCAGCCATTTTATTTAAATCCATTTGTGCATTCCTTTGTAATTCGAGAATGTTTTGTTTCTAAAAGCAGAGTATATTCCTGATGTAATGACTTCGTATAGTTGCTTTATGTAACTGATTAAATTGTTTGTTTACCTGCTCGTGTTGGTTTGTTCTCTATATATCTGCTCAGATAACTATTTCACCTATAAGTTTCCCCATTTAAATTTATATTTACTCGAACCAGGCAATAACATCATGGGCGGTCAACCTCTAGATAACGAAAACCAAATTAAGCGGGACACCCAAACAGTAAAAATAAACGTCTCAGACACGGGTAATGAAGTAAGTTATTAACATCGAGATTATTCTGTTCTACTGAGCAGGGGAAACAAATCAGCTTGACTCGACTTTTGTCAACGAAAGTCAATTTCCTGTTTCTATTTACATTATTATCGTTGAATAAAACAGAAAATCGACTGTATTATTTGGTTGTGACGCCATCATTGTGGCTTCCAATGGAACTTACGAACCGTCTGAATAGGTCCGTTTTGATTGCGTGCGGATGGACCTAAATCATAGCATGTGCGTTCATTATTACATTTTGTGCAATTATTATTACAGGCTTTATGCTGTTTATTAAATGATGCGCAATTCTTATGTAAGTATGTCCATTATATGTTTCTCTACTGGTTGTGCAGTTCTTATTATATGCGTATGTTTTTTTATATAGTGTGCAAAATATATGATGTGCGGGTTTACAATATTTTGCGCATTTCACTGCTGCTATTAATTTGTATGCACTCGTTATATTTGGATGGTGTGCATTTCTAATTATATGATGTGTATTCGAAAATATATATTGTGTATTTATTAGGACAGCATTTTTGAGTTAAAGTAATAAGATTGAAATTTTCTCTAAATTTTATTAAAAGTTATTTTTCATTAAATTATAATTGAAAGTAATTTTTTTACTAAAATATACTGAGATCTATTTCTGTACTACAACTGTATTTCATAAAGATAGCGCTCTTAATAACAGGTGCAACAATCTACCGTATTTTACTATAAATTTCTCTTGTATCCTAAGGTCAACAAAAACACTAGGTAAGTCGTGTGGGTTCCCCAGCTGGCCGATTCCTAAATTTCTCTTACATTAAATAAGCTACAATCTCCATGAGTTTCTACAACCAAATATGTCGATGCAGCAGATTTGTCTGTCTGGGACGTAGGCAACACAATCAGTGAGACGGGAACCTCGTTCTGATTCGAAACGAACGCAAGAAAACTAGTCCTGTGTCCATAATTGGCAATGTGCATAAGTTCACAATTGCGTATAAATTGATAGCGAAAAATACTTATTCGTTCGTCGAGGAATCATGGGACTCTTTCTTTTCTAACAGTTAATAATCGTCTATGTTAGTAATGTTAGTTTTAGGATTGAATTTTTAGTCAAATTAATAAGATTGATATTTTCTTTGAATTGTATTAAAGTAATGTTTTATTTATTTATATTTAAGTAGTTTCTAAAATATATTAAAGGTAATTTCACTTGTTTTTGAAGCACAACTATAAAGAATAGAAAGGGTTGCTGAGCAAGTGGAAAAAGGCAATGTATATAGACATACTGCATAAGACTGATAAAAATAACTAATAGCTTGCCAGTGTATAGTGTTGTGTGGAAGCATATAACGAAAAACATAATACATGCCATTTTACAGACCTCAGCTACAGGTTCTATGTTCCATCAGTAAAAATATGTTTCGTAACCTAGTTATTGGCGTAAGTCCAATTCGGTTAATAAAGGTGGAGTAATATTCTCTAAGAAACTTCTGGACGACACAGAAACAAGATGGCTTCCAACTAACGGATATCCATATTTGGTCTGACGTCGTCAAACGAATATAAATAACTACAAAATTAAGTCTTATGACGTAAAATAAGGTGGCTTTCACCTGTTGAAACTGGTTCTTACCGGTTGGAGAAAGTCAGTGTTTTTCTGACTGATGCGTGGAGGGTATGACCTTGTCTAACCCTGAATCTGGCCGAGTGTGTATAAATACAGATGCGCGAATCAGGTCAGATTCAGTTCTACGTATCAGCAGAGAAAATATTCTGGCTTCTTTATTCCAGCTTCGATTCCGTACCTGACTAATTCCCTTGACATTTCATCATCGGGTGACATTCTTTATCTGGGGACTCATCCTTTTTCTTCTTACTATCCTCCTGAGTTCCCAGCCTGTGTTTATGAGACCGATCTATAGAACGTTCCAGCCAAACATCTAATAAAAGTCTCATAAAATTAGTAAAGTCTTTAAGGAATCTGACCTTTTTAATATGTGAGATTTTAACAGTAATGAGTGACACCCATTGATAAGAAAGCCTGAACTCTTTCTTCTCTCTCTAACCAGGGGCAAAGACATTTCTTAACTATTGAATAATCACTTCTCATAACAAGAAATGAGAAGAAGATTATGACACAGAAATTATTATAACATTTTTAATATATGATGTGTATTCATAATTATATGTATATTTCTAATTATATGATGCGCATTTTTAATGATATGGCGAATATTTTTTAATTATATTGGTACACGCACAGCGGTATTACTTGACCGTGCGGTGTCAAACCCTGGCGTGTTTCTCGCTGGAAGTTATATGTTTCCCCAAATTTCCAAAGATTTCCATACAATTTTCGTTGTAAATTAGAAAGCCAGACGTGTCTGTTTTATAAACTAAATATTACTCTAATCAATACAAGACTACATATAAAACAACTTGCCAAAAGTCCATCAACCGCACATTTGCATATTTTCTCTTCATCATCATCAGATTTCCGTACCGCCAGCCGTTTACGCCATAAAAAACACACTAGTATCCCCTTTTTCACTGGGAACTATTTTAAATCCGCTACCTTAGGCCAGTCAATGTACGCTTTTACAGGCACATTATGCCAATATAACTGCACCCATTTTCCACTATGGACACATAAACGGTATCTACTAAGTCCCTTCTTATTGATTCCATTGCGTAATTTACCGGTTTCCTTCCGTAAATACTGCCACCTCAGCCACAACACTATTGTACACCACTAGATTTTAATACGGACTATCTTACCAAACCAGGGACAGTCATTCAGTTTGGGACTGAATTCACTTCTAGCGAACCGTGGCATCATTCAAACTCACTAACTCACTCGACTCCGTGACGTTTGCTCCTAGTAACTGGCTAATTATTTCAGGCTAAGACTATTTCCATTGAGCCGAATCCCAATAATCACACAAATCTAAGAATTGTTTAAAACAGGGCGCCATCAAATGCGCATACTCCAAATTTATTACAATATGATGATGTTCATTTGTATTATTTGGTCTGCTTTTGCTCGTTGTGGTGTAGTAGAATTGCATTCAACATGATTGTAAAGTCTGAGGTTAACCAAGCCAACAAGTCCAGTACTATTTTTATGTAACCTTTCAGATGACGTTATCTGCAGCCATATTGAATATCAAAGCCTTAGGATTATATCAGGGATTTGACAATTTAAGCATGCTATTTTCATGCTAATACACATATTACAAAACATTTATCAATATTATCGGGTGAAAATTAGTTTCGGTGTCTTAGTGATTTCCATACCGATTTGGTGTATTTTACTATCGAAATTGACTAATTTTGACTGATTTATATATGAAGCGTTGTTACCTTGCCTATACACGGGTAGATTTGTGTAAAATTAGACATGAAACTCCCTATAGATTAAGCTGATTTGTACAATTCTATCAATCCCAGACCACTCCAGTGGCCTCAGTTGTTAGGGCGTCCACCTCGGATGCGGGAAGTCGTGATTAGAACCCTCAGCCGAGTCATACCGAAGACTAAAAAGTGATACTAGCAGCTGCCTCGCTTAGCGCACATCATTAGGATGTTATTTCTAGGACTGGTTGGTCTCATGTCAGAATATAAATGTGACTGGGTGGGACATAATGACACATGTATGCGGCATGATGCCTCAGTGCTAGACATCAGTATGAACTTCTACACTGCAGACATCGTAGCGATATGACTGAACATTGTTATGGCTTCGTTAAAATCCCAAATCTCTCTCTCTCTCTCTCTCTCTCTCTCTCTCTCTCTCTCTCACACACACACACACACACACACACACACGCACACACACACACACACCGCCTTATATATAACTGGAAACGTAAAGGGAACACAATATCATCGACAAAAAAAATGTAGGTTACGCGGTTTCTTTACATTGTTAGTGTCGGGTATAACACAGTCATTGTCCTGTCTGTCATTGTCAAAGATCTCGTGTACTAAGTTAATAATGACAGCCTAATATTTTTAGACACGGTTCAGATTACATAATCTCTGCCAGCTACACCATTATCCTATTTTAATAAACCTTTTGTGAATCAATTTGAGCAAGGCACGCCAATAAGGAAGTACTCCTTCGTTTCAACAACTAGAATTAGCCCCAACATACTCAAATATAATAATAAAATATAATAAAGAGATGACATTTACTGACATTCTGTTATAAGCCTTTCTAAAAATTGGCCACTTTAGGATAAAAAGGTTTTCACTTCACATGTTTACATCTGGGTCTCTGGCAGATTTACAATCTGGTCAGTCTGGTCAGTCTGGTCAATCTGGCTAGAAAAGCTGCATTTGATTGTTACAGTATACATAATGGTGCGTCAGCTTTGTGTAATAGGAGTTTATAATAAAACAACATATGATCAGAGGGTGTTCAATTTTTAAGATTGAGTTTACCTCTTATCAGTAACAAAAATGCTTGGAAACGAAGATATTATCTGCGCGCTCAGCTGTCATGTCAATGGACGATCTGTATGTACGTTGATGTTGTCTGTGACAGACAGCATGGAAATAGCGATTAAAGACATTTTCAGACGATTATTGGAAAATTGACAATGAAACTGTGTGGCCAAATGCATGTTCAGCTGAGAGATTTCTTGTCTGTTGACAGCTTCGTTTAAGGAATAAAACGAAACTCTTCAAACTGCTGCCTCCAGAAACTCAAACGCGAAATCAGCATATAAAGCTATCGATGTTCATTTTAATTTTATAATACGTTAACAATTTTGCTTTAAAAAAATATGATTTCATTTTTCAGTATGATTTCATTTATACTTGTAATTAAATGTTATTTTAAATATTAGGACCTATGTGATTATTTTTAAATCAGAGTTTAGCCTAACCAGGAATTCACACTCAGAGAGATAATGAAATTCGTCACGCAAAAAAATATTATGATATCTGGTTCATTTTCTTTTTATTCAATCGATCATTTTCAAAATGTTATTTTTGGCTTGGAGATGGAAGTCTGTATAACTGGTACGGGGAATAATCCGACCTGCGTGTATGGCTGTCTTATGCTAAAGAATGGAATGATAATTGCTCGATATGATTTAACTCAGATTTTTTTTTACTGATGTTATATTAACTTTGTTTTGTTTCAACACGCGATGATGAAACCCACTCAAATGGCTGGAGTGGCGCGTCCTTTTCCCGGCTTCATCCCATTGTTGGATGAATTCCTTGAGCGTCTGACTGGATTCAGTTTTAAACACTGTTGATATACGTAGGAAGAGTGGATAATTATTAATGACTGTTACTAAAAACAGAATATAGATCCATACATTGAAATCTTTGGTAACTGTTAGGGCTTCCACGTTCGAAATCGTTCGAAATAACATATTCAATCAGAGATGCATTACGAAATTGCTGTATCTATGAGGCGCCGTAGCGGACAAAAGATGGCCCAATCAGAACGCTGACGCTGAAATTTTAATGTCATCTGTCCAGAATTCCAATTTCACGTGTCGAGATTTTAGAATGTATCTGTTGAATTAAACAGTAGTGGTTAAAAGTTTTATTTTCTATGTCGATGTTTTACATTGTGTCGTTTGAATTACACGCCGGTGGTTGAAACCTTCAATATCGTAAGTTGAGCATTCCTAATTTTTCGTATTGGTTAAAGAGTTTATATTAAAAGTTCAATTTCATATGTTGAGTATTTAGATTTAATGTTGAATTGCACAGTGCTGGTTAACAATTCGATATCCAATGTCGAATTTCTAGATTGTATCTTCTGAATTACACGGCGGTTGTTGAAATTTTAATGTCATATATCTCGAGTTTCAATTTGACATGTTTAATCAAATTGATTATGCTGACAGCTCCATTTCGTATGTTGAGTTTTTAGATTGTATCTGTTGAATTACACAGCGGTAATTGAATATTTTATTGTGCTTGTCAGAATCGGTATTTTGATATGGTAAAATGATGCGTTGGTGTTAAACGAAACATTACACAATGTTCACTTTAACAATACATAATAATATCGAGTGAAAAGAAAAATCATTAATTTATTCTATTATGGGGCGTCATTACATTTCACGCATTTCCAGTTTTAAAGTTACTATTCTCAGGTCGAGAATTACTATAAATCTCTTCGCTAGAGGTCGCTCTTGTGAACGGACTACATTATTTTTAAACAAGGAGGATGCTTCTTGTTGCTGTGAAATTGAAAAGATGAAATCTAAATACTCGACATATGAATTGGAACTTTTATCACAAGCAGTTACATACAACATGTGAATTAGGGATTCTCGACATATGATATTGCAATTTCAACCACCGCTGTTTAATTCAAAATATACATTGTAAAATGTAGACATAGGAAATAGAACTCTAAACCACCACTGTATAATTCGACATCTAAAATCTCGATCTTGAAAACGAAACTTTAAGATCATGCAATTTGATCCAACACGTGATATCAGATTTCCCGACATACTAACATGAAAATTTCAACTGCGTTTTCTCATTGGACCAGATTTTTTCCCCGCTACGGTGCCTCATACATATCTCAATCTTTACCACACTTTCCATTCAGTATTATTACATCCTCAAATATGAATGAAATTTCGTCCAAACTCAGCCCCCTCCCCTCCCCCCCAATTTAAATAATAATAATAATAATAATAATAATAATAATAATAATAATAATAATAATAATAATAAAATATGTGTTTCCAATTCCACTGGTCTCAAAATTGGGGTAGGTAGGAACTATTGTTTAATATTATACATATTATGATGGTTATTATATATAATATACTAAGGTCTCACTGTTCAGTTCTTTGGGCAATGACCTATTGCAGAAAAATTATAATAATATTACATGAAAGATACAAATAAAAAAAAAATAACTAATACTTTTTGTTGAAAGGTTTCTTGTAGGATTCTGACTGAGGAATTAAAGTTTATTCCTTATGCAACTAGTGGCTTTTATACTGAATCAACACTGCCACCAACCCCTCTATTTTACATTCTTATTTTGCAGGAAAGAGCTATTTGGAATATTTTCCTGTGACAAGACAGCTACAGCTAAAATAATCGGAATGTGCCTTATGCATGAATACAGTTCAATAGTACTGTAACAAATTAGCATACTTTTCGTCACCCCTCAACCATCTAGATTTTTAGATATTTACCTCTGTAGCAGAAACATGTAAATACGTAAGCCAAGTCGGCTGCTCATTTAAAGCCCAAGTTACGCATTTATCTCCAATGCTGCTAGTCTAAGTGTGCCATGCAGTCACCAACAAGTCAACCCATTTCCAAGCCTAAGTCAAAGTAATTCTAAACCACATTACAGATTTAGCTTATGTGTGAACTGACAAATGCTAGGATTGTAATAATTAGGCTCATGCCTTCTACCTTAAATATATGAGGTGTCAAAATACGAAACTATCCAGTGAGACCTAAGCACTCAAGTACTGGGCTAAATCAGCTCATTTAGATGCACAAATCAGTTTCGGGATTTTTTTTTTTGGGGGGGGGGGGTGTTTTACTCCGGGGTAAAATTGCTAGGGTAGGCAACGAAAAACAGGGAAGGTCGGCCGACCGGAGACACTTTTTTGTTTTTGCCTCATTGTTACAATAAATTTGAAAAGCTTGCTTTGGGGATAAATGTTATGAAAGAAAGGAAGAAGTCTTGTTAAATTAATATGTTATGGCAATGGCAATGTTAAAATCAAATGAACAAGTCAGAAAATACATTCATTCTCAGTGGATGTTCTTGCAATCATATTTCCTATTAAATAACATATTGACATGATTTACATATGGACGTGATTTCAGCCTGACACATTTCAATATTATCGATAGTTAAAAATTTGAATTTTCAGGAGGTAAATAAACATCTAAACTGATATTTCTGTCAGCACTGGCAATTATATATGATGATTTTAATCACATTGCATGGTCACTGGATCAATAATGTACGTAATACATGTAGAGCCAAACAGCTTATTTTATAAACACCTCAACACCATCATATTTCTGAAGATGATGTGGGTTTTTTAAATACTGGTTTGATGAATATGTATCATGACAAATAAATACACATAACTCTAAGTCATCAACATGGATTTCAAGCGGGAAAATGTAATATCCGTTGTAGTCCGTGAACGTTCACTGATGTGATTTTAAAATTTTATTAAATTTGCGGCATGATTGATTATCAGTTTTTATTTTATTTCTTTTTCGATTTAATTATCTGATGTTTCCAATGTATTATTCATTCTACAGGTATTCAAAATCGTATCACTTCCTATATTGTTTGCGCGTGCAACGAACGCCGCTCTAATAGGTCTATTTTAGTTTTTTAAGTTGGATTTTTAAAATTATGTTGTGATTGTCGTTGTTGACCATCTGACTAGGTTTGTCACTGTTGACACATCTGACGAGATTTGTCGTTGTTGACGCATCTGAATAGATTTGACGTTGTTGAGACATCTGGCTAGGTTTGTCGTTGTTGACCATCTGACTAGGATTGTCACTGTTGACACACATCTGACTAGGTTTGTCACTGTTGACACATCTGGCTAGGTGTATCGTTGTTGACAAATCTTACTAGATTTGCACCTCTGACTTGGTTATCAGAGTCGACACATCTGACATGGTTTCTCGTTGTTGACATATATGGCTAGGTTTGTCGTTGTTGAAAAATCCGGCTAGGTTTGTTGTTGTTGACACGTCTGATTAGCTTTGTCATTGTCGACACATCTGGCTAGGTTTGTGGATGAAGCACTTGCATTTGATGACAGATGCATGATCTGCCGACTTAGTTGTAGCCGCAGTAACCGCACTCATATGACTTGTTGCTGAGTATTGGCTCAAACAACGCGGTTATATAAGAAAGCTTGTCAATAGTTTTACATGAGTCGATGTTCTTCCCAGGTTCTTCCTCAAACTAATTTATCACGTGCTATATATTAGCATATCATGGTTTGTAAACAGATACACGGTATTGATTTGTTGATGGGAGGAGAGCTGTTTTGGAACCACTCTAATCTGACTCGTGGTGTCTGGCTTTTTTCCCAACATTCAGATCAGTTCTGATTTTGAAACAAACTTCCTTCTCACGAAAATATTTAAAAGCATACAGTATTGAATATTGATTTACTTGTTATCAGAGAACATTTGTGCTTGCTATTACGTCATCACTAGCTTTAAACCTATCAGAAAGCACTATTGGGGGAGGGGTCCTCGCTTACTCGAAGAGGTGATTTACGTGGTGATGATCTCTTTACGTCTTTTGACTTTTTTGATCCATCGTATCGTAGGATTGTTTTATGTCTAATTATTTATCATAAATAGTTTGGTAATATCGATTTTCACGATTTTCCCTTATTCAATTTGAAAGTGTGTCCTTTCGTTGCATTTAACAAATTGAGTAAGAATGGGCAAAAAGATCCAAGTAAACCATTTTTCCCACTTACTGGAAAGATAGGGCCCTAGCTGATGTGTTAAAATCATAGACTTGAATGCAAAAACAGAATTAAAGAGGAATATAGGATAGGAAGCGCTCCAAAACAACGTATCTCAGAGAACACAGAAGCTTCACCTGTTTAAAGCCAATCGGTCAGATAAAACACGTTTTTAAATATATAATGTAAAATTTAACTGAAATAAATCTGAATTGATAGCCTCGTTTGGACTGTCTTTCTCATGTATGAAGGAACATATTTGTATCTGGAAACATAGTTATCACATAGTCGGTTTCCATTTTCCTAAAGTGTGTGCAGTTTAATATTTTTTTAAATAATAACATGTGAACATATCACATTACGTGATTCTGACTGGTCCTGATAAGCTTATGAAATTAGTGTGCATTATTATTTTAACGTAAACCTTTTCTTAACACCGCCTTCTGTAATGTTTTGTTTTCAATGAACATTTTGGAGTCCATTTTTCATCTCGACTAGCGAGAGGAAATTGAATAAAAATTATCTCGGCTGTTTAAATATGGAATGGGCAATTTACTCCCCTCCTCCCCACACACAGGGATCTCTTATGTCATGTATAACAATATCATCATAAGAAAGATGACGTAAAACTACAAGACAAGAACAACAAGAAGTAAAACTTGAGTATTGCTCAGTTCGCAGCGGGTGTGTAGGGCAGGGCTGGAGGGGGGGGGGGGGTAAACTTGTAGCATGGAAACTCCCAATATACACGGTTTAAATGTTTACTTACAAAAGTAAATAAACTCAACTCTGTTTACAGAAGAATGTGGACATAAGAAGGTCTCAAAACAAAGAGAAGTTGATCCAACCACTGCATATTTACACGGTAAATATGTGATACCATTCCGACTCGGAATGAAATTTGTTTACGTAGTCTGTGGTCTGCTGTTCGATCTCCAAATTAAATACTGCAAGTATCCTGTAACAAGTCCAATATAGTAAATGTCGGAAGGAATTTCTGCATCCAAGTAACCTTCTTTCATATGAATATCGCAACAGTGTAGTGTTTAGCTGTGAAAATAACGTTAGGTTACGTAGACATAGATCGTCTACTACATTCAAACGGGGTATTGCATCAAACAATGTAACATCAGGCGCATTTGACGTTCTGCGTTGAAAATTGATTTTGTCTGTGTAAAATGTTACCTCTATTAGTAAGGACGCTTGTTCTTTAACTTGTAGATTGTAAGAAAATTATGATCTATTTTTAAACGTTAATTACTGGTTTAGCTTTGTTGGGACTATTTTTACGCACAATAAATGAAAGATGTAATGTCTGTCAGAATGAAAACTAAATTATTCGTTCTTCGTTCTTTCTAAATATTTTTCACTGAAATAAAAACTGTGATAAAAGAATATCAGATGGGTTTTATTTAATATTAAATTAACGAAACTCGTTGAATAATATCAACCTTTGATAGTCATGGCTCGCAAAAGATGGACATCATTTAAGTCGTTTCATAAATTCAGTATTAAATCATTACCAATTTGAGATCCTCTATTTACTATGTACGAATTAAAATATAACACACGATATAACATGCTTTGTTTCTTCCATGCTTTGTTTATAAATGACAACACTGTCGCTCTGTTTATGATTGTAGCACAACTTCTTAACAACATCAGGCGCTTTCGCTCTTATGTCACAGTGCTCGACAGAAACCTGTTAAAACGGGATTAGCTAACGTGGGCGATTGTGTCTAAAAACGTCTACGTACATTATCATTGAATTTTGCCGTTAAGCGATCTTCGATGTAATTATACAATAATCTTCAATGGAATTTTGATGTACACGGCGCGAAATAAAATCAATAAACGCCATATATATGTATGTGTAATCAAAATGTCGAAAATGACACCATTAGCTACAAAAAGTGATTCAGAGTGCGCACATGAGCTATGTGATTTGTACTATAATCTTGCACAGAAAAAATGATTTAGTTGTTAGCGAAAATTGTTGATGAAACGTACTCAAGTGGTACTGGAATTTGTGAGCCAAATTATGGTTCGGAACCTCACGTGGGTTTATGTTTTAGAATAGCACAATCTGGAACCGGATGTCATAATATGTCACATGGGTTGGATCCGACACACTATGTCGTTATGCCGTGTACGTTATTTCGTCATCCGAAAGACACACATGGTGACTTCAAAATGATCCATGTAATTGAGAAGGAAATTCGATAATGACAATCATATCTCATATTTATTTAATGGATTTGACTAAGACAATGGTCAGTAGACGTCAATGTTGACGATGACACATTGACAGTATTGCCGAATATGTTTTTCTTATTCTGATATCAGTAGTGAAATAAACGTTGAACCATTTTAAGAGAAGTATTGTATAATTAGTGGTAGCGTGTCTCGAAAACAAAAGAAACACAATGTTCCCAGCCAAGAGTCGGCAGTTTTCGAATATGAAAACAAAGTATAAATAGCAGTGTTCAGAACTATGGTATGAAACTAACATATTTTTTAAAAATTATTTGTAGCAGTAAAAACTACTGTAATAAATTTGGAGTTGCTAGCCCGAAATAGTTAGCCAGTTAGTAGGAGAAAACATCACAGAGAGGAGTGTTAGTGAATTTGAACCATGCTGGGTTCGTTAGTAGTGATTTTAGGCACAAGCCGAATGACTGTCCCTGGTGTAACATGGTCCATATTAAAATTCAGTGGTGTATACAAGTATTGTGATTGAAAAGGCGGCATTTATGGTTGGAAATCAGTAAATTATAGAATGGAATCAATAAGTTGGAACTTGGTAGGTACCGTTTACGTGTCCATAGTGGAAAATGGGCGTATGTATATGAGCGTGATACGCCGGAAATTCTGTGGATTGACTGGCCTAGAGGCGCGCAGTTAAATATTTCCCAGTTAGTAATGGAATGCTAGTGGAATTTCGATGGCATGACGGGCTTGCGGTACGGAAATGGGATGATAATGGAGAAAAACCATGCTAAGGTGCAGTTAATAGACGTTTGGGCAAGTTGTCTCCTCTGGGTCGCCAATTGATTAGAGCAAAGATTATTAGTTATAGCAGACACGTCTCTCTTTCCATTTTACAACTCAAGTTGTATGGAAGTCTTTGGAAATTTGGGGAAAACTTATGACTTCCAGCGTGACTCGCGCCAGGGTTTTGACACCGCTCGGTCAAGTGAATACCCCTGTGCGTATTACACTACTATACCATACCATTATACTCCCCCCACCGAAAAAAAAAATGAAGTCGAAATCTGTATGCAGAGACTTTTGTTTCCAAATCTTCGGACCTTCACTCGATCCCTGCTAAATCACAGTTGCAAACAACGGTGGATTTAATCCATATTTATAAGTTTTGGGAACACACTCGGGAAATTCAGCGAAACAGTTTTCACAAATATCACAACATATAGAAGAATTTGGGCAATAACTAACATGAACTCCATCTGGTAAAAAAAAATCGAATTGCTAATATAAAATAAAAGTAAATAGTGTGACCGGTTTCAAATGGCAAATATAGCATACATTTCACCATGAATTGCAAACAGAATTACGATTATATATGAACACTTACATCACACTGATGACGAAAAATGATGAAAATACACGACTATCACCTTGACACTGGAGCAGCAGAGGGGGCGAATCAGACAACTTTTTTTTGTTTTTATTTTTGATTATACCCCCTCCAAAATAACACTAGACCCTTCTCGCGAAAAAATAAGTCTCTGACCCTTGTCTGAAAACATTCGCGTCGCAACGTCGTTGTCACTCACCCCCTCTGCTTCTAGAACTTTCAGTTCTAGGTTAACCGAATATTTGATCCAGTCCTTAGGACGAAAATCATTTATGATTTCACAAATAGACTAATTTGTAAAACCTCCTCTTGTAAATCAATCAGATTATTAGACTGATCTGTGAGTTTGAAATTAATTCTGGTTAATGAATTATTATGACATCGCATATAGACTGGATTCACCGGAGACTCAATTATTAAAAACCCTGGAGGGGCTGTTGGTGCAAATGAATACAAAATATATCCTTGCTGAGCTTGATTTGATCGTTCTAAATTTATTTGATAGCTTCCTTCGATCACATCACATACTAAATTGAGCGCAATCACCGTTGAAATATTCACATTGAACGGAGCAATATGCCTGCCACCACCATCTGGGTCATTATTATGTTTGAGGATAGTTGTTTGTGGTTGTGGTTGTGTTTTTTTCCACGTATCATGGATTTTTTTGAAACCTTCATCGATGGCATCACTGAGAGATTTTTGTAATTCTGAGATATTATATCCTGGTAGTTTGAATGTGGGGATATCTTTGACGCGTATATTATACTTCGCTGCAAATGTTGTTCTCGTTTGGGGGTTATTGTGATCTAATATATCCTGAATAATTTTTAGGTTAAATGTTTCCATGTCATTGATGATTTTGTTACATGTTTCTACAACGCTGATAAATTCATCTCGAGTGAGAGTACCGGATTTAAGGGGTATTAACAACAATGAAAAATCTTTATTCATTGCTGTGAAATTGTCAATGATTTTAGGTTCGTTAACAAAAAAATTATGATGCTCCTTTACTTCCTCCTCTTCTCCAATTGGTCGATATACTAAACTAAAAAACTCTATAGTAAATCTATGATCTTTATAACTCTTTACTGGATTATCAGATTTTGTCCTGTCGGTGATATAATCAGTTTTTTGTGGTTCTGGTAATTTAACGGTTTTTCCACCGGGTGGTAATTCAGGCCATCCCAGTACGGTTCTAATAGAACTTTGATAGATATCTACGACATAACCCTCTGTGCTTATTTCAATGGCAGATGATAGTGTCGGCACATGAACTGTTATAGCTATTTTTGATTCTTTTCCAGTAATCGATTTTATTCTACGCGCGAATTCATCATTGATTTGTTCGATTTGGTATGATCCGGTTGGTATGGAAACAACGTTCCAGTCTGGGGTACCGTCGGGTTTATTCTTATTTGCAAATACCAGTGAATTATTGGGTTGTTGACCACCAAATGATTTTGACCTAATATTTGGCCAACTGTGGTATACTCGTAATTTTGCTAGCGCGATTTCCTTCACTGGGACCGGAGAGGGGAAATTCACACTGAATTCTGGATTCGTTGAGGTTATTGAGATCATGCTTGTTTGTACTGGGTTCGTGTTCTCCACTATTTGTTGAAGTAATTCCATCTGTGTTGTCATTGTTATTATACTCATGTTGTATTTCTAATTTTGACATCGCAGAATCATATATATCTACCATCGCTGAAAACTCACTCTCTGATATAATTGTATCATCGAGCGATGACGATATCAATGAGGATAATTGCGAGTATGCAGTGGACACAACATGAAATTGAATTATGTAGTCTTGTAGTTTCCGTTGGCTGCATGAGGATATTTTTTTTGTGATTATTGAAATTATTCCAGCGATTGTTGTTGCCGCAGAAATGCAAATTGGAACAGCTATCGGAGCCATCATTGTCACTGAAGACAGTATAATACCAGCTCCGGTGATTACACCACTCACAGCGTACACAGTAACATCAATTGCGGTAATTCTCCTGCGATATTTTTTAATTTTCAATTCATACTCCTCAGACAAGGTTTTGAGTCTAGTTTGATACTCTCTGACCTGATCATATCGATATTGCGATGATGAAATCATTTTTTATTTTAAATACGCTATCGTTTTCAATTACGATTTACTTAAATCCGCTACGAATTCCACATACCACGTTGTTGAGACCCTAACCAAATTTTTATCAGTAGATGTGATTGTAAACTTTTCAGTTGTATTCTTGTCGATGATCGTTGAAATCGTATTATTGACCCCGGATGAACTGGACGATGAAATATTAAATTGAGATAATGGTGTTACTAGTGTTAATCGATAAATACCCTTAACGGTTGCAGTGATATCTAATTTGTTGTTTGTAGGTGTCCACTCCAATGATCCGTGTTGGATCGTGTATACTACGTTGTTGGTTTTCTCATGAGGAATTTTTGTTTTTTCAATAACTGTTATCATCCTCGTTGCATCCCCCTTGATGCCTTCGATGAAAGTTTTCGTCTCATCGATGGATTTTTTAATATCAGGGAGTTTCAGTTCAATTTTATCGAATGTAGTTCCAATAAATTTATCAATGATATTTCTACGAAATGCGGTAAACTGTTTTATGTGTTCTTCGGTTTTAGATTGAAGTGTTGCTAGTTCTAACGCAGAATCGTTGAGAGTTTTAAATCGATCTGTAATCGTCGAAAAAAGTACACCCGGTTTGAGTTTACCCTGATCGGAAAATAACGCGATAGTATCCTCGATTGCATTTTGTTGTTTAACTAAAATATCATCCAGAGAAATATTACTGGATTTCAATTTACCTTGATCGGAAAATAACGCAACGGTGTTCTCGATTGCATTTTGTTGTTTAACTAAAATATCATCCAGAGAAATATTACTGGTTTTCAATTTACCTTGATCGGAAAATAACGCGATAGTATCCTCGATTGCATTTTGTTGTTTAACTAAAATATCATCCAGAGAAATATTACTGGATTTCAATTTACCTTGATCGGAAAATAACGCAACGGTGTTCTCGATTGCATTTTGTTGTTTAACTAAAATATCATCCAGAGAAATATTACTGGTTTTCAATTTACCCTGATCGGAAAATAACGCAACGGTGTTCTCGATTGCGTTTTGTTGTTTAACCAAAATATCATCCAGAGAAATATTACTGGATTTCAATTTACCCTGTTTGTCTTGAAATACAACTATTTCATTCGGGTCAACACTTGTTAAGTTCAACGTCTCAGCGATTTCATCTTTAATTTTTTTTTGTATATCCTTGATAGAATCAGGAGTTGCAGTGTCATCGGGTTTGGGTTTCAGAGGTCTCCCCCAAATATCAATCATGATATTTTATATATCTCTCTCTAAAAAGCGATTACTAGTGTAGTCATTAACAACAATATGAGGTGGTTTTCTAGATGCTGAAATAGCGTCAAGGACATTTAATACTTCACTGCCGCATATTGGTGGGTCATTGATTTGTTGTGTTGGTAGCGTAGAATACCAAGTCTTCATTGGAAGGGTTTTTATATAACGCATAAACTCTTTTGGTGGGGCTAATCCATATGAATCAAAATAGACAATCCCACGTGGATCAATAGCGTATGCAACCCAGTGAGTTCCAGGTCCGGTGCTGTTATCGAGATTAATAATACCGGTTTCAGTTTTGTTTGGTTGATGTGGTAATTGATCTTTCATAAAAACACCTCTGAAATTTTTAATCACTAATTTTTTAGCAGCATCCATTAAATCAAAATTGGACATTGGAACCATAGGTTCCTCAATTAATAAACCGTTCCTGGTAGTCTCAGGCCTGATCCGTGAACGGATCTCCCGCTGTACCATGAATACGGGGTTCCTGGTAGTCTTAGACCCTTTCCGCTGTACCATGAATACGGGGTTCCTGGTAGTCTTAGACCCTTTCCCTTTTTTTTATACCCTTGACCTTTCTTCGGTTCATATGATTCAGCAATGCTCTGTACCGCTTTTGTTCCCAAGCCTCCAACTACCCCCAATGCGGCCGCTTTTGCTACTGCTGGGGCTGCTGCCGCAACCAATGCTGGTATTGCAGCAAACAACGGAAATATACCACCTGTTTTTATCATATTTTTGATAGCAGCCGCAGAAAGAGTAATCTGAACACCTTTTTTATCCTTGAAAGCATCATTGAAATGTTTCACTTGACGAGTTGTCAGCGATAATTTATTTGCCCCGCCATTAATTTGATTAGGTTTCAACGTGATTGTGGTTCCACATTGTTTAGCGGATTTTGATTGCAATTTTTTTAACTGACCAGGTGTCAATGACACATTGATATTACTATATGACATTATACAAATACAGATTGATTCTAAATCGTAAAACGATTCAATGGAAATATCCTTCGGATTTTCAATTACATATTTTCCACTGGTGCATCTACCACTCTCATTCTTCCACCAACACCTTCAAGTAGCATTGATTTATCACTGAGAATGACAGCAACCGCTCTATAATTCGGGATAAGGATAGGAGGTACCCCACCAACTGGTGGACCAGTCGGACGGGTTACACGGGCTCTAAAGTGTATATCAACGACAGATTGTCTCATCAAATCAAGATGTTCCAATGAAAAGTAATAAATCGGATAGAGGCTTTTAAAATCCAATTGTGATATTTGTAAACCGGTATCCACATTTTGATCACGTGCCATAAATGACAACAGGTTATGATAGACACGTGCAATATGATTCTGACCGTAATCAAGTTGTATATCCTCGGATGGTTCCTGCTGTCCGTTTATTCTGAGCGAGACTTCATTAACACCTAACTGATCAAATATCATATGACTTCGTTCTTGATTACCAACTCGCGCAGCATTCTGTAACGCAATAAATATATGACGTGGAGCTGAAACCCCTTGTTTTGATGCCAGGTGCCATGTGAATGTACCATCAACACTGTCTTGTTTAATATCCGTAGTCACTGATAACCAACTCAACAACGACTTTCCTCCTTGATCCATAAATGATAGTAGTCGCTGTTCTTCTGTGATTGATGGAGTTAACACTGGCATCCACAATGATAGTTTTGTTAAAATAACTTTACCGGCAGCAACCCCAGTATTACGCCAGATTGCATCATCATCAGTACCCTTTCGTACAAGTGCTACTGTGTGTTTGGCTCCATAAATAACTTTTCGGACGTTTCTACAGAATCCAAATATGTGATGTAGTGGAATCGCACATGAAAATCGTCGACGCTGCCCATGCAACGTTGCTACACGTGTTGCAAATCCTAAATTGAGATTACCATTAACGCCTCCGAGAATATCAAACGCAGCTCCGGGTCTAGTTCGACGTTCTGGATTAGCTGCTTCTTGTTGATTGTTTTCTGCAGTACCCTGTGCTGTTAACACTTTAATGAATTGAAGGTGATCAGCGTTATCAGTAGTATCCTTTGCAAACATCATAGATGGACCCGCTGATCTTGTATAATCATCAGAATATCTTGCTAACCCTATGATTGTTGTGGCCATATCAACTTCACGGTCAATGGATTCAATTTCTTTTCCATCAATGAGATATCTAGCGCTTTCAAATAACGCCATGATGCCGTTATTAACAAAACCAACTCGGACATTTGAGTTATTGTCATATGGGGTATCAGCTGCAACATTTGTTACAAGTTCTCCTTCTACTTCAATAAATGCCTCACACGGTAGAAAATATTTACTGGTATCATGAACTTGAAGTTCAATTCGCGATCGGAGATCGGGTTGTACTGCGTGATAAGAATAAAATTGAAAATCGCGTACAGAATCATCTTTACGCACTGGGGCATCCATATCAAATGCTGGATCAGATGACCTTTTGAACATTTTATTCTATTTATCAGAGTCTAAATCGTGAAATCCTACGGATTTTCATCGTAAACGATTTTTCCATTTTCATCGTCGTAGTTTTCTAAAGCCACTTCCCGCTATCATATTTGCAATATTGCTTTGGTCTCCTTGATTTACCATCGACGCTAGTTTTTCATCTACTGCGTTATTTATAATTTTACTAACACTTGCAGGCATTTCTTCTGTAGACGGTAACGGTTTCTTTTTTCGACTCACTAATGATGTTATTTTATCCTTCGCAGTTGAAAACGCTTTCCCGGCAAGATCTCCAACAGTACTAATACCCTTATCACGAATAACATCAATGGCTTTCATTCCTAGTTGTTTAGCTAACGGCATCACTTTTGGGGCTGTTCTTGAAAAGAATCCTAAAATGGTCTTGCCGAGGCCATCTCCGTAGTATGCTCTATAAACTGGAAACCGTGAATTAACTACATAGACGAGGGTTGGTTTATCATGATTGTAGTGTATAATCATTATTATAAAAACAATAGTGTTTTCAATTGTTATTTAATCGCTATGATACCCATTTGCTAACTCGTCAATGAAATCTCGATATGTTTTGATATCCATGATACCGCCGGCAAATAACCGTTTACAGATATCAGCTGCTTCATTAATTATTTCTGGAGAGTTATTTCCAGCTCGTTTTCCTCCGATGAGAACATCTAATCGTGATATATCATTGATAACACTATCAGGACAAGTGTTTCCAATCCTTGGATTTCCTAATCCACTTCCGCTATAACCAGCTGCTTCATCTAGTTTGTCTGTATCCGTGGTTTGTAAATAATCAAGAGTATCATCATCATCATCAGGTGGTAGCTGTTGTTTTTTAGGTGAAAAAGATATTTTCTTTGCAGGTTGCTGTCGCTTTCTTTGCAATCTTGGCGGTTTTTGTTGTTGTTTAAACTCTTCGTATTGATTATACACGTGATCCACCATCCTGATATATTCAATGTATGATGCACTATCTGTCTTTTTTTGACTTTTTCCAGTTTTGATTTTATAGAATATATCAGCCCAGTGAGTGAAATTCTTAACAAACTTATGATGTTCTGGTTTCAACATTTTTTTTCTGTCTTCATAGGACGTAACAACAAGCGTAGGAATTTCTGTTGGATCAGTCTCATCAATTGCTGCTAACCCTTCTTCGTTAAATCTCATGCGTAAATCATCTACTGTTCTCTTTGATTCTATTTGTTTTGTTTGTTCAGTTTTCGCTGCTATTTTTTCAAGTTCACCAATAACAGATTTTCCCGTCTCGGGACCATCTCCCAGTAAAGCACGCTCTACCCCCTTCGTTGCTGTGGTTACTGGTTTAAACAACTCTTCAGACCCCAGAGCAAAATCAGTTTGTAAACTCTGTCGTTGTTGCAGTTTATTTCTTACAGAGTCACGAATTGGTATAAATTTCTTAATTGCATCCAGTCGTTCACGAGCCAATCGGGTCGTTAATGCTTCATTGACCATTATTTGAAATCAGAAACCATTTTTCAATTGTAAAACAATTTTTCCCATCGATGATTCCATCCTTAACGGTCCAATTTTTTATTGCTGTGAAATATTTTTATTTTTTATCCATTGATTTTGCCTGTTTTGGTGCCATTTTGGTGGTTTTCAGTTGAAAATCTCAAAGAGATTTTACAGTCAAGTAGTCGATTTTACATGGGATTTTCCATAAGGAAAAGCTGTTAAAACTCATTTTTGATGATTTTTAGCCATTTTTCATCAATTTTTGCCTGTTTTCAGTGATGTTTGGTCATTTTTCATCGATTTTCATCAAAAAACCTCGTAGGGTCAAGTAGTCGATTTTGCATTGGATTTTCCATAGAGAAAAGCTGTTAGGATTCTATTTTATTTTCGCAGTGTGAAATATTTTCACTGATTCAATCAAAAAATGACAAAAAAATGAAAATCTCAAGGAGATTTTACTGTCTGACAAAATCTTTTGAGGGGCCGGTCAATCAAAATAGTTCATTTTCTTGAATTAACGCTCGTAAGTTTCTAATTTTAGAATTAACTTCCTTTTTCAATTCATATTCGTTACCCAATTCTTTTCGTATTCCTTCCACGATAGTATATAACGGAACAAACACATCTACTTCACTGGAAAATGCAAGAGAGTCTCGAATAGAATTTTGAATTTTTTTGATGAGTGCATATTTCTTTGGCAACATATACTTGTTAGTGCTAACTCCGTATTCTATATCCTGAAAATCCGACTTGATTTGATCAGGATTTAACCCATCTGACAATTTAATATTCTGATTTTTCAATTTTGCAATTTCAACTATGATGCTATTCATAATTTCAGAATTCATATATGATAAAACATATTTCTAATTCATTTTTCAAAAATAAATGAGCCGTTAATATTTTAAAAATTCAGTCTGTATATATAAATATATTTTTTAAAAATTCAGTCTGTATATATAACTATCTTTTTTAAAAATTCAGTCTGTATATATAACTATCTTTTTTAAAAATTAATTCTGTATATATAAATATATTTTTTAAAATTCAGTCTGTATATATAAATATATTTTTTAAAATTAATTCTGTATATATAAATATATTTTTTTAAAATTAATTCTGTATATATAACTATCTTTTTTAAAAATTCAGTCTGTATATATAAATATATTTTTTTAAAATTAATTCTGTATATATAAATATACTTTTTAAAAATTCAGTCTGTATATATAAATATATTTTTTAAAAATTCAGTCTGTATATATAAATATAAATGCAGACAAAAATAAATATCAACCATGATGAGCGATTATCAGTCATTTGGCCCCCTTGATATAGGCCGTTGTGGTTCTATTTGCATTGATTGGGTCCCTTATTAGGCCTTTGTGTCTTTCATAGTGTCCCTTTGTTAGAGCATTTTTCTCTTTCTGTTTTATATCAGAATGGTTTTTTTTTGTTTTTGCTCTTTGAGATATGACCCTATGACCGTTTCTATTAGCCTATAATTCATTCTGGGGTTACCCAATGTGCATCCACGTTTTGGCCGGTAATTCATTTTTGAACACCATACGGGGTAACCCAAATGTGATGGAGAGCTAATTACATCCATGGATGGTATTTATTTTAGGTCATTTATATTTACATTCACCGGAAACATATTCCCCTAAGAGTGAATCTAACTCGTCAAATAACGGGTTATAATCACAAGAGGGTATGTTTACGTGAAATGACCTAGAGGTTACATATATACGACAACACATCTTTGGAACTCCTTGGTTGCCTTCACATCCAAGTAAGCCCAAGGGAAACCCGAAACATACATCTCCGAAAGGGGAGGCCTAACGTGGCAAACGCCATCTTAGACCGCCCAGAAGATATGCTTGGGGTGACGTCACAACATATACTTAATTAAGGACAGCACAAATACCGTATATATTTCCACTGAGTGTTGTGGCAAATTGTAGGTATACATATACTTAATTAACTTAATTAAGGATGGATTATAATTCAATGATGATGTAATGTAGGGCATTTATGTGTTTACATTCACATAACATGCAACCCATGAAATCAAATTCATGGTTGCGTAAGTTGTCAAAAACCGACAACCCACCGCTACCGTAAATTTGATAGCATGGGTTTTGCATGTTATGTGAATGTAAAAACAGAGGGGGCGCCTTCCTCCCCTCAATTAAATCGAAAAAAAAAACATCCATCCGTTTCACCATCAGACAATTGTCTGCTATGGGGCGCGAACATGTGAAGAATAATTGTCTGGGTTTACAAGCCAAACACGATACCGTTAGACCACTGTTCACGTCTATAAAGAATAACGTTTTTTAACGTATATATGTTGTAACTATTCATATGGTATATAAAGGAAATTAATACATCAATCCGCAAGTATGCTATTTTATTTTCTTGAATTACTTATTAATGGTGTTTCACAGTATTTAAATGAGACAGAATATTTGACTTAAACACTAGAACAAAGAATATAATTGTTTAAAAACATGTCTTTTCTTACAAAACAATGCCCAGCGCTGAATCACAATACCCTATAAACAAGTTAACACAATCTAAGGGAGAAAGTATACACGTGTGTTATCCTGTAACGCCTGCATCTCCGGATCACATCCTATGTTATGAAATACGCATTAATCGCACGTGACACAGAATATTTGACTTAAACACTAAAAAAAAAGAAAATATTTCTTTACCTATAAAACAATACTCAGAAGCTAAATCACAATGATAACTCCCTTGGTTATATCATTTAAGAGTGGTCTCCCTTGGTGTTATAGACGCACATACGAAAATCAAATTTTCTGATAATACCATTACGGAATGCTTCATAATTAACAAGCACGGAGGGGTGAGGTCTGAATTCTTGGTTCATTTGTATAATAACACTATTTTTCTAATTCATTGTTTGGTTTAATTATAAGTTTCTGTATATAATCTTGAGCAGTCTTTATTATTTTGTCATCGTTGGGGTCAATGGCAGTATTTTTTATTCTTTTATCATAATAGCGTTTTAGTTCCCTGTATCGTTTGCCCCCACACATAACGCATAATTGCGACCTCCCCCTGACCCCAACCCCACATTGAATACAGGGTAACGGACCAAGGCTTCCACGACGAAAGCTTTGCATATGATACCAACAAAATTCATTTCTGCATGATTTGTTACACGGTGTCACTGATCCAATCATAAGCCATTTGCAATGATTCATTATACTTAAATCTTTCATTTAAATGCTTGTTTTAATTATAGTATGGAGGAGTTCGAGAGATTATCGAAAATTAAGCCCTGGAAAAGTGTTCAATTCAATCTTGATAGAGTTTCTGATACACCAAAGAATAAAATTCTTGATAGAACCTTGATTAGTAAAATCAGAGACTGTTTTAATGAATTCAAGCGTTATGGGGCAGCTCATTGTTGGTCAACATTTCGAATTGATGGTGTTGTTGACGCTACCATGGATGATGAAAAAGCAGCAGTGATAATCTCACGTCTTGGGGAAGAAAGAAATTTTTTTCGAATAAAATTCCTTATCCGTGATAATGGAAAATGGATCATTAGGGACAAATACGAGCCTATTCTTAAGGACAAAAAAACTGTCACTGTGACTCAGGATTCAAAACCAGGAATTTTGACTGGACTTGATAAACCCTACTACGAAAGATCTTATCCTGTCACAGTAGTTGTTTACGGGATATATCCGCTCAATGAAAAACCTGATATTTCAAAACTATCACCCATGAAATATTCGACAGGGCTCAATTGTGTAGCAACACGAATAATAGAACACTTCACAAATGCGTCCCGGGGAAATAAACTAACTGATCTAAGACGAAAAAAAATAACCGAGTGGGAACTGACAGTGAAACAGCATGGGGCAACAATTCAAGATATAGCCAAATTAGAAACATCATTGAGATTTCCAATATCGGTAAGGACAATCACCGGAGAAGTATTATACGAATCGAAATATAAATCACAGGGAGCTCCCATTGAAATTATTGATCATAACGCACACGCGTGGTCATCTGCAGTAACAATATTCCCACGGGATAGAACCGTAAAATATCTGTTTGGAACCGAAGAGTTTTTTTCAGAGCAGAAATTATTTGATGCTATTTACCATTTGAGTAAAAACGATTCTGTGTCAGTGTGGCTATTTCATAGTACTTCAGACGAAGAATGTAGATTTGATCAGTTTGTAAGGCCTAACGGAGAATTGTACCGTACTGAAGAACTGCATAATCAAATGAAACAACTAGCTAGTGAGTTTTCTCCCCAGAGTTCTCTGGGGGAAGACAACGATCAATTATTAGCAAACTGTTTTACACTTCCATCAGTTGTAGCACATTTTGCTAGGAAGAAAAACGCGTGTAAACCAACCCGAAGTGAGTTCTTATCAGATGTCAAATTGTCCTGTCTTGAATACAGCCATGGAGGATTATGGAACACAAAATACACCGCTGATACCGTTATTTCAGTTGATATGATTGCATGTTATCCAGGAAGTTTTCTTGGGTATGGAGAGTGTGAGAAATATTTCAAACGATTTGGACACCCTACACACGAAATGACCCGTGTTGCTATTAATGGACCACTGCCACATTTCGATTTAACCGGATTCGCTTGTGTAGTATCATTTGAAATGGCTGAAGGACTTCATCCGTGTAGTTATCTTTGGATTGGTAAACACATGTCTGAAAAACACTGGATGCCAATAGTGTTATTACGGTATATGCTTGATTGTAAGATGTTAAAATCATTAATTGTCAGTGAAGCAATTATATCCTATCGAGCACAGAAATCAGTCTGGTTACCACAACCTGATCTAGAAAAAATAATTAGCGAAGAGCGAAAACTGTTTCCTGATTTTAATGAACAACAAATCATGGATTGGTCCAGACAGTTATTTGAAATCAGAAACAATGAAGCAAAAGATCTTGGACGAAGAATAATCGGTAAATTTACCCAAGGTGGCAAAGATGATAATACGAGATATTCTTCACGATTGATTATAGACAATGCTGAATACGATTTTGTAATCAAAGATTTAACGAATAGGGGCCTATATGTCAATCGTAAGGACGCATTTATGTCAGATGGAACCAAATTGGGTACAATTGTTACTTACACTGATGGATACCATCAGCAGTACACATATGTGAGAGCTTCTATGCTTGGTTATGCTTCTATCAATCTGTTTTCAATGATCAATAGATTTCCTACCACCGCAGTTAGAGTTGCTACTGACTCATTTTACATAAATAGCAAAATGGCTGATTTTAAGGCTACTGGCAACGAGAATTGGGGGTCATGGAGAATTAAGAAGGAAATGCTTCATGATTATATTCCATCAGCAGATGTTACCATTGAAAATAATTACTTAGAAAGCAATCAGTGTTCAGAATTTTCTAGTGCACCACCGATTTCTGATCCAATCTGTAGATATAAAACAGTTTATTTAAACGGCTGTGGTGGGTCAGGAAAAACAACCCGGGTAATTGAGTTATTCCGTCGTGGAAACGCTAGCGTTTCTAACATGATTGTGCTAACACCGACTCACAGACTCGCCAGAGAGATGAAACAACGAGGGGTAAATGCCTGCACTTATCATAGTTTCTTTAGATGGAAGGGAGATAAATGGACTCCTGAGCGCATGGGAGAGAAATTTATTCCTGAAATTATCATGTGGGATGAAATAGACACAGTGTCCGAAGATGTCTTAAAAATATTTCTTGAGTGGTTGTTATTGAAGAATACAAAAGTCGTAATGTGCGGTGATCACGGCCAACCTCCACCATTTGTCGGTGCATCCCCCCATGAATGGTTAAAGGGTTTTGTAGACTATTATGAAGAAATTGATACCGATCATAGATCACTTGATAATGAATTAAAAGAATTTAAGAAACTAATTAGATTACAACCGGATAGAATCCAGTGTGAAATAGCCCGTGAAATAATTTCGGAAACTCCCATGAATGAGTTTTGGGAAGCGTGGAGACCAAATGATTTAATCATTGCAAGTAGAAAAATAGTCAGGGATACACTTCAGATGAAGTTATTTGAATTGCATAAACAAAAATTTGCAACACTTCCAGTACCGTTATGTTATAGGCCATCGGATACACGAAAACAGAACATCGAAGTTGATATTCCAGGACCAAAATCCGAAGGATTTCAAAGACAGATTCTCGTATTAAATGATATTGTGCTGGTTGATATCAATGTCGTTGAAGATGCATTGCGTGCTAATAAATCCCCATGGACGCTAGGTTATGCAGCAACAATACACTCTTCACAGGGATTGACTATATCGGATACAACTGTTTGGATGGTAGATAATCGCATAGAATGGTCGAATTTAGTCTATCTCGCAGAGTCTAGAGTACTAAAAATAAATCAACTTCGAAGAATTGTCCTGACAGAGTCAGGCGATGATGAAATCATTGGTGGCGATGATAATGACACCACAATAGATGATATTATTGATAAAAAACTCTCCGGTTACAAACAACAAGACAAAAAAAACAACGAGAATTTGATATTGATGCTGAATTAATAATTACTCTGAAGCAACAACAGAATAATCACTGCGCGAGTTGCAATTGTATAATGCGTTGGCAGTAATCGGATAAGGATCCTCGCCAATTCACCGTGGACAGAAAAAATAACAATCTCGGTCATGTCAGAAATAATGTGATGTTGACTTGTCTTGAGTGCAATAGACGCAAGGGTGCTAGTTAAGCCCATGCGGTGGTAATTGAGTATCCTCAGGTATCACTTGTAATTGTTGTCTAGTAAAACCCCGTTGAGGGGCAGTTGAATCCAGTTTATAGATTGGAAGTCTACCCGTAGATCGTGTTATACTAGATATCTTATGTGCAGTAACACTCCAAATAGGATCAGTAGCCCTTTTTGTGCCACCCTCAAGCTCTCCTGGTTCGTATAAGTACCTCACAATGACATTACTACCAAGAATTGGTTGGGAAACGCTAAAATCTTTTTGAATTTCCATTTCAGGTATTGACTTCTTTTTAATCGCATTGATAGGTTTCATGTTGATGGTTCTAGTAATCTCGTTATTCAGTGCAGTAATCACAGCTGGTAACCTTTTAACCCATTCACGGGATCTTTTTTCTTGGATGAATTCTTTTGCGTATTGATATCCAAATAACCGCTCAGCAAGGGTTTTATTAAATCGTTCTACAATGGCCTGATCACGATGCAGTGCAGTATGCCCTCGTCTGATAGCGACATTGTGATATTTCATTGTAGATAACACTTCACCCTGAAATTCCTTGCCAGGATCAACTTGTAATAGATTTGGCCAGTGCAGAGGACTCCTTCGATAAATCCTTTCAAATGCAGAAGCCACTTCAGTGGCTGATTTTGTTTTTAACGGTTCTGCTTCTTTGTATCGACTTGCAATATCAACTACAGTTAATGCGTATTTGTAACCACGATCATGTGGCAGAAATAATAGATCAGCCTGATGAACTTCATTGGGTCCGGTCACATCAAAATGCGAGAAATTGATTTGTTTAGGCGGTGGTAGATAAATTTGCCATAGTGCCTGTTTGGATAACCAATGAGCCGCAGTGGTTTTTTTCACTTTTGCAGCACTAGCGAGTTTATGGATTGCTGATTTACCCCTCCAGTATCCTCTTGGGGAATAATAAATAGATTCCATGTTGTTATTAATTACCAGCCCCTAACATCAATTTACTTTTCATAGCCGATTTTATCAAAAAGGAAGCCAATTTTTCTTTGAAAGATTTATCAGAAATAGCATTTAACGCATGAATTAATTTCACATCTGCTAGATGCCTGTGCTGCAGATTACTGCTTTTATAAGATACATCATGAAGGTGACAGGCCTTATCAATAGCGTTTATTGGTTCCTCACCGGGTCGGGGCTGATTTTGATCATTGAGTCTGATATCAAGTCTTGTTCCCGGTCCACAGTAGCTATATCCTGGAAGGTGTTTTTCTCCGGGGTATTTTGCCCATGGAGTTCCAGGGAGTTTTGCTAATTTGGCTGCGATATCACCTCCTCGTTTTTTTTTAAAGGTTCCTTGAGTTCCTTGGGTTTAGAAACAAATCTAAATTTCTTTGTACTACATTGTACGCATTTACCAGAAAGCGCTGATCGGTTATTTTTAGTTGTAATCGTCGTCAAGTCATCTGTGCCAGTACGTTTTTTACACTTCACACAATATAGATCCATAATTTATATATAACGGCATGAATATAATTGATTATTCAGCTACCCGACGACGGGAACCTATTAAACATCATGAAATGTTGCCGAATTCAATTAGAATGATTATAATCGGACCATCTGGAAGCGGAAAGACACAAGTGCTACTTAATTTGATAACGAGATGGATGAAATGGAACAAATTGTATTTAATAGCCCCGAGTGTAGACGATCAGCGATGCTATGAAGTGCTAAAGGATTTTAACGAGAAAGCAAAAGAATTTCAAATCGATGAAGATTTTATTGAGTTTATTACTGATATAGAGGAAGCCCCTTCCGTGGAAGACATCGATGGAAGTATTAACAATTTAGTGGTATACGATGATATCATGTTAGATAATCAAAAAAATCCTGCTAGAATATTTTCCCGAGGCAGGCATAAAAACACTGATGTGATCTATGTCACTCAACGGTACACACAAATACCAAAAGTGATCAGAGATAACTGCAATGTGTTGTGTGTATTTAACGGCGTTGATACTCATACGCTACGAAATATTCATCAGACCTGGTGCAGCGGTGATATGAATCATAATCAATTTAGAAATTTCTTTAGTCACGCTCAGTCAAAACCACACGGATTTGTGACAATAAATTTAGCAGACCCTAGGACACGATATCGTATCGGACTTGATAAAATATTCGGTTAACCCCAACTGAAAGTTCTAGCAGCAGAGGGGGTGAGTGACAACGACGTTGCGACGCGAATGTTTTCAGACAAGGGTCAGAGACTTATTTTTTCGCGAGAAGGGTCTAGTGTTATTTTGGAGGGGGTATAATCAAAAATAAAAACAAAAAAAAGTTGTCTGATTCGCCCCCTCTGCTGCTACTGGATACAAATGGATACGAATTTTATTTTTTTCTACTAAGAGTAAAAGGTAGTTGAAGACGGCATACAGTACAATCAGGTGCAAACTTAGGCATCAAAAATATTTCCCCAGATGATGGATATTTAACAGATTTATCATCAATGATATAACCATGCAACAATTACGTTGATAGTATAGAAAGTTCATCTTTCAAAACTTAAAAAACTCTTACTAACAGTTAATATTATTTTTAAAAAAATTCTTATAAAGGGAATGTCAACGTACAGGGAGTGTATGTGTTATATCCATGCGTAATGATGTACGCAATGCACTTGAGAAAAACTAATTTGACAGGTTGTTAGGTTTGTTTCAATACATGACTGATCAGGTTCTGTGGACATGTATATAAAGTGCATACGAGACCTCATTTGCTTATGTCTGGTGACTTGGGCGTAATCATTCAAACAAGATTGAACACAAAGAGGTAAAAGTTCCAAAAGTTAAAATATAAAAAAATAAAAACAAAACAGCACTAAATTACTCAATTAGGTTATTTGCGTGTGGTTAGAAAGACGCCATGCGAATTTCGTTTGCATATTTTTAGCGGTTTCGCCGTATCGTATCCAGAGGACATAGTTAAGATGCGTTTACTGTAAGTAGCGATGACTTAACCCCACCCCCCAAAAAATCTTTTTTAATAATTCCAACTAGTTTACAATCTGATACGAGCACTCATACACTATGCACTACTTGCAACCAGATGTTGTGAAATCTATGAAATGCGTCCTGACACAAAACTGGTGTATTACAAAATCACTTTCAACTAGAACTAAGTAACGCGAAAAATGTTGTACCACTATATACCGCGGTATTTCTAAATATAACGCGATACGTCGCACCGTATAGCACAATTCCATCAGGGATATCCGATTTAATTTTCTGAGACAAGGCCAGGGATTGTTTTTAAACCAAATCGTCCGCCTTTCAAAAGCTGAACAAATTATCTTGCTCTAAGTCATACAAATTAAATACACTGTACTACTTGAAACAAATTAATTATCTTGAAATAAAATAAAGTAAAATATCTGTTCGAAGAAAAATCGCTAACACCACACAATTCCCCCACCCACCAATGGCCACCATGTCATTGGCATGTAGGTTGCGAAAGTTGTGTAGTCACGCCATTAGGAATGTAAATAGCCATATTTAGGTCAAATTTCAGCAACGATTTACTTTCGTCTCGTCAGCGGATTAAAGACATAACGAATGCCATGATCGCAATTTCTGAGAGATAAATCATATTACGATTTCATGCAGTTATATATCGACGAAAGGTCGTTGAAGTTTGCTGGGCCGGCTAGTAAGCGGCCACCCCCATGTCGACACCAAAAGTCGGCGAATTCCAACTTTTCGATAGAGAATGCATTTTAAAAAATCACAAATGGGGTTGCAAGGGTTAGATGAAACTCGGACTGGGCCTCTTGTTGCAGTGATACATCATGAACGCTCCACACTGGACGACAATAATCAATATCAGAAGAAACAAAAGCTGGACACGGACTGGACATGTGCTTATAGTGGGAAGTCGGAACTACCAAAAAATCGCAAGGACGATGGCGAAAAATACCTATGGATACATAATAGTATAGACATATCTAAGTATATACAAGCTATGGATCAAAGCTGCAGTAACGCTGAGATCTAAGGAGAGAAAAAAAAAAAGCTCGTGGGAATTGATGGATTGTTACAGCAGAGATAGTTCCGCCTGCTCATTAGCATAGCCGTATATGTAAATATAAAAGCCTTGATCATGGCGAAAATTTATACTGCAAGTAATATGAATTCGGAGGATACTAATGTGAAATTTTGAGTTAATGCTATTTAGTTGTGTATAATATAAAGTGGCAATTGACCTATTGCTACTTACTTGTCAATCATTCTGTTTGATTAATCAATCAGCGAGCTTATATTAGATACACATACAGGCATCAGTTACGTCCGCCAGAGGTGTAGCTAGGGGGGAGGGGCAGGGGGGTACATATGTCCCCGGGCGCCATACTAGTGGAGGCGCCAAAATGGGCTTTGAAATAGGTTGTAACGGGTAATGGTGATTTTATTGATGAAAATAATGGGTTTCAGAGCTGAGGTGGGGAGGAATAAATATTGTCCCCGGACGCCAAACACTCTAGCTACGCCTCTGACGTCCGCCATTTTCTTCGGACAGTGTCGCATTAATGAATTGGTTAACTTAAACACTTACAACCTTTCCAATGGTTCGTCGATTTTCCGATAGATAATGGTAAAAAAAAAAGGGGGCCAGTGGCGGACTCGGTAATTCTAAGCCAACATCCAGAGCCTCTGAAGGAGTTAGATTTCTTCATTTCCCAAGACGTAAGACTTGTTTGTGGTCGCCCTCACTATCAGCTGAATATGGACATAATGTTATTAGCAGTTAGCGCGTGTTTGTTTGCATAAACTCATTAAGAAAAACACGTCCCATTGATAACTTTAAGAAAACAACCTCCCAAAAATATACGCAAAAAGTAACGTTTCTATAGGTATAGTTACCTTAGTTACGTTATATTTCTATAACGTTTCCATCCTAACTTCGGGCTTTGTTGTACATGTATTTTATTCTGCTACAGGAAGCACACTTTTATGCTGTTTTGTCCCATAAATTAAAGTTTTATTGTCTCGATCTTTCAAACACTATCAGTATTTGAGCTGAAGGGGTGCGGGATGAAAATTGTAACTAATAATAAAGAAATACAAAGGAAATGGTTTCATATGTTATTTATCTTCCGATATATTTAATGTGTTTACATCAGCATACATCACTAATCAAAATTGCATCCCAAGACAGAGTAGAACTTTACAATTATTATGTACAATAGTATACCTCTAAATAGTAATTATTTACTCTTTTGTTATAGATTTAAATTTATTTACATCAAAGACAGCATACACAAAACTCAGTTCACAATAATAAAGGAACGATTAACAATTCATTCAATACATTAACATCTTTTTGAATGAATTTCCTTTTCCATGAATTTATTTTCCAGTTTCTTCAGAATTGACTTTCCTGATTTACTAAAATAGACCACATAGGTATTTACTATACAATCTTAAATTACAAGTATAGATGTCTATTGGAGTATACTTTTTAAAACTGGGTAATTGTTAATTTTTAAGAATAGTAAATATAATTTTTAATGAACATATCAATAAAATTGGAATATATTTATTTACCAAATACTGAATGTTTGTTTGAGCTAAATATGTCGCCATGTCACTTGATTCGGCTGGCGGAGCGATCTATTATCTCGCGTAAGGTCAGTCATAAAGGTGCACTGATAAGCCATGCAACAAGGTCTGGTCTGACCATGTCCCTAAGGAGATATTAATGTCAAAAGTTTGTCAAAAAATGTTTGGGTTGGCACTAGCCAATGTTCCCGATGGGGACATAGTGCAATATGGGTAATTTGGACTCGGGGTTCATGTCCTCAAAGGAGACACGATTGCGATATGAGGTACACCGAGTATAAAATACATTATGGTGTAGCCGTGTCCCTAGGTCTGAATGTTACTGAGACTGAGTGATATGTGGGTTTTGGACAAGACAACCGACCAATGGTAGGATAGGAATATCGAAATCTAATGAAGATATTGCATGTAATTGAATGTAATTATGTGCACGAAAATACTGAATGTAATTGAATGCATTCGTGTGCACGAAAATACTGAATGTAAACGTGTTCGAACTCCCGTTTCCGAGGCGGACGCCCTAACCATTAAGCCACCGGAGTGGTGAATGTAATTGAATGCAATCATGTACACGAAGATATTGAATGTAATTGAATGTAATCGTGTGCACGAAGATATCGAATGTAATTGAATGTAATCGTGTGCATGAAGATATTGAATGTAATTGAATGTAATCGTGTGCATGAAGATATTGAATGTAATTGAATGTAATCGTGTGCACGAAGATATTGAATGTAATTGAATGTAATCGTGTGCATGAAGATATTGAATGTAATTGAATGTAATCGTGTGCATGAAGATATTGAATGTAATTGAATGTAATCGTGTGCACGAAGATATTGAATGTAATTGAATGTAATCGTGTGCATGAAGATATTGAATGTACTTAAATGTAATCGTGTGCATGAAGATATTGAATGTAATTGAATGTAATCGTGTGCACGAAGATATTGAATGTAATTGAATGTAATCGTGTGCATGAAGATATTGAATGTAATTGAATGTAATCGTGTGCACGAAGATATTGAATGTAATTGAATGTAATCGTGTGCATGAAGATATTGAATGTAATTGAATGTAATCGTGTGCATGAAGATATTGAATGTAATTGAATGTAATCGTGTGCATGAAGATATTGAATGTAATTGAATGTAATCGTGTGCACGAAGATATTGAATGTAATTGAATGTAATCGTGTGCATGAAGATATTGAATGTAATTGAATGTAATCGTGTGCATGAAGATATTGAATGTAATTGAATGTAATCGTGTGCGACTGATCGGCCTGGTGTCAGGATAAAATAACTTGTTGGGACATGATGTTACATGTCGTTGTTATTGTTGTTGTAGGTTTTAACGCCATTTTCAGCGCACGATAGGCTATACTAGGCGGCCATTATTAATGATGCAGGAAGAACCAGGGAAAACCTCCAGAAAGAAACACCGACCCACGAGAAGCTACTGGAATGCTTTCTCACATACCCAGAATTGCCGAATCTGAGACTCAAACCCACGCAGACAGAGGTGAGATGGCAGTGATCCGTAACAGAAAGTGCGTTGGACCACTGGGCTACTCGGGGCCCCTGTTACATTTCTGCGGTATCAGTATAAATTGCCACACTGCAGACATCGTATCGATATGACTTAAAAATTGTTAATGCTACGCTAAATGTCCAAATAATCATTTTAAACAAAACACCCGAAACGTAATGTTCGCTTATAAGACGAGTCAAATCATAAACTGTGCATTCCCACATCTGTTGTCGCATAATGATTGTGTAGTTGTGGGTCTGTGTAGTTTTGTTAGGAGTAATCAGTACAACAAACTGCACAGACCCTAACCTACACGCGCTTGATGCTACGGCAGATTAAGACCTTTGTTGCTTGCAATTTGACTCGACTTATAAGCGAGTTTAGACGGTATATTCAGTTCGTAGGATCTTAATGAAATTATACATGTTTTCATTGAGCTTTTTCTCTAAGGCAATGTACAAGTGTTTTCTGTCGTTAGTTTAGGATTCGCACATGGTACAAGCGGCGATTTGATTTTGAGATGTATTCGCCTGTAAAGATTCTCGTCTTACTGTTGCCTTTGCAATTTGAATTTATTTGCAACTGTCTGGCCATAGTAAGGCGTGTATTTTCAGTGAAATAAACATAAGAGAAGCTGCATTTCGTTGTTTTATTTAAAATTTTGTAACTAGAATTGATTGAAAGCGCTTGAGATCAGTCTTTACCAATTGTCTTCAGCAAAATGTTTATTTTTAATAAGGTTATATATATAACTGGTGGTACCGATCACTAGTATATGGAAATAATTCTGCCGTCACGTATATACAGGGAGGTGGGGGTGGGGCATGTGCTTTTCAATTGCTGTATCCTATCTACGAAAATAAACAAGCCCGTCATGTTTTGCCATGTCCCCCCTCCCCCCCACCTTAAAAAAATTGAAATGACGGCTCTGCGTATGAACCACTGGTGACTTGATTCGTTCATTAAGGTTTGTTGTAGCTTGCAATCTCGTATTCGACCGTATCTTCCTGTCGTTTGATACTGTCAGATAAAAACAAAAATTATCTCAGCGTCAGCTGGTATTGGGAGTTGATGCAGAATCAATACCGGAAGTAGTACACATCTATGGAGCAAAAATTGAATCTGGCGCAAGACTTTTCTTTCATATTTTAAAAGAGCAGCGATGTCTTTAACTGTCAATATTACAACCTCAAAGTCATGATCAGTCTTTGGTCCAGAGAATATGATGTGAATCCGGTGGAAGACGATTACGTTGACTCAACCGATTTCCCATTCTTGGATTGGCCGCTTTTGTTGGTATTGAAAACTATTATTTTACTTTTAGTGGTGTTAGTGGTCGATCGACCTTTGCAGTTGAAATGGTGAATTAAATGCTGGTTTATCTTTAGCTCCATTGGATTTGAAGCATATAATAACTAAATGATTCACGACGTTTGGTGAAACCCATAAAAGTTGTGCCATTTTGAGTTTTAACGTGAAGCCTCTGTAAGGTGTCGAGGAGGTAATAACTGATACATTTATATAAGATTGGCGAGAGCTTGACTCATTCTTTGATTCCGTGTAGCAAGGTTATGTGATCACATTTTCATTTAGAATTTGTTTCCATGACTTTCATAAGGAGTGGCTATTTTATAGTGATGCACAAGAGATAAATCTTACTTAATAGGTCACCTTGCCATACGAAGTCGAACGCTTGATCAGCAGCCCAAGTGACAACATCCAGTTGTTTTTCCTTAGATCCTGTCCATCTCTTACAGCTTTCGTTAAAAGAATGCTGAATTTACGTCACAACCGATTTTGTACGTGCTTAAGAGTTTCTTCAGTTATATCCCGTAGGACTGTTTCTAGTTTTGTACGTGCTTAAGAGTTTCTTCAATTATATCCCGTAGGACTGTTTCTAGCGATTTGCTTATAATTGATGTGACAGTTATACCTCTGTAATTTCCTGGAATGAGTTGGCCGTTACTCGTCTTTGGGACGGTAGTAAGGATGGTGAACTTTACGATGTCTGGAAAATCTACTATTCAAATTATATTATTCAGCTGTTTGGAGATATATCGGATGACCGTTTCTCCTCCTAACGTGGGGTGTTCCACAGTGGTTCCTAAGTACTCAGCAGCTTTGGTGTTATTTAGATTTTCTGTGGTTTTCGATAATGTTGGGACAAGTTGAATATGTTTTATTTTTGTCATGAAACCGGTTTGTCAGTTGTGGTGACTTATCTTACATCTATATAGTATGCCTTTGTCAGCTCGGTTTCACTGACGAGTAATGCATATGTTGTTATTCCGATTGGTTTTTACTCTGTTTACAAACTTACAGATTAGATTTTTAATCATGTTGGGCGTTGGGCCTTAAGGAATATTTGCGACATTATATGTTTGCTCGGTGTGTACAGCTACATGTTTACCGATTAATATTCAGATTTGATGGACAGATTTTGACAGATTCTAAATGTGTTTGTTCTATCGACCCCACTTCCACCCCGTCTGGTTTTGTCAGATTTGGAATGTCCAGATAGAGATGCCACGGTTACTTTTTTTTGCAGATTGACTAGGTGTTGTGCATACAGCTGTGTTTGGAAAAAGGTTGTGGTGGATAGGCCGTGATGGTCATCGTCATGATACTTTTGAGTAGTGTCTATTTTCTTAAGAATTGCATCTCAACCATTTTGCCACTGTGTTTGTCAGATATGGAGCCTCTAGTTTAGTTTTTTTTGCGATTCCAATTTCCCCTGTATGTATCCGTTCATTAGGATTTTAGATGATGTGTTCTAATACTGGTGACGATGAAAGAAGATTGTTTGGATGATATGGTGCTGATTTGTAGAAATGTAGTGTATCTGCTTTTGGATTTTGAAACTATGATGTGTACGTTGCTTGGAGTGTAGAAAGTCGTTTAGTACTATAGTATGCTTATGGTTATGCTCAAAGTATTTCGTACGATTTAAATCTCTTACATTTATGGTACTATGACTTGAGTGTACTTCGCATATCATCTACTTATACTCGTCTAGTGTATGCAGAAATTCAGTAAACGAGCTTGCTTTACTAAGACATGGCGCATACATATGGCATATGAGGCAAACAAGAACAGCTTAGTGGCTGAATGGTCGAAAGCGCTCTCCGTTACAGATCACTGCCATCTCACCTCTGTCTGCGTGGGTTCGAGTCTCAAATTCGGCCAATGTGGATATGTGAGTTTGCTTGCCAGTAGCTTCTCGTGGGTCGATGGTTCTTTCCGGGGGTTTCCCCGGGTTCTTCCTCCACCATTAATACTGGCCGCCATGTATAGCCTATCGTGTGCTGAAATATGGCGTTAAATACAACAACAACAACAACAACAACAACAACAACAAGAACGGCTTAGCTCTGTTATTTTCATGCTTAAAACTTGAGTTTGATAACATGCCATCTCGTAATTAGTCAAATGGATATGTTGATAGTCTTTTTCCATAAGACTCCAACTCCACCCTATCCTATGTTAGTTCCTTCGTTTGATGAGATTCGGTTGTGGTCTTCAGTCCATTTTGCCATGATATAGTAATCTGTAAAGAGGTTTTCTAATGGTTGCTGCACAAAGATGATAACAAATGCTTCTGAATGTAGAGAATACAATATATGCTACACATACAGCGTATTTAGCGTATTACCCCTTACATTCTGTACACAGACGGCACACAGATGAAATGTATTCCCAACATTTGGTGTAGTTGAGACGCGTTTTGGAAGACTACAGTTTTGGGGTTGGTGATTGCATGGAATATTATGGGATCCTAGTAATGACCTGCCGATTTGTTTTCCATCAAAGGCTAGTTATATCCCATGCGTTTGCACGGCTTTCATTATCAGATGTGATGTATATATGTGATATACGACGAAGCATTAAAATCGATTATTCCATACATTAACGATCGTAGTGTTTGATCCCTGTATGATACAATTTTAACAGATGTAAATGCTTGTTGCAGAAAGTTGGTCAAAATGTTTTTTACATTTTGATGATTTCTTAGACCGATAACAGTTTTCAAATTTCCATCAATTTTATCGTCTTCGCATCATCGCCCTCATCGCCTGCAATCTTGACGATGACATTTGTGGAGTGTATTATTGCTTGGCGGGGCAAAGAAGTGTGCATTTCTAACTGTAAAACTGGTAAACAAAATCTTACGAAACAAATTACCTTCACAACGACAAGATGAATTAACACTATAATATTTTAAGACACGAAAATGTTCACGTTCTATTTTACTAACACAGCGAAAGTGATTATTCACGACTATTTTTTGTATTTATATATGTAATTATTAATCTTGTAACTGATACCTGATTTATTCCAACGATAACTTATGATGGGCACGACAATGTCGAGTTTCATCTTCAATTCTCACGTCGTCTTTCTTCTGTTTACTTCAGTGGAAGTTGTAAAGTACTATCATATCCTTCTAAATTTACAGGCAGCTGCCAACCCTTCTTTAATATGAATGGAGAAGGACAACATAGCGTGTTTAGATTCAATACGCAAAAGGAAGTTGTATAATGAAGTAAAACATACAACTTGAGTTGAACCTCTTATTGCCATACGTCAGTAGAAAAATGGGTCAATACTCATGGGAGTGATTAACACGGTATAAAAGAAAGAGTGTGGAACAAATATTGTATTACTAGTGTTATTTTGTAGCATACAACATACGATTTGTTGAGTTCTGATTCAAAGATATATAGTGAAAATATGCCTACACTAGTCAAATTCAAAACTTTGATAGCTTTTGTTGGCACCCACTTCAATGGAAAACCAATACATGTTTCGATATTAAACGTTGAACAAAACTAGCAAAATGTAACTTGAGCTTCAGAATTGAAAAGGGACATAGGTGGGGCGGGCGCATAGGAGCACTCCCAAAGGAGCAAATTGGGAGGGATACACTTGCCCCCCCCCCCCCCTCCGAAAAAACTTAATTGCTACTTCCCCCCCCCCCCGAAAAAATTATTTCCTTAGCCCATGGTGGGGTGGCATAGTCTGTGCAAAAATTATATTTTTGGTCAACGTTATAATGAATAACCAAAACTAGTAGAATTCTAAACAAATTGATTCAAGGGTCATGAGTTCGATATTTTTGTCCAGGTGAACCCCGGTCGTCTGCCTTGGTGTGTCGAAAAGAATGCACTTAGCAGCCATTTAATATGCATGACATAGCCAGTAATGATTTAAAAGTGCCACTAGAAACAAACCAGTAACAACATTTTGATTACCGATCCATATAAGCCAACTAGGGTCAATATTAGGATAGCCGATTCATTTCCATCAGTTATGGTCAACATTTTGAATAACTAATATATATCAGCAGCTAGGGTCAACATTTGGATAACTGATCTATATAGACCAGCTTGGGTCAACATTTTGGATAATCGATTCGTATCATCCATACTCGGGTCAACATTTGGATAGCTGATCTATACCAGCCAGCTAGGGACAATATTTTCAAAGAAGGTTTCCGACACAAATATTTATCGGATGAATAGAAAAAGAATACCGAACATATTCAAGGACTTGACCTAGTCCTACAATGTAAGACACATCACATTTTTTGTTTTTTGTTTTGTTTTAGTGCTATATCTTATTATCCAAATAACATCATTGTATAGCGTGTTCCGATGTCGGTAGACATCGGAATGAGTAGTCAAAGTTTCAGGAATATCTCACATCTTTGGCAGCTTATATCGACACTCTTACACTAATTTATAAGTAATTAATATACTTACTGTGCTGTCTTTATCCTGGCGGAATGAAAATATGACACTGCCAAACGGAAACATTTTCACGTTCCGTTGACATACATTTGAATTTGTTGCAATGCGACGATAGTCGAGGTATGCCGAGGTATGTTTAAGTAGACTCGTTTTGGGGATATGTTTCTTAAACGAGAGGAAACACTGTTTACAGTTCGAATATGCATACTATATATTTTATTCGTTTCGTTAAAGAATAATATTTCAACTTAACTCGATTTCGGCATTTCAGGTTTTCATCGCTTTCCAACCAACTGTGGCGTGACCATGTTATCAGAAGTACACAGTTTTTATGCGTGTGCCAAAAGAAAATAACAACACAAAACGTGTCATATTACATTTATTATAGGGATGTTATATGAAATTAACAATAAATAGTTAAAATTTTTCACAAGAAAATGTTTCATTTTCCTCAGTTTCAGTTAGAAAATTATATTGTAAACAATGAACCGATAATGGGACCACACCTCTGTTGTGGTTTATAGGTTATTATTATTATTATTATTATTATTATTATTATTATTATTATAACGAAAAGTTACATGTAGCATGAGTGTCCGTGCTTGGGTTATTCACGGGTAATTAGTGATCTGTGTCACTATCGTATATAACTCTCCTTTCTTGGAGGAAGTGAAACTGTTTGTGACATACTTGTGTAACTTGTGTTGCCCTTATTATTGATTTAAAAAATTAGCCCGTGGATAAGACCCTCCAAATACGGACCCTAACGGATAACCGTGTGCTAAACTGTCAAGTTCACGGATTCATTGAAACTTTATTTTTCTGTTTTGGAATTATGGCAAGTGCAACAGTGAAATTTGCTTATAGATTAATTTTGCTGGATAAATGATTTATTCTGGCTGATAAGTGCACTTTTTGTCATTAAATATTGAAGGTATATTTTTTATTCAACTGGGGCAGTGGAGATGTTTAAAACAATTAGAATAAAGCATATTTGACATAACACATTTTTGGCTGTTACTAAGTTTTCTGTAGTTGTTAAGAGAGTTGGGAGGCTATGAAGTGTACAAGTATATAGTCCATGTGCATGGATTAGTGTTTTTCTGTTCAGTTCACACAACATTGAGAATTTTATCCTATCTGTAGCACAGTCACCTTTCAGGTCAGCATCATTAAATGTAGCTAACAATATACATGTATGTGTTTCATATTTAAAACCAGTTAGGTTACTTTAACTACATTTAATAACGCTGACCTGAATATGTACTGAGCTAGGCATGTATATGGGATAAAACTGACCATGCTGTGTGGAACGAACTAGTACAATACCAAAAAGCTCAATATGTATGCGTGTGTGTAAAGTTTGTCACTCTCAAAATAAGGATGGATTGACCCTAACTTACTATGTTTTTGTTATATTTTTGCTGCTGTTGTTGTTGTTGTCGTTGTTGTTGTTTTAATTTTAGAACAACTACGTCAGGCAGAGCAGAAGACAACAAGGATGTAGTTTTTAAAAGTAGTTCTGAGCGCGTGGACACCTTAACTGAGACGACTGGTCTGAGATGACTAAACTGATATAAGAAAAGTAAAGTTAGCAAAAAAGCTTGATTTTTCAGTCTCATGGGTGAGCAGCAGACTTATACAACACGTACAACATATAATATACAGGTATCATAGGTGAGCAGCAGACTTATACAACACGTACAACATATAATATACAGTCACAAACAATTCACAAACAGTTATACAAGCGACTAAAAAAATTAGACAAGAAAGCAATTCATTTCGAGGCAAATGAGTGGCCCTGAAAAAGGCCGTTATTTTTTTATATTAACATCGTTTGATTAACATAGAGAGCATCGCATAGGTCTTCTTCTCTTCCTCAAACGTCCTCTGACTCTGGACTGTAGATGAGAACTCGCTGTAGCAAGCCTTGTCTCTCCACATAAAATCTTCTTTTCCAAAATGCTCGTATCGGTGATCCTGATAAGTATCCATGTTGAGTTCACATAGATGGTAATGTCCGTGCAGAACTGCATTGACGATATGAGAGTAGACGATTCTACATTTGTCCACATCTTGCGACGAGAAAAGGTGAAGCGAATGCAGTGAACTGCGGTTTGTTATAGTGTAAGAGTGGATTGAAAAGGATTGAGTTCTTTCACCAATCCTAGCACGAATTACAAAATTCAGTCACAGTGCAGTCTGACTTCCAATCCAAAGAGAGTGGTCTGTAACGTCATATTCCCTATGCAGGTGCGCTAGCGTCTGTGCGCAATGAATCCATGCATAAGAGTTTTCAGACATGACTGAACTAAGAAGACAGTTATATGGGTTGCACCGGCCGTGGAGACGAGAAGCAATGGTACAGCAGTGGCTACCAAAGTCAAGACATTTTTAATTCCAGAAGAGGCAAATTTTAATTAGGATTTAGCTGATTTTCTCTCTTCTTCGCAAGAATTTGTTCTGGCAAAGATGAGTTCCCTGTGAGTTTGCCTGAAAACTGTGACTCTGAAAGTCGATTCTAAACTTTCAAAAGAAAATGGTCAAAATATCTGGCAGGACCTACCTCCAACGAATTAGCCAGAGCCGGATTTTTCTACTTGTGCGAAAGGGGATAAAGTCAAGTGTTTTAGTTGTGGTGTGTCACTTGTACCAGTTGGGACAGAAAGATTCCGCTTACCTGAAACATACTCGATGGTTTCCGTAATGTCACTACCTACCTTTAGTTGGACCCTAGTCACTGAAATGACATACTATGTCGCTCAAGATACCAGCTTCGCTAACGTTGGAGAACACATAGACATGTATTTAAACCCCATGTAAAAATATAATATTCAAGGATTACCAAACGAATTGCAAGAAAGGATCTACAAGGAAGTTTTCCAGGGACTTGCCAGAGCAAAATCTCAATTGGCGCCTGTAGAACGTTTCTGTCGTGAAATTCACAAGAGGAAAGTGACAAAACTCAACCAACGCGTCAGATTTCTGTGGATCAAGTGTGTGTTCAGGCCCGCACCTAGGAAATTCTGGGCCCCAGGCAGCTGACAGAGTTCGGGCCCCTTTCGTGTTTCAAATATGTGCGTATATGTGCCTATCTAGCTCGGGCCCCTGACAAGTGCCATGGTTCCCCCCGCCCCCCAGGTGCGGGCCTGGTGTGTTCATACTAATATTCTGTGTTAGGACGTTTACATCAGAAGATTTTATTATCATTCTCGACCATTACCCTGAATGGCAGTGATCAGAAATTACTCGTTACATCCGTCACTTTCGCTCTAAAAGAAGATTTTTACATAAAACTAAGAGGCATTCAGAAGTGACCCGAAGCCGTGGGTATCAAAACTGGCTGACATGATCATGGAAACTTTACAAGAAAATATTCGTGGTTTATCAGTGGCGTTGAAAGAACGCATTTACGAGAGTTGATCAAAATTACAAGTCAAGCGCAAAAAACTATTGCATCCGTTACGTCACCGATGTTTAAATCAATGATACTTGAATGATGTAAGTGGCCTGATTCAGATGAAAGTATTCCAGTGGTCAGACATTGTTCAGCTGGACGTGGGTGAGAAGGATCGGTATGTTTCTGACTTTATTTACTACGAGGTACATATACTACAATGAATTCCAGAAGAAGATTTAGAGGATTACCAAAATATTTTATACAATGTAAACTTAGCTGAAGAGGAAACTTCTGAACGAAGTGTGATGTGTATGTTAGTGACTGAACCATTTAGGCTCGGTGATACTGGATTACAATTATCTCTGTGCAGATAATACATTTATTGCTTCTGAAAAAGAGGGTAGAAAAACGGGCCATCATGCGAAGACCTTTATCCCTTGTGATACAACAGATTCCGTGGAAGGACAATCAATGAGAATATTCAAACGGTGGAGGATTACCCACACTTATTACGAAAACTGTGTCCATTAATTTAGGTCGACTAGTAGTGTCTGTCTTTGTGACTAACTTTCTGGTATTTTGTTTACCAGCTGCTTCCTTGTCGACATTTTACGAACAATACTTACCACCAAATAAAACATGAAAGTGGTCCCTTTAAATGAGCACGAGCAACACATTTTGTTAAAAGCCTTGCGTTTTCATCTGGATATTTTTCGACCTCTACGGGAAAAAAGATTCGTCTGTTTGTATGTACTCAAGTTGTGCATGTAGCTTGTGACGTACACCCACACTGGACAAATGTACATAACTAGAAAAGTTGGGGTTTTGAGACTTGAACCAAAGACGTGGCCAATTATGCTCAAACGTTGTGATCCTAATTTCAAACGTACAGTGAAAATGTAACTGCTTAACCTGTGTTAGTGACAGTTTCAGAATAAGAACCTGTCACTGAGGACAACTACTCCCTTCAGGACAGGACTATGTCATAGACATTCCAGAAAGACCATTCCGGGAAGACACCCGTGTGACTGCACTAACTGTAGAGACTTTAATAACATTACATTATGTTGTCCATAGGACACCTTTGTTACCGAAAACATAATGTGCAGAGACTTGTTTATATTCCACTTTGATCGTTGTAATGTGTATTTAATTGCTGTACTTAACCATTTTTTCTTATGTATTTTTTGTCTGTCGTGTTGTACCATTTTAACTTGCAATAAACGTGTCCTGAAAAAATATACAAACTGTTTTGCCCGTCTCTTTTCGTGTCCAATGGGACATTCCCAGCACTAATATGGTTACCTCTGCTATTTTTGCTCACTCTTCCTCCACTTTCAAAGTCATCAACGAACACATTGTGTTACGTGCTTAGTTAGGTTCGAATAAGCAGCAACACAGAAAGAGTGAAAACTAACAAGCTTGTAAAACTTTAACAAACAATTTATTAAGCACAAATATTTTCATAAAAGAAAATAAATAAACTTACGGTTTTAGAGAATCAAGTCCAAAAAATAATCCAATATAGAATTCACAAAAATAATCCACTAATAGAATTGCAAGAGTCCTGATAAATAAATGTCCTAATAGTTCCTGGTTCGAATCTTGACGATGTAATCCAATATGGACGACGATGTCACGTGATTTAGTTAGTTCTTGTTTTTTATAATAATCCAAATAAAAATCTATGAGCACATATTCTTTTCCAGATAAATAAAAAATTTGCTCTTGCTCCAACGAATTGACACAATTTCCAGTACACGGTAATTAAAAATAACTCAAAAAGAAGACACAACTTAATATTATAAAAGCCCAACATCTACTGAACTGTTCTCTCCCAAACAATAATTTAAATACCTGTTTTTACGTAAACAAGTGATCACGTGATTTTCTGGAAGGTCATAGAATAAACGTACGATCATTTAAACACGTACGCACGGAAAAATCCAGATAAGAATCAGCCACTTCTCACCCCCAGAACTAAATATAAAAAGATGTCCTTGGAAACAACCAATCATTTCTAAGGCCTGTTTATCACTCTGAAGCAAGGTCAGAGAATGAGGCCAACACTTGTTATTTACAAGAAAAGCAAAGGTCATAGAGATTTTCTAGAATAATCTCCCAATTAATGAATTTTAAACCAAAATGACAAATTTGGATCTGGCAATTAAAAATAAATGATTTAAATCAAATATATGTAACAATTGATCGTGCTATTTATGAGGCTTGTATCTGCGCCATCCATTATAACCTGTTAATTGCCGGACCTAGCGGTTCAGGCAAATCTGAATTTGTCAAACGTTTGATCGAACATAAACATCATTTAATCAATCTCAGCGATTCCTGTGGTGTAACAATTATCGCACGGCATCTTGCTAGAACATCAAGGCGATTCAATCGTGTTTGTGGAAAGCATTCCTAGCGAAGACGATTGTTTCGTGTTTGACTTCTGTCAAACTTATCTGGTAATTTTCGACATGTTAGGAGAAGACGAAGAAGAAATTAACTGTGGTTTACACGCAAAGGGCATCATCGTAATGGCAGTGTCATTTACACCGCACAAATTGTTTTTCAACAAAGTAAAGCCCATTGCACCATTAGTCTCAATGCTCATTACGTGTTGTTTAAAAGCCCGAGATAAATCGCAAGTGCAAGTCTTAGCCAAACGGTTAGAAGCACCCTGGCTGACTCGTGCATACGAGGATGCCAATCAAACCCCATACACTTATTTATTCGTGGATCTAAAACCTATTACTCCGATAGTTTTCGATTTCACGCCTATCTGTTTCACGACTAGTGCCGAGACAGAGGTCCTGTCGTGTACACGTCCCGTAGTCGGCTTAACAATATCAAAAAGTCTATGAAAATCTTGAACACTTTGGGTCTGTCTCACACAGCTTCAACAAGACGTCAATTCAGTTTCATCTTCCCGTAAAATTGATTCGTGCCTTTTACGGCATCAGTCAAATACGTGCATGCGTCCACGCAGCCAGTCTCAACGAAGTTTTACGATGGTTTACAGGGACAGCACCTCAACTACTGCAAGGCATCAGTCACATTCCCCATCACACCAAACGCTTGAGAGAAACAAAGTAGCCTTGACGTAACTGGCCGATCCTCGCATCAACACTAAAGACCAAAACGCAAATATGCTTTCAAAACACCCCTCTCCCGATAAAAAAGTCACTCCTAAAACAAAGTCAAACGGACCCAGAAGAACGAAAAGAGCAGTGGTGTCAATACTAGGTCTCAGCAACAGAAACAGACGCTCTCAGGAAAAATAAAAGCGCACAGAAACATATTCTACTCGCAACAGATGCACTTCTGCCAGGACACAACCTTACATTCGCAAACCACGACCTGCAGCGACCGTGACAGTGTCTCTTGTAGTCTCAAGTTCTTCCATTTCTCCGTTGCTGGTGATACCAGCCAAACCTAATTTGACACCCATTCTTCCTCATTTGATGAGGCAATGGAAACTTGCGTCTCAAAAACCTTCTCCTCCAGTGTTGACACTCTCCTCCTCTTTAAAGGCATAAATGTCCAAGATAGATCGGGCATGCTAGTTTACAGGATTTGTCCAAGCACGAACTGTCACGATTTAGTCCTTTTCGAACCCTTTAACGACACGTGATGCCAGTCATTAAGTTGATACGGCGTAAAGACAAACAGTGGTGACGCTTTCCATTATAAAAAGACTGGTGACAAAAGGATGGGATCAGTGTTATTGTGCTCACGAACGCCCAACAATGTCTCTTCAAAGAAGTGCACACCGTCACAATCGTCCTTCTCCTGTCCAAAATTGAAAGGAGAAAAAAAAGACAATCTCGTCATCCCAGGAATTCCGTTAGCCAAGCATAGACGTCAACCTCTATAACGACGAAGTCGTCCAAAGAAAAATAGGAGTAACCAAAAGGGATGATTTTTACTTTCAAACCTTCTCAAGCAAATAAAATAAGAATACGCAAATCAAGGTATAGACTTCTGTGAAGTTTTGCTTCTGAACAAAGAAGATGTCCCTTCAAAGAAGTGCACACAATGTTCTGGTTGAAAAAGGAAGGCAAATGAAAGGACGACTGCCTCCTCGTTTAGCCAAGCATGGGAACATGTTGTCCGTCCTGTCAAATGGTTCTCCACCTTGCAAAAACAAATCATTCAAACCGCCTACAAAGATGTCATCGATAACGTGTGCGAATGTTATTTGAATGTCTTGAAATGCATGATAACTTTGTCTGATAAAAATGCTTAGCCAAACATCGACACGCCCTTCGCCAAATGGTCGGAAAGAAAAAAATGCCCATCCATCAAAAAAAAAAAAGATGTTGGTCCAACGCAGAAGACTTATACCTATATTGTAAGGACCTCTTGTCAAAGGAATAGCATGAGCCATGCTGGGAGGAATCCTGGGAGGTGTTTTACCCGCGGGTCAACGATACAAAAAAAAGAAGAAAAAAGTGACCTCTGGCGTTAAAAGATCTCAGACGCGACTATTTAAGTCCAATCGATGTACTAAAACTAGCTTTAGTGCCTTACTAGCGATGAATATAATACCATCGTTTGCAAGAACAACTGATTTCGCATTTATCTCCCAATTCTCATTTGACCGCAACGATTTGTCCCAAACAGCATAATCGCAAAAGTACGGTCAACTCTTGCAAAGGCAGCAACTCTTTAACCATAAAGCTTTAGACGAAACAGGTCTGCCTACTCTGAAAGATTTTAAGACCCTGATAAAAAAAAGTCTATCACCATCACTACAACCAACACCAACACACGCAGCAGTCTAGACGGACGCAACCCCACGAAGGCTTGAGAAAGAAGAGGTTCCAGACGTACAGCGTAAAGTGGGATAACGACGTGTCAAAGAAGTCAAATTTACGTTGGAAAGGATATCCTCCCAGTTTTTGATTCTTGGATCGACGCTTCGCAAGTCATAGCTACAAAACGAAGTGACCATCATGTCCTTCCAATAAACCTCAGCTATCACGCCTTCACCAAGTTCTTGTTTTGCTAGATCTACAAAAACAACCCTAATGGGTGAGATGTGGATAACTTGTGCCTAAAACTCAATATTTTTGTGGCCACATCTTTGGTATTTATTGTGTTATCAGTGCGGCTATTGCCAACATGAGTTTTCAACAATGAGACAAACAATTGTGTACCATTTTATTGAGCAGTTGTATCGGTTACCTTCTCCCCAATCCTTCATTGAAATACTCCTCGAATGGGAACAACGAGAGCCATGCATACAACGTCAGTCACCACACCAACAACAGCACCAATTTTGGTGGAGACACGCCTATGACTTCAAGTGACCCCTTGGACAGCAGAAATATGGAATTATGAACAACAACAACAACAACAACCAATTTCACTTAACGTTATCCAGCAACAGTTCCATGGAGGATTTTCTCAAAAACACTTTGTGTTGTTACACAGGGAAATTACCTCAGGCCATCCAATTAAATCACGAAGCCCATTATGAAGTGGCTGTGGTAGAAATCATTCACTCTATACAAATTAAAAGCGTCATTGAAAAGCAAATGTTTCGAGGTTGAAATCATGAACGAACAATTGCACCAGGTCATGAAATCGGGTTTTCTGGTATCAAACATCCAGGAAACAATCCATCATTCACTATCTACACGTTGAAACTTGTCATTATCGACAAACAAAAGCCTAAAGAATCTTTCTTGATAACAGGCACAAATGTCTTGCTACAATAAGCAAAGACATTTGGGGTCGAAGAGAAACGACTATGAAGCCCTGGACAGTACCGAGTCAGGCATTCCTGCTTCTCTGACGCCACAGGAAGGACATGGCATAAAGAGACGACGAAGAAAACACCCTTTCAGAAATCTTCACATTCATAAGATAGAAAGACTATGAAAAGAATCACCGACCGATACTTAGACGTTTTGACAATTGAATCAAAGAGGAAAACAAAATGATGCACCGAGAGTCTTGCACCTGTTCCAAGAAGGACTGGATCTGTTTGCCATACCACTCACTATGATGACGATGCGAGAATTCCAAAGGGTCGAATTTCACCCCGTCTCCTTTTTGACGGATTCAGTTCCCATTAATTGTAATCAAAGGACAACTTGAAGATTTTATCAATCTGAACATCAATTACTTGTACTTGCAAGGCAAAATTCAAGATATGGATGGAGGTCATATAGACAGCGAAGACAAAATAGCTCCCATCAACAATTTCATGCATTTTATATTTAGTTATGTTGATTTGTACTTTGTTTGTTTTTAAAATTAGTCAGCATCAGCATGGATACTTACCATTACCGTGCCTACCTGGTAAATCTCTTGATGTACGAAACAGACACAAAATACACTATCTAAATGCCTGCGTGCTATGGGAACCTGACAAAGAAGGTCAGTTTGACACGATGGTGAAAGTGAAATATGGATTTGTAGTGTACGATGCAACATCAAAGGTGGGAAGAGATGGGTCGTTTGCATTTGGATATGTGGTTGCATGTGAAAAATTTGCTGAACAGTGTGCACGTCCGCCTGAGACTGAATCTTAGCAGTATTGCTTTCCATTAGATGGTTGAAGCTTCTGCTTTCAACCCCAAAACTATCATCCAAAAGGCCAGACTCTACGTGCGCCGCGAGGAAGTGGTACCTAAAGTGGAAAATGACATCATCCATGCTTTGAGCAGAACGACTGCCAAGTATCCGATACGACACGTGGATGTGAAAACTTTCACGATTCCCAGCGGACAGAAATCCGTGATCGAAGATCATCTGTTCTAAGGGCAGTACAGCGATTAATCGTTGATATCGTTAGCAATAATGCCTCCAACGGAGCCTACAAAAAAATCCTTTCTACTTTCATCACTTTGGAGTGTTCAAGATCGAAGTCAGTCGCGATGGCAAAACCTTGTGTATGAGAGCCTTTGAACATGATTTTAAAGACATAAGAATTACTCGAGATCGTACTTGTCCCTTTACGAAGCCACAGGACAGTTAGGAACGATTGCCAGTCACTGTATTGCGTACCCGAATTATTCAAAAGGATATGCTTTGTGGGCCTTTGATTTCACACCAGACCAAGCCAACGACAAAGGACATTTTCACCCTATAAAATCCGGTCAAATTTGTGTGGAACTTCAGTTTGCGCAACGAGATCCTGATGTAACGGGGAACGTCATTCGGTATGCTAAGTTTGATAATATCATAGAAATCAACAGTTTCACAGAAGTCATTCTAGACTATTAGAAACTATGGAAGACTGTATTCACTCTTTGAATGTTAGAGAATATATGGAAATGGAATCGGAGGATAATGTAGAAGGAAAACCCCAAGACAAAGACGACAAGGACATACTGATGAAATCCAGATGGCCAGAACAAGAACACCATTTAGTCTCCTGTTTTGCCAAACAAATGGCAGAACAATTTACGGAATTGATCAAGAAAGATTGCTATGGATGTCAAAATGATCATAACAGTCAAATTCAAGACGATCAATGTATGATGCTGAGTCAAGAAGAAACACTGGACGAGAGTCTGGACGAAGCTTGAAGTCTCATATCAGAAGAAGTCAAGTTGCGTCAGTGGTATAAAGATTTGCGTGATCATTCATCTCCTCCAGTGATGACTCTAGAGATCCATCACATCAAAGCTCTCTTCAGAGTGCGGAGACAAAGCGAAGAAACGGTTAAATGTCGGATATTTTCAAACAAAAATTCAGAATTGAATTCATGACTTATCATTACCTGTGAAGAACAAACAAGAAAACACAAAACACAAAAATGGATACCTGGTAAAGTATTATCTTCTGAATCACAGTTGGTACTCTGTTTCTTGGAACCATGTGGTGTGTGCTAAGAATGCTTCTTTGAATCATGTCGTGTGTGCTATGGATGAACTGGCACATTGCAAACCTCAAGATCGTCAAGCTTATTTCATCAACACGGACGACAGTCATCTCTCAGGAACCCACTGGGTAGCTGTCTTCTTTTCTAAAGAAGGTTGTGTGGAATATTTTGATTTGTATGGATTGCCACCTTTGGAAGACGGTATTATCATATTATCAACTTCATGAGAAGAAATGCCCAGACGACACGATTCAGTAATTTGGCATTACAAGGCACATAATATTGTGTGTATTTGCTTAATTTACGCAGCCATCTGGTATATTCTTAAGAATATTTAGTGACATATTTGATCGTCATTCTTCTAGAAATGATGACAAAGTAGTCTTTTGTTTACAAATTGTATCATGATGAGCTACATGCTCTTTGACTTCTCTCTATCCCTCTCCATCAAATTAAGCTATCCCAGCGTTCCTTTCATAAACAGTGTATGGATGTTTTCTATCGCGTATGCGCTATCAGTCTTCAGTCTTACTACCCAGGAGGCGACACCCCAGCAACAATTGACAACTATAGAAAGAAGATACCCAAACCCGCTGACAACCACATAATATGCGCAGACTTTAATGCCCAAAACAGTGCATGGGGAAGTAGAACTAGCAATCCAAGAGGTAAACTACTTGACAAATGAGCTGCTGAAACCAACTTTGTGATACTCAACAACGGAGCGTGCACAATATGGGATCCCACTACGTGAGCGCTCTCGGCAATCGACATCAACATGGTCACATCAAAACTGTCACAAACTGCCTCTTGGGAAGTCAATCAAGAAAGCATTCTGGGAAGTGACCTCTTCCCCATCGTACTTACCCTTAACATCAGACCCCAGCTGTTCCCCACTAATCACATACCAAAATGGCGTTGCCGTGCAACAAAGCCAACTGGGAATTGTTCCAAGCCATCTGCACCCCACTCACTCAAACCAGCCTATATCATGACGACATCAACCAATTTAACTTGAATATACTTAAGACAACGGCTAATCAGCATAAGCACACTGTCCCAAGGTGGACGGGGCATTGATTATGGCCCCACCTACTTAAAAAGAAATCCCTTATAATAAATTCAAACACTGGCAACTCCAAGGATTTTACACTCTACAAAATCAGAGTAAAGGAGCTAAAGACCATGATCAAAACAGCAAAAGAGAAATCATGGCAAAAACTATTGCACCAGTCTCAACTTCAAAACGAACGCCGAACAAGTATGGGGCAAAATAAGAGCAATAAAGGGAAAACAAACTCAAGCTACCAGGTAGACTTACCAACAAAGAAAAGGCAAAATACTTCGCAACTCATTTCTCCAACATGAGCAAAAACAATAATCACATCACAACCGTCCAAGAATACCGCCAGACAATGGAAAAAACAACACCCTACGTTATTCAGCAACCTTGGATCCAAACAATCGCTCATAAACAAAGACTTTACATTAACAGACTTCCTCGCCGACCGTAAAATAACAACCAAAGTAAGGAATCAATATTCAGATACGCTACCCCTGGAGAATGGAACTCCACAAGGAAGTGTTTTCAACCCTACACTCTTCAACATCATGATAAACTACCTAGATAAGGCTGTCAACACAACCAACATAGATCTGAAGTCGCTGATGACGGCGGAATATGTAAGGCAGGTAACCCAACTAACTAAAAAGTCATTCAGCACCTACAAGACAATCTTAACATAATAGACCAATGGGCAAACAAATGGAGCTTTATATAGAGAAGTATATGCTCTCCGGCAACTACCCAGCATTTTTCATGAACAGCCACAATATGGGCACCGCATACAAAAACATCATCGACTACCTGACTGACATAGGGAAAAGAGAGGGTATCTAAACACAAAAGAACACCAAATCTGATTCTAGCAGTCGACTAACTATTTATTCAATATAAATTCAATCATTATTTCTAACAAAAATAAAACATTCAGGATACTAACATCTTCTATACTACGAAGGGGACCTCGGACTAGCTGTACATGCACCACATATACTTATGACCCCAAACGTTATATTCTTTGAGGTGGTCTAAATCCAAGACCATCAGGTCACGCTGCACAAAGTGGCAAAAATATATATAATTAGGACACAATAGGTTTAAAACCAAATAAATCGTATAAGGTGATCCTAACCCCAAGGATCTTCAGGCAACTAAACACTTCAGAATACAGTCAATTAGGAACTAAAACTTAAAATATATGCTGTGGTTTTAATACTAGAGCATCTACAATAATCTAGAAAAGTGATACTAGTTCAATTGCCAATGGTACGTTAGTAAGTTCAAAATTAAATGTGTGTCTATAAGCACTTCCTTTCGGTAACTTTCAAATTTGCAATTATTGTTTGTTTGTAAAAAGTGAGTGTTTCTTTTAGGCTTGCGCACTCCATGTGTTTAGTGGTGATGATATGGGTAACGTACGTTTTGGTGCCAGCAGATGTTTTCCTTCACGTCCGTGGTTGACACATATAAAGTGAAACGCACGATGGTTACCCATCGTTGTTGCATAAACTAAAAAAGATGAGCAACAGAATTGCTAGTTTTATTTAAATCCAAATGCACCTGGAGTATTCCAGGCGCATCATAAACAAACTGGCTATGGAGGCCATAGCCGAAGAGACCAGGATAGAGAAGGTGGAAGAGGAGAGACAATAGAAAGAGGAGGAGGAAAAGAAAAAGCCTAACCTACCTCACATGATGTTGAGAACTGTGCGCGATGTGAAGCCAATGGTCACTCCATTTTCACAGGCAATAGCAGCATTACAGCCAGTAAGAGCACCACAACCAGCAGCGTCCGCAGGAGGCAAGAAGGGCAGTTCATCCCTGAGTGTGGCACAGAAGACAGAGGGAACAAGAAGTGTTAACTATCCCACAAACGGAGCAGTGAGATAGTGAAGCAAATCGACCATTCTACGCGCTCCCAATCACACATATCAAATGGGAGCAGGACTGAAGCAGGCGATGTATCTGTGGCGCAAGACCAGGGAGACGTCACCATTAGCCAAGTGCATCTGGAGTTTAAAAAACGCCCAGCCCTTCTAAGGGCTAACCAAATCTCTAGAAAAGAGATATTCAAGTTGCCAGTTTGTGTGAGTGTGGAGTAGGGTATTTATAAACACTCGTTCCTTTACTCCTTTACTGGTTGGTGTGTGTGTGTGTGTGTGTGTGTGTGTGTGTGTGTGTGTGTGTGTGTGTGTGTGTGTGAATAGCAGAGTGTATTGTTGTATGCGTTCGCGAAATTTTTGTGAGGATAGAATATATTGGGGTTTGTTTTCTTCCCTTCTGTGTTAATATTATATTTTGGGTTTGTTTTTTCTCATTACCTCTCTGTTGATAGCATGTGTGTGGTTTGTTTTTGCTATTCATCTCTGTGTCAATAGTATATTTGATTTTTGTTTTTTCTACTTCCCGTGTGTGGATAGTATAATTTGGTTATTTTGATAGTATATTTGAGATTTGGTGTTGTTTTTTCTCTCCTTCCTGAGCGTGGATAACATATTTTTGTTTTATGGATAGTATGTAATATTTTTCTTCTCCTTGTATGGATAGGTAATAATATGTGACGTTATTGTAATGGATGTTTCCTTCACGTCCAAGCTTTACATTTATAAAGTCAAGCGTCCGTCATTCGCGCCATTCAACATCGATTAGTCTAAGCAGATGGCAATCGATTTGTTCAATAATTTGACACACAGTTGGTTTTGGATGGTGGATGTAGCCTATGTGGTGGAGAGGCTCTGATTGTGGATGTAGCCTATGTGGGGGACAGGCTTGAGAAAGAATTTAAGTATCATAGTAGCCTAGACTGTGTAACCAGTTTGAACTTAGCGAGAGATCTGCTAGAAGGTATGATAGATGATGAAGCGAAGAAATTAAGCAGATGTAGTACACCAAAATATGTGAGAGTGGGACGCTTAAAAGAGGCATTTCATAATGTAATCAAAGTCAGGTGCTTTCGTGAAGGCACATTGTATTGGACAGTGTGGTCATTTGTGAAGTGGGGACTAGATCAGCTAATGAAAGCGGAAAAAAAAATTTGAGAAAGTTGCAGGAAGTAGAGGTGAAAAATATTAAAGATACCTGGGCAACTTGTGGCAGAGAACCTCCCAGCTTCCAATAGAGGATGAGATAAAGAAGAGAAGGTGGGGTTGGATAGGATACACCCTACGTAAGCCACGAACCAACATTACCAGACAGGCATTGAGGTGGAACCCTCAAGGCAAGAGGAGAAGGGGACGACCAAGAAACACCTGGCGACGCGACCTTGAGGCAGACATCACTAAGATGGGTTACACCTGGAGTCAACTTGAGGGGATGGCACAGGACAGAAGCCTCTGGCGATCTTTTGTGGGCGGCCTATACCCTGGCAGGGGTGACGGGCAAAACTAACTAACTAACTAACTGGGCGAAAAGAGAGAAAGGAACAAGACAACAGAAAGAACAAAGAGGCGTTTTAAAGACTGGAAAACAACTGGATGAAATTACATGAACTATTTAGATCCATGAGACATCCTGACTGGACGCCAGAGACGGAAAAGAAAAACGGAATCATTGAGAAAGTCAGGAAATGGTGGGAAAACTGGAGAAAATAGAAGAAGAACCCAAAGGCTCTTTTCAGGGCCACTCATATGGCTCGAAAAGATTTGCTTTCTTGCCAAAAAAATTCTTAGTCGTTTGTATAATTGTTTGACTGTATACTGTATGTTGTATATGTTATAGAAGTCTATCTTATATATGTCCCACTCTTTGGTCCCGATTCAGGTCAGCCCGGTGTGCATTCTTTAATGGTCCATGGCAGTCTATAGCATGCATTATGTCAGCAATTTGATGAGGGTCATACCATTCCATTGCCGGATCAAGTCAAATGTTTGGGAGTGGGTGGATCCAAATTATGTATAGACCCCTGACTTTCCTCGAAAGGTGACTAAAGCAAAAGTATATGTGTCTGTTTACTCAAAGTGTGCGTAATACCCAATAAACCTGTGCAAGAATGAAACTATTAAAAGTGACCAGTGACTTACATGTGTGTGTAAGTACTTTGTGTTTTGTAAGCCGATGAGGTGTTTCCGGAATTCTTGCCCACCAACCCCCATCCTGCCCTGCATTCTTGTCTTCAGTCTATGGCGTGCATTAGGTCCGATAGTTAATGAGTCTCATACAAGTCTGCTATTGCATAACGTCCAGGTAAAATATATACACATGTCTGCATTGCCCTCAAAATAAATAAGAAATAAAACATAAAAAATAAATCGATAAAAAAAAGCCATTCGAAACTAAGAAAGTGTTAAGGGCCGTACAGCAAACGTGATTGCCGCCTGATACATTAAGTAACACAAAACAATCCCATTATTGCCAGTAAAAAAGATCGCATAGCATGACACTGGTATTTCTTTTGAGAAATCAAACACATGATTCTATTATTACACAGTCGCTTTGATCGAAGCGTTGGTGCAGTTCTGTTCTTCTCGTTAATTCGTGCATAAAAGGAAGACAGAATCCATTCGTGGTACCTCGTATATTTACGTATATCTAACGCGAAAATATTTAGAAACATTGTAGACTAAGATATACGGTAATACATTGCGCATGCAGATCATAATCAACGCCGCATGTTCTTATAATCTCAACACTTAAGTAAATATTCTAATCTGTTGTCGCATCAAGCATCGCTGAATCTGATTTTCGTATTTAGATACGAGTGATGATGGTACCATGTGTACTCGTTTATACGTTGAATCCATGTGCAAACTGCACAGACATAGATCTGCTGATAGATCTGGGAATATGCAGTTTGTTTTAGTAATCAAAAGAAAAACAACATTATGCCACCCCTGATTATGGTCTTTGTTGTTTGCTTTTGGGCTGGGCTTTTAAGTGAGTATATGCGGTAAGCAGCTTGTCTAGAGAGAGAGAGAGAGAGAGAGAGAGAGAGAGAGAGAGAGAGAGAGAGAGAAGACAACGCTTCCTGATATTAACTAGGATAAGCTAAAACTGGAAATATCAGCGTTGCTTATTGCATAGCATATAGAACCTACGGAAGACCGTTGCCAGATATAGACTCATAGTATAAACGGTTCTATCCCAGCATATATCGGATTAAACATACACTAATAATAATACTGCAAGTATACCTGGAATGCGGTATGTATGTATGTATGTATGTATGTATGTATGTATGTGTGTGTGTGTGTGTGTGTGTGTGTGTGTGTGTGTGTGTGCGTAGGTATGTAGGTAGGTATGTATGTGTTTGTATGTGGCTATCGCGTCAGCTCCCATAGTATCATTGAATCTGAATCTGAAACAGATCTCGTTGACATAAACGTTATTGATGTCTTCCATACAAACGGCTCGCAAATACATGTATTTAATCTCTCACAGTATTCGTCTATGTATTACATTAGCGCAAACTCAGTAGATCTGGGTCCGCACTGTTCTTTTTACATTTAGGTTAATGCCAGCCCTGTTGGTCTAGATTAGCTGTTGTATTGTTTGTATTATGAACACGAAAGTGATCTGGGTTGACGCTGTTCGCTGATTCACATTCGTAGTATTAAGAACGCAACAGTTGATCTGGGTTGATGTTGTTCGCTATTTGGCATTGGTCGTATTATGAATACGAAAGTGATCTGGTTTGACGCAGTTCGCTGATTCACAATCGTCGTATTATGAACGCAACTGTTAATCTGGTTTAATGCTGTTCACTCTTTGGCATTAGTCGTATTATGAACGCTACGGTTGATCTGGGTTGACACTGTTCGCTGTTTCAAGCACGTGATTCACATACCATACCTGGATTGATGCAATCATTCATTATTCACGTCTTCCAGATCCAGCATCCACACCTCTTCCCATTGCTATCAGATTATCTAATATCTCCATGAGCACTACTTTTGAATCCATAGTCATAAATGGCTAATTTGCAACACATATTTAAGTCGTTGTCGGTTTTATTTGCTAATTACACGAGATATACTTAAAACATGGAGTGGAGTCATGAAATGGAGGGTAAGTGTGATATCCCGTGCTAAGTCTCAGAGTGTGTGTTAAGATCAAATAAATAATAAAATATAAGTAGATCATAAACCAGGGAAATAATAGATGCCACAAGGGTAGATCATACTGTACTAAAAGTCAATCAATACTGTATCCAATCCACAGCAGCTGCACACACGGAAGCTCATAGGGAACCTAAGGTGAACAAATAATGTCTCGCAAATCACAGAAATTGTATAAAGTACGTCCAAATATAGGACAGGTTTATTTTGGGAAATGTTCAAATATGAACTAAATCCATCACGTTTTCCGACATTATTGATATACTTTTAACCCAAACAACAATAATAATAATAATAATAATAATAATAATAATAATAATAATAATTACATTGAAAATAAGTTAAAATAATAAAATGAATATATTGGTATGTCTGGTATTAACGGAAGAGATGGTATTAAAAATACATTAAGATATGACTGAAATCATACCTAATATTGAATCGTATATTAATTGATTTGCATTGTCTTTAGTTACTAAGCCTGGATGAGAATGGGACATACACCCGCATTAGCAACGGTGACATTAAAATTATCTTCCGAATGGTTTAGATTCTCACTTAGGTCATTACACCATCTCTTTTGACCAGATCGCTTAAAACGAGGACAGCAGATACCATACATTGTAATCAATTCTAACTTAATACCACCGACATTACATTGGCATAATTGCTATTGGTGGGAACCGGATATACTGAAAATGGCGGTGTTTTAAAACTGATTGAGTCTCGTGGACAAAGGGGCTTTTCTAACATGGCTTTCTTTCTTTTTTTTTTAAAGTTCTTTAGAATTTGATGGGTAGACAAAATGAAGCGTTTTCTGTTGACAAGAAGAGGTGATGTTCGGATTAGGAAGGTGGTTTCGATTTTGCATACAACGCATTCTTTTCGGAGCACTCAACCCTCATATTTCGCAATTGACTAAAGTAGCATTTTCTGCATACCATACTAAATATTCACGGGATGTGTGAAGATTTTCCCTATATATTTGGATGACAAGCTCTGAAAAATAGTACAAAATATGAAGCTAAGCTTCTAAAATGTATTTCATCAAATATATATGAAAGAAGTCACTTTAAGTAAAGAAGTAAATTAAGGAAATTACAGAAATAATACTAGGAACACAAAGAGAGATAGGTGGAGTGAAAGCAAAAATAGATGAATTGAGCTAGAACAGTGGTTCTCAAACGTTTGTTTTTCACGAACCACTGGAACATGACCGATAGTCTTGGCTGACCACCTCATGATCTTTCTTAATGCTGACAGTTCCGTTAACTAGCTATTGTAAATCACTTTTCATCAAAGCACATAATAAAAGCGAACATTTTTTATGCGAATAAAAGCATACAACTCATATTGTAATATTTAAAGTATTTCGTTTCTAATGTAAGAGATGGTCGGGGCTTCAGGCGCAATATGCTATGTTATATCAGGATCTTTATATTTGCAGTTTGACTCGTCCAATGAGTGAATACATGCAGTAAATAAATTGCAATCGATTCAGGTGATTACTTGAAATATTTGACAATCAATATCAATGAATTAATGACGGTTGTCAATGGCTTCGTGAATTTTTTTTCTGTATTAGTAACAGCTGTACATTGTCTCGTGTACTTATGACAGTCTCATCTGCATATGAAGACCACACGTTAAAAGCAATCACTTCAGACTCATGCAGTTTGTAGCAGTTATTACACATACATATATTCTCAAATTTGATAGCTTGCACTCATGGAATCTATAATGACATAATTGTCTTGTATTAGCCCATATGACAGGTAAATTAGCGTAGTTGATATATTAAACCATTGTGCGTGCATGAATGCCTCACACGTCGTAATATCTGCTGCAAGAACAGATTTATAATGTGAGTTTCACTGCATGAAAGTCTCCCATGAAGAGATAGAGTCCTCCACTTACCTGGGCAGCATTATCAACACACAGGGTGGGACAAATGCAGATTTCAAGGCAAGGATCGGCAAGGCGAGAGCAACTTTCAAACAGCTCAAGAATGTATGGAGCTCCAAAGAAATTTTCTTTTGACTACCAAGATCAGACTGTTCAACTCCAACATGAAGTTCGTCCTACTGTATGGAGCAGAGACACGGATAACCATCAAGTCAGACCGTAAAGATAGTTCAGACTTTCATCAATAGCTGCCTAAGAAGAATTCTCCAGATCCGCTAATTAAACACCATCAGCAACGCCAACCTGTGGCAGAGAACATCGAATACGAGATCAAGAAGAGAGGGTGGGCTGGATACCCTACGTAAATCGCCAACCAAAATTGCCAGACAGGCATTGAGGTGGAATCGTCAAGGCAAGCGGAGAAGGAGCCGTGCATGAAACACCTAGCAGCAGAGAGGGTGAACAGACCACCCTTTTCGAGCAAAAATAAGGCTTACAGACCATGTTTTCGAACAAAATAAGGCTTACAGACCACGTTTTCGAACAAAATATAAGGCTTCCAACGAAATCTCATTTAACCAAAAAAAAAGTCTCCATTTTTGCAAAAACGGATATTTTACGATTTTTTAATCAATTTTACTCGCAACGATGTGGTCATCACCCTCTCTGCTGCTACAAGTTAACAAAAAATAAGAAATGATTTTAACCGAATATTTGATCAAGTCCGATACGATAGCGTGTCCGAGGATCATGCAAATTTATTGTTGCGAATCCGTGCGGAGTCGACTGAGCATGACTAAAGAAATTTTTAAATTGATTGAAGTCCATATCAGAGCACCATGTCTGCCATATATTTCTAAGAGTATGAGTATCAACTCCGTTGAATACAGCAAGAATATTGCAGTTATCTCTGATGACTTTTGGAACCTGAGTGTAGCGTTGAGTGACATATATCACGTCAGTGTTTTTATGCCTGCCTCTGGAAAAGATCCTAGCAGGATTTTTTTGTTTATCTAACATTATATCGTCGTATACGACTAAATTGTTAATATCTCCATCAATATCATTAATACTCGGTGCTTCATCGATATCGGTTATAAATTCAATGGCGTTCTCACCCTTAATTTCTGATGCATTCTCGTTAAAATCCTTTAACACTTCATAACATCGTTGATCATCTACGCTAGGGGCAACTAAATACAACTTATCCCACGTCATCCATCTCATTATTAAATTGAGCAACAATTGCGTTTTACCGGATCCAGATGGCCCGATTATAATCATCCGGATAGAGTTTCGTAGCGCTGCATGATGCTTAACTGGTTCTCTTGTTTTAGTCGCTGAAAAATCAATTATATCCATATCTCTATACATAAATTATGGATCTATATTGTATGAAGTGTAAAACGCGTACTAGCACAAATGATGTGACGACGGTTACAACTAAAAATAACAGATCAGCACTTACTGGTAGATGTGCAACATGTGGTATTAAAAAGTTCAGATTTGTTTCTACAAAATCAAAGATTTTACAATTCGGAGATGTTTTAAAATAAAACGAGGAGGTGATATCGCAGCCAAATTGGCAAAGCTCCCTGGAACCCCATGGGCAAAGTACCCCGGAGAAAAGCACCTTCCAGGATATAGCTACTGTGGACCGGGAACCAGATTTGATATCAGACTCAATAATCAAAATCAACCCAACCCCGGTGAAGAACCAATAAACGCCATTGGTAAGGCCTGTCACCTTCATGATGTTGCTTCTAAAAGCAGCAATTTGCAACACAGGCATCTAGCAGATGTGAAATTAATTCATGCGTTAAATGCTATTCCTGATAAATCCTTCAAAGAAAAATTGGCTTCCTTTTTAATAAAATCGGCTATGAAAAGTAAATTGATGTTAGGTGCCGGTAATTAATAATATGGAATCAATTTATTATTCCCCAAGAGGATACTGGAGGGGTAAATCAGCAGTCCATAAACTCGCTAGCGCTGCAAAAGTGAAAAAAACCACTGCGGCTAATTGGTTATCCAAACAGGCACTATGGCAAATTTTTCTACCACCGCCTAAACAAATTCAATTCTCGCATTTTGATGTGACCGCTCCTAATGAAGTTCATCAGGCTGATATATTATTTTTACCTCATGATAACGGTTACAAATACGCGTTAACCGTAGTTGATATTGCAAGTCGATACAAAGAAGCAGAACCGTTAAAAACAAAATCAGCCACTGAAGTCGCTTCTGCATTTGAAAGGATTTATCGACGAGGTCCTCTGCACTGGCCAAATCTATTGCAGGTTGATCCTGGCAAGGAATTTCAGGGTGCAGTGTTATCTACAATGAAACATCATAATGTCACCATACGACGAGGGCATACTGCGCTACATCGCGATCAGGCCATTGTAGAACGATTTAATCGGACGATTGCTGAGCGGTTATTTGGATATCAATACGCAAAAGAATTCATTCAAGAAAGGCGATCCCGTGAATGGGTCAAAAGGTTACCAGCTGTGATTACCGCACTGAATAATGAGATTACTAGAACAATCAACATGAAACCTAGCAACGCTATTAAAAAGAAGTCTATACCCGTACAACCACAAAAAGATTTCAAAGAACCAATTCTTGGTAGTAATGTCACTGTTAGGTACTTATACGAACCAGGAGAGCTTGAGGGTGGTAAAAAAAGGGCTACTGATCCTATTTGGAGTGTTACTGCACACAAGATATCTAGTATAACACGATCAACTGGTAGACCTCCAGTCTATAAACTGGATTCAACTGCTCCTCAACGAGGATTTACTCGACAACAACTACAGGTAATTCCCGAGGATACTCAATTGCCACCGCATGGTCTTAACTAGCACCGTTGCGTCTATTGCACTCAAGACAAGTCAACATCACATTGTTTCTGACATGACCGAGACTGTTATTTTTTCTGTCTACGGTAAATTGGCGAGGATCTTTATCCGAATACTGCCAACGCATTATACAATTGCAACTCGCGCAGTGATTATTCTGTTGTTGTTTCAGCGTAATTATTAATTTAGCATCAATATCAAATTCTCGTTGTTTTTTTTTTGTCCTGTTGTTTGTAACCGGAGAGTTTTTTTTATTAATGATGCTAACATCAATATCACTTATTTTTGTGTCATTATCATCGAAAACAACTCTTCGAAGTTGATTTATTTTTCGTACTCTGGATACTGCGAGATAGACTAAATTCGACCATTCGATGCGATTATCTACGATCCAAACAATTGTATCCGATATAGTCAATCCCTGTGAAGAGTGTATTGTTGCTGCGTATCCTAGCGTCCACGGGGATTTATTAGCACGCAATGCATCTTCAACGACATTGATATCAACCAGCACAATATCATTTAATACGAGAATTTGTTTTTCACTCTGTCCTGGAATATCAACTTCAATGTTCTGTTTTCGTGTATCCGATGGCCTATAACAAAGGGGTACTGGAAGCGTTGCAAATTTTTCTTTATGCAATTCAAATAACTTCATCTGAAGTGTGTCCCTGACTATTTTTCTACTTGCAATTATCAAATCATTTGGTCTCCATGTTTCCCAGAAATCATTCATTGGAGTTTCTGAAATCACTTCACGCGCTATTTCGCATTGGATTCTATCCGGTTGTAATCTAATTAGCGCTTTGAATTCTCGTAATCGTTCATCAATTGATCTATAATCAGTGGTAATTTCTTCATAATAGTCTACAAAACCCCTTAGCCATTCATGTGGAGATGCACCGACAAATGGTGGTGGTTGGTCGTGATCACCGCACATGACGACTTTTGTGTTTTTGTTTAACAACCACTCGAGAACTGTTTGTAATACATCTAATGACACTGTGCATATTTCATCCCAAATTATGATTTCAGGAATGAATTTATCACCCATACGCTCAGGAGTCCATTTGTCACCCTTCCATCGAAAGAAACTATGGTAGGTACAGGCATTTACCCCTCGCTGTATCATCTCTCTGGCGAGTCTGTGAGTCGGTGTTAACACAATCATGGTTGACCGACGAAATAATTCAATTGCACGAGTTGTCTTTCCTGACCCACCACAACCGTTTAAATAAACTGTCTTGTATCTACATACTGGATCAGATACCGGTGGTGCATTAGAAAATTCTGATTGAATTTCAATACGGTTACAACAAAGATATTTATCATCCATGGCAACGTCTGCCGATTCACAATACTCATGTAGCATCTCCTTTTTAAATCGCCAACGCCCCCAATTTTCTTCGGGATCTGTGAATGCCGCTACAGCTGATTTGTACTTATTGTGTATATACATCGAATCAGTGGCCACTCTAACCGCGGTATTAGGAAATCTATTTATCATCGAAAATAGATTAATAGAAGCATAGGCTAGCATTGAACTTCTCAAATGTGTATACTGGGAATTATATCCATCACAGTAGGTAACAACCGTACCCATTTTCTCACCATTGGATAGAAAAGCATCCTTACGGGATACAAGTTTTCCCTGTTTCATTAAATCCGTTACAATAAAATCGTATTCAGCGATATCTATGATCAACCGCGAAGAATATTTTGCATTGTCGTATCGTCCACCCTGGGTAAATTTACCGATTATTCTTCGTCCAAAATCTTTTGCTTGTTCTTTTTTAATTTCAAATAACTTCTTAGACCGATTCATGATTTGTTCTTCATTGAAATCAGGGAATTGTTTTCGCTGTTCGCTGATTATTCTATCTAGATCGGGTTGTGGTAGCCAAACTTCTTTCTGAGCTCGATAGCATATAATAGCCTCGGAAACAATCAACGATATAAGCATACCACAATCAATCATATATCTCAATAGCACTATTGGCATCCAGGCCTTTTCAGATAGGTGTCTACCGAGCCAAACATAACTACACGGATGTAATCCTGACGCTAATTCAAATGATATCACACGAGCGAATCCAGTTAAATCAAAATCAGGCAATGGTCCATTAATCGCAACACGAGTCATTTCATGTGTGGGGTGTCCAAATCGTTTGAAGTACTCAGCACATTCCCCATACCCGAGAAAACTTCCGGGATAACACGCGGATATATCAATTGAAATCATACCATCACGTGAGTATTTCGTATTCCACAGTCCTCCATGACCAAATTCGACGCAACTCAATTTAACATCCTCGAGAAAATCACTTCGTGTTGGACGCCATGAGTTTTTTTCTCTTGCGAAGTGAGCTACCACTGATGGAATAGTAAAACTATCCGTGAGTAGTTTTTCATGGAAACTCTCCGGTGAAAAATCACTAGCGATTTTTCTCATTCTGTTATCTAATTCTTCAACGCAGATCAGTTAGTTTATTTCCTCGGGATGCATTTGTGAAGTGTTCCATTACCCGTGTTGCCACGCAATTCAGTGAACTAGAATATTTCATAGGAGCTAGTTTTGCGATATCGGGTTTATCATTTAACGGATATATCCCATAAACCATTGCTGTTACGGGATAAGATCTTTCGTAGTATGGTTTGTCAATGCCGGTTAGAATTCCTGGTTTGGAATCTCTACTCACAATGACAGCTTTTTTATTCTTGAGAATTGGTTCAAATTTATCCCTAATAATCCATTTGCCATCGACTTCAATAATGAATTTTATTCGGAAAAAATACCTTTTTTCCCCAACACGTGAAATTATCACTGTTGCTTTTTCATCAGTCATGGTAGCATCAACAACACCATCAATTCGAAATGTTGACCAACACTAAGATGCTCCATCACGCTTGAATTCATTAAAACAGTCTCTGATTTTACTAATCATGGCTTTATCAAGAATTGTATTCTTTGGTGTATTAGAAACTATATCGAGATTGAATTGAGCATCTTTCCAGGGTAATCTCTTGGACGTTTTTTTTGGTTTATCGAGATTAAATTTAGGATTAATTTTTAATAATCTCTTAAACTCTTTCATGTTTCCGTCTATTAAACGTTTTTTTGGTTTATCGAGATTAAATTTAGGATTAATTTTGTTACGTTTTTTCGGTTTATCGAGATTAAATTTAGGATTCATTTTTAATAATCTCTTAAACTCTTTCATGTTTCCGTCTCTTGGACTTTTTTGGGTTTATCGAGATTAAATTTAGGATTAATTTTTAAAAATCTCTTAAACTCTTTCATGTTTCCGTCTCTTGGACGTTTTTTTGGTTTATCGAGATTAAATTTAGGATTAATCTTCAATAATCTCTTAAACTCTTTCATGTTTCCGTCTATTGGACGTTTTTTTGGTTTATCGAGATTAAATTTAGGATTAATTTTCAATAATCTTTTAAACTCCTTATCAGCATTGAATTCAGCATTTTTCGAAGGCGTTCTCCTTAATTCCCTCATGCTATAATTAAAACAAGCATTTAAATGAAGAATTTATATATAATGAATCACTGCAAGTGGCTTATGATTGGATCAGTAACCCCGTGTAACAAATCATGCGGAAATGAGTTTTGTGGGTATCATATGCAAAGCTTTCGACGTGGAAGCCTTGGCCCGTTACCCTGCATACGATGTGGGGTTGGGGTCAGGGGAAAATCTCAGTTGTGTTTGAATTGCGGTGGAAAGCGATACAGGGAGTTGAAGCGTTATTATGATAAAAGAATAAAAAATGGACAATCAATCAGAAATTATGACCCTGAAAAAGTCCCTGACACTGACAACGTCCCTGACAAAATCATAAGAACTCCTCAAGACTACATCGAAAGATTTATCATTAAACCAAACAATGAATTAGACAAACAATAGTATTATGTATACGAATGAACCAAGAATTCAGACACCATCCCTTGATTACAAATTATGAAGCATCTAGTGATGGTGTTGTAAGACACTGTAGACTGAAGAAATCAGTTGGTGCTGTGAATAATCAAGGGTACTTGATGTTTACTGTTGGGAAGAAAACTTATCTCAATCATCGTTTCGCATTTGAATGTTTTTATGGATTGATCGAGGATGATTCTGTCATTGATCACAAGGATTCTAATCCGAAAAACAATTCTTTATCAAATCTGCAGGCTGTTACTCAAAGTGAGAATACCAAACGAGGAAAGACTGGAAAATGCAAAACGGTTGGGAAGAGACCTGTGAAATCTTTGAATACGATAACTAACGAAGAAAAAATATTTCAATAAATAACCAGCGCCGGTAGGCATTTCGATATTTGTTCACCCTCAGTACGATTTGTTGCAGAGGGGATTTATCGATCGGCTATTTCAAAAAGGACGGGACAAAAAGTTCAATTTAGTTATGTCTAATGCGTCATATTTTTCATTTAGAAATATATCATTATTATAGAATAATGAATTCTAAAAACATGAATAGCATTATATCCGAGATTTCAAAATTGAAAAGTTGGGATATTGAACTATCGGATGGGTTAAATCCTGATCAAATCATGTCTGATTTTCAGGATATAGAATACGGAGTTAGCACTAACAAGTATATGCTACCAAAGAAGTATGCGCTCATCAAGAGAATTCAGAATTCTATTCGGGACTCTCTCGCATTTTCCAGTGACGTAAGTGTGTTCGCTCCGTTATATACTATCGTAGAACGAATACGAAAAGAATTGGGGTACGAATACGAATTGAAAAAGGAGGTTAATTCTAAAATTAGAAACCTACGGGCGTTAATTCAAGAAAATGAACAATTTTGATTGACCATTTATCATTATTTGATTGTGACCGTCCCTCATAGAGATTTTAATTTTTTTTAGCATTTTTTGATTGACAATGTCAAAATCAGTGAATAAAAAATATTTCACACTGAATAAAAATTGATGGACGGTTCAGATTGATCAATGGAAAGTGGGGGGAAGTGTGGAAATCCTTATAAAAAATAAATAATATCACACTTTCCCCATCAATGATAGAGATGTTAAAACACTTCCACGATGGTGTTAGGTCGGATTAAAAAATTGTTTAGCAATTGAAAAATTGTTTCTGATTTCAAATAATGGTCAATGAAGCATTAACAACCCGATTGGCTCGTGAACGACTGGATGCAATCAGGAGATTTGTACCAATTCGTGACTCTGTACGGAATAAACTGCAACAACGACAACAAGCGCAGACTGACTTTTCTGTGTCAAGTGAACAACTGTTTACTCCGATAACAAGTGCGACCAAAGATGTGAAAAAGTTAACTGAAGCAGCGATATACGGAGATATTCCTGAGCGAGAACGAGTAAAGAAGGCGCCGCTGCTTGATACGCTTGAAAAGATAGCAGCAGAGACCGGACAAACACGCGCAGGGATACAACAGTTATCCAGTGATATAAAAACCCAACACGAGTATGAACGATTAGCTGATATTGATGATTCTGCGCCTGAAACTCAAAGAGTTTCCACACCTGAACCACAACCTGTTGATGTCGTCACCCCAAGAGGTATTCCCTTTATAGACAAACTCACCGAAGAAGCTATAACACAAATCAAACGACCTCAATTGGAGAAACACCAGGATTATACGACTTTTGGTGATTTCGCCGCCAAAAGCTTTGATTCTAGAAAGGATTTTTTAAAAGACGAGTATAAAAACAGTAAAATAAGCCGAGATGAATGGGTTAATTGGTTGTATAAAACGAATAAGGGGATTACTGGTAATTTGAAAAAGGATACAACTGAGTATAGATCTTTTAAAGTAGGAGTTGATAGTTATGGTATACAAAAACAACAAGAACGAGAAAAAAAAAGTCGAGGCCGACAAAGACAATTACTTGATGATAGTCAGGGCGCAACTGGTACAACTGAGGAAACAAGCGGAAAAGGATATTCGATTGGAAATCTAAAGGATTTCAACGCTGGAGTCTTTGACTCTACCATGACATGTCCTGGTAGTGTTCTCAGTGATATATCACGGTTAGAGGTTCTCATCGGAGGGAAAGGAGCTGGAAATAACTCACCGGAAATAATTAATGAAGCAGCTGATATCTGCAGGCGGTTATTTCAGGGTGGTATCATGGATATCAGCACATATCGAGATTTCATTGGCGAGTTAGTGGAAAGTGGGTATCATAGTGACTGAATTGAAAAGTCAATTGAAAAATTGTTTCTGATTTCAAATAATGATCATACACTACAATCATGATAAACCAACCCCCGTCTACGTAGTTAATTCACGGTTTCCGGTTTATAGAGCATACTACGGAGATGGTTTAGGTAATACCATTGCAGGGTTATTTGCGAGAATGGCTCCAAAAGTGATGCCGTTGGCTAAACAATTAGGAATGAAAGCAATTGATGTTATTCGTGATAAGGGTATTGGTGCTGTTGGAGATCTTGCGGGAAAAGCGTTTTCAACTGCGAAGAATAAAATAACAGCGCTAGTGAAATCACGGATGAAATCCAAAGGATTTTCAACACCGTTACCGTCTACAGCGGAAATGCCTGCGAGTGTTAGTAGAATTATAAATAACGCAGTAGATGAAAAATTAGCGTCGATGGCTTTAAACCCCGACCAAAGCAATATTGCAAATATAATAGCAGGAAGTGGCTTTAAAAACTACGTAGAAAACGATGAAAATCGCGATTTAGACTCTGATAAATAAAATAAAATGTTCAAAAGGTCACCTGATCCAGCGTTTGATATAGATGCCCCAGTTCGCAAGGATGATTCTGTACGCGATTATCAATATTACGCCTATCATGCAATAGACTCAAATAGTCGAGCAAGAATTGATCTTCAAGTCCATGATACCAGTAAATACTTTTTACCCTGTGAAGCGTTTATTGAAGTAGAAGGAGAAATTGTAACAGCTGCTGATACTTCTGCTGTACCAGCACCGTATCCAGCTGGTACTCAAGTCGGTTTTGTCAATAATGGTATCATGGCGTTATTTGAGAGTGCTAAATATCTCATTGATGGAAAAGAAATTGAGTCGATAGATCGCGATGTTGATGTGGCTACAACAATAATCGGGTTAGCGAGATATTCTGATGATTATACAAGATCAGCAGGACTCTCTATGATGTTTGCAAAGGATGTTACAAATACCGCTGGAGGAAATCAATTTGTTGTAAGACGACCAAAAAAAACGTGATAATAGTGATGCTGATGTCGAGAATATGATTATAAACAAAGATGATAATTTCAATCTAGGAGCTGCAACACGTATTTTAATGTTGCAAGGAGTGCGTAGATCATTTTCATGCAAGATTCCACTGCATCATATTTTTGGATTCTGTAGAAATGTCCGAAAAGTTATTTATGGAGCGAAGCATACAGTATCGCTTGTACGAAAGAGTGATGATAATGACGCAATCTGGAGGATTCCAGCAGACAATGCAAATCCAAATGCTGATGCCGGTAAAGTCAATTTAACAAAAATATCATTGTGGATGCCAGTGTTGACTCCAGCAATCACCGCAGAAGAACGATTACTATCATTTATGGACCAAGGAGGAAAGTCGTTGTTGAGTTGGCTAACCGTGAATACAGATGTTAAACAATCAAATATCAACGGGTTATTCACTTGGAACCTAGCATCAAAACAAGGTGTTGCTGCGCCACGTCATATATTTATTGCGTTACAAGATAACGCACGAGTTGGCGATCAACGTTTCAGTCATATGATATTTGATCAATTAGGTGTGAAAGACGTCTCACTGAGAATAAACGGCCAACAGGAACCATCCGAGGATATACAACTTAATTACACAGAAAATCATATTGCACGAGTTTATCATCGTCTGTTGTCATTTATGGCACGCGATCAAAATGTGGATACTGGTTTGCAAATATCACAATATGATTTTAAAAATCTGTATCCGATCTATTACTTCTCACTGGAACATCTCGATTTGATGAGACAATCTGTTGTTGATATACATTTTAGAGCTAATGTGACTCGTGGTGCTATTGCTGATTATAGAGCGGTTGCTGTCATTCTCAGTGATAAATCAATGCTACTTGAAGGTGTTGGTGGAAGAATGAGAGTGGTAGATGCACCAGTGGCAAACATGTAAATGATTTAGAATCAATCAATTTTGTATAATGTCATATAGTAATATTAGTGTTGCGTTAACTCCCGGTCAATTAAAAAAATTGCAATCGGAATCAGCTAAAAAATGTGGAACCACAATCACGTTGAAACCCAACCAAATGACTGGTGGTGCAAATAAACTATCGCTGACAACTCGTCAGGTGAAACATTTCAGTGATGCACTAGTAGCAAAAAAGGGTGTTCAGATTACTCTCTCTGCGGCTGCTATCAAAAATATGATTAAAACAGGCGGTATATTTCCGTTGTTAGCTGCGATTCCAGCATTGATTGCAGCAGCAGCCCCAGCGGTGGCTAAAGCGGCAGCGTTAGGAGCCGTTGGTACTGCAGCAGGAATGGCACTAAAGAAGGCAACTGGGAAAGGATATTAAAAAAAAGGGAAAGGGTCTAAGACTACCAGGAACCCCGTATTCGTGGTACAGCGGAAAGGGTCTAAGACTAGGACCGGTTTATTAATTGGAGAGTCTATGACTCAGGAACCTATGGTTCCCATGTCCAATTTTGATTTACTCGATGCTGCTAAAAAAAACTCGCGATTAAAAATTTCAGAGGTGTCTTTATGAAAGATCAATTACCACATCAACCAAACAGCGTTGAAACCGGAATCATTAATTTAGATAACAGCACCGGACCCGGAACTCACTGGGTTGCATACGCTATTGATCCACGTGGGATTGTCTATTTCGATTCATATGGATTAGCCCCACCAAAAGAGTTTATGCGTTATATAAAAACCCTTCCAATGAAGACTTGGTATTCTACGCTACCAACACAACAAATGAATGACCCACCAATATGTGGCAGCGAAGTATTAAATGTCCTTAACGCTATTTCTAACTCCTTGAGTAACCCAAGCGGAAAACCACCACATGTTGTCGTGAATGAATACACTAGTAATCGCTGAAGAAAATCGAAGATTTTTCAACGAAGTCGTCAAAAACGATTTTAGAGAGAGAAAGAGTTTTACAATAACATGATTGATATTTGGGGGAGATCTTTGAAACCCAAACCCGATGACACTGCAACCGGTGATGTAAAAAAACTAATCAAAGATGAAATAGCTGAGACGTTAAATTTAGCAAGTGTTGACCCGAACGAAATAGTTGCATTTCAGGACAAACAGGGTAAATTGAAAAGCAGTGATGTGTCATTGAATGACATTTTGATACGGCAGCGCGACGCCGCTGAAAACTCTATTGCGCTATATTCCAACAGTGGACAACTTAAACCAGGCGCACTTGTGTCTACAATCACCGACGCGATTGACGCCCACAAACGTGATCTGGAGGATTATATACGAGGTTATAGTACTTTTCGCAAAAATGTCGTACATAAATTCTTTGGAACCCCGCTTGTGGTTGGCATGACTCTCGCTGAAATTAAAAACTATCTATCGCTATTCTTTTTTAACAAGGACGCGGGAAGGATGATGAATGAAAATGAAATCAAGGCAAATTATCTCGAGATTTCTAAACTAATAGAAGATCAAAAACCCACTAACGACGTCATTGTTAAGTTTTTTGGAACCCCGCTTGTGGCAGGCATGACTCTCGCTGAAATCAGTGAGTTTATCGGCAAGCACACTCACAATGCCTACATCGCTAATAATTTCTTTGGTATCCCGGCTACATCTACAATAACTCTCAAAGATATTAATATGTTTATGGTGAGACAAACAATACTTAATACCATCGTGGATAGATTTTTGGGGAGAACACCTGGTTCTGAAACCACATCGTTGACAGGTCCAACCCTCGCTGAAGTTAAAAAAGCTATTGACGAACAAAAATCCACCAATGAAAAAGTTAACAATTTCTTTGATGGTCCTGAAGGTCATGATACCACTACGACATATTTTGACCTTGCTAGTGATTATAAACTCCGAGTAGATATACTCTAGTTTATTTTTTATTTCATTTTTTAAACGCCGCGATAAAACGTCGATGAAATATACTGAAATCAATAAAACCTATTCTGACGTCATTGACGATATTTCTAAACTAAAGGGGAATTTTGAGCGGGTACAAAAACCAGTCAATGACATTGTTGATAAGTTCTTTGGAATTCCACACAACGCGGGTATGTCTCTCGTTGAAATTATCGCGGCTATCAATAAGGTAAAAATTCCACATAGTGTAAGCGTCAATAACATCGTGTACACGGTTGATAGTGGGACTTTTGATTGGATCCGAGGAAATGATAATTATCTTCGTGTTGGCAACATACATACTGTTGCACCAGGTTGCTACCGACTTACAATAATACATCACCGTAAATTTGATTTGGAATTCAGCAACACAAGTATCCGCGGTGTTAACACGCTGACATATATATTAGATAAAGTACCAAAACCTCCACCCTATATACCAATCCCGCTTACGATTGTTATAAGCAATCCCGACGAATTCGTGATTAGGGAGTCACTACCCTGGATAATAGAATTTGTATCCGGTGTCCCCTCATCCGATCCTAAAACCACTTCGTTGGTGGGATAATTGAAAACACTAGTTGGTTTAAAATAACAACAATGATTCCATCATCGTCGTAATATCGATTCGACACCGTGAAAGAGTTTTCCGCGAATTTGAAATTACTTTCCGCGAACTTGAAAACACAATTGAAAACACTAGTATTTTTAAAATAAAAATGATTTCATCAACGCAATGTCGCTATGATCAGGTCAGAGAATTTCAGACTAGACTCAAAACCCTCACTGAGGAGTATCAAATAAAAATAAAAAAATACCGACGAAGAATCACCGCAATTGATATTACTATGTACTCCGTGTCAAGCGTTCTCACTGGCGCCGGAATAATACTTGCATCGGTTACAATGATTGCCCCGGTCGTAGTTCCAATTTGCATTTCTGCGGTGGCTACAATCGGGGGTATATCAACCGGGATAGCAAAAAAGATATCATCATGCAGCCAGAGTAAACTGCAGAATTACTTAATTCAATTTCATATTGCATCAACCGCATATTCGCAGTTATCCCTGATGATATCGTCGTCACTCGATAATACAATTATATCAGATAGTGAATTCTCAGCGATGGTCAGTATTTTTGATTCCGCGATATCAAAATTAGAGCGACAACATGAATATAATAACAATGACAACACCGATGGAATTGGAAAACACGAACCCAAAAACCAAAATGATCTCAATAATCTCAACCATACCAGATTGTGAGTTCTCAGTGATGGTCAGTATTTATGATTCCGCGGTGTCAAAATTAAAAATACAACATGAGTATAATAACAATGACGACACCGATGGAATTACTTCAACAAATAGTGGAGAACACGAACCCAGTACAAACAAGCATGATATCAATAACATCAACGGAACCCGAGTTTAGTGTGAATTTCCCTAGCCCAGTCCCCGTGAAGGAGATAGCGCTAGCAAAACTACGAGTGTATCACAGTTGGCCTAATATCAGATCAAAATCATTTGGTGGTCAACAACCCAATAATTCTTTAGTGTTTGCAAATAAGAATAAACCCGACGGAACCCCAGACTGGAACGTTGTTTCCATACCAACCGGATCATACCAAATCGAACAAATCAATAATGAATTCGCGCGTAGAATAAAATCGATTACTGGAACAGAATCGAAAATCGCTATAACAGTTCATGAGCCGACGCTATCATCCGCAATTGAGATAAGCACAGAAGGATACGTCGTAGATATCTATCAGAGTTCTATTAGAACCGTACTAGGATGGCCTGAAAAACCACCGGAAAAATCCACCACCGACTTAACCACGGACGTAGAATCATATCATGAAATCAATCCCAGTTATCGAGATAATTTATCTGATATAAGAAAAGGAAAAATCGCCGATAGATTTATATTCACCAACAAAGACACATTGCAATGGGATTTTATCATTAAAAGAACAACCGACTCATCTGTTACTATTTCATTTACGCTAACTGACGTCCGTGGTTATTTTAATGAGATTAAACAATTATATGACACACAACTAGAACAACTACGGAAAACAAGATCGCAAAAACACGTTGAAATAATAAATCAACTTATATCGGACATGGAATATATCTATGAACTAATTATTCAAACAATAATTAATGACAACAGCGACAATAAACAACGATTCCTAACCGATTACAATATCACAGAAGACAATCTGCGTAATTTCAAGTTTCCGAAATACAACGCTGATGAATTAGCAAGAATTGTTAAAACCGATATCAAAGCGCTACAAAAATCAGATTCAACTGTCCTCCTCAAACATAATAATGATCCAGATGGTGGCGGTAGGCATATCGCTCCGTTCAACGTGAATATTTCAACGGTGATTGCGCTTAATCTAGTATGTGATGTAATTGAAGGAAGCTATCAGATTAATCTAGAGCAATCAAATCAAGCTCAGCAGGGATATATTCTTTATTCATTTGCACCAACAGCTCCTCCAGGATTCCTAATTATTGAAAACCCAATTAATCCTGTCTACATGCGATGCCATAATAATTCGTTAACGAGAATTAATTTCCGACTTACCGACCAGTCAAATAATCTGATTGATTTACAAGAAGAGGTGTTAGCGATTAGTTTGTTTGTAAAGTCCTAAAGACTGGATCAAATATTCGGTTAAAATCATTTCTTATTTTTTGTTAACTTGTAGCAGCAGAGAGGGTGATGACCACATCGTTGCGAGTAAAATTGATTAAAAAATCGTAAAATCTCCGTTTTTGCAAAAATGGAGACTTTTTTTTGGGTTAAATGAGATTTCGTTGGAAGCCTTATATTTTGTTCGAAAACGTGGTCTGTAAGCCTTATTTTGTTCGAAAACATGGTCTGTAAGCCTTATTTTTGCTCGAAAAGGATGGTCTGTTCACCCTCTCTGCTGCTCACCTAGCAACGTGACCATGAGGCGGACATCACTAAGCTGGTTCACACCTGGAGCATAACTAAACTGGCTGAACTGAATGTGTGTTTATTGCTTTCATATAATATTAAAATGACTGTTTCTCATAAAAATTAAAGCAAGTAATTGATTTAAAAATGTGCTTTCAATTGAAATTTTCAGACGCCCAACGTTTGTTTTCTGATTTGCTTCGATTCTTGCCTTGCATATGTGTTTTCTTTTTTTTTCATAATTCAAATTGCTATTAACGTAGTCTTTTCATTGTGTGATTGTTTGACATGTTTTTCATGGACTGACTTATTACTTCGCAGTGCCAGATAATACCAGGTTTCATAAATACGTTTATGATGAAATGATGTGTATACTTAACAGATAAGTGCATATTTTCGGTTTGATTTTCTCACCATGATGTTAATAGAGTCATTCTGCCTTCAATACGTAAGTGTGTCTTTTTAGGATAAAGTTGTTGTTGCGCGGTTTAAAGCCATTTTTCAGCACAAGATAGACTGGCTATACAAAGCGGCCAGTATTACTGATGGAGGAAGAACACGGGAATATCCCAGAAATAACCACCAACCCATGAAATGCTTTCTCACATACCCATATTGGCCGAACCCGAGACTCGAACCCACGCAAACAGAGGTAACATGGCAGTGATTTGAATCGGTGAGCGCTTTAGACCACTAACGGTCCCCATGTAAAATACGGTTTTCTACATACGGAATAAGGTGCTTCTTCTACACACGGTATAAATTGTTTCTACACACTGTATAATTGTTCAGTTCTAGTGTATATCAGAACATTTCATATTTTAGCTGACATTTCATCGTAGGGGAATGAGTAAACAGTAAAAGGACCATGTCTCGCTTACTTTACGACTTATGCGCAAAATGCTACGATTGTATTTTGAAACAATGTCATTTATCGTTCCCTCTCGTTAACATCGTTACAGCCCCAAAGCCATCAATGTCACCATGTAAAGCAAACGGTTTTTGCAGATGTTCGATGAGATGGTTAAGATTGATTGATTGATTGATTGATTGATTGATTGATTGGAATGCTTGGAGGGACATATACTGAGCAAAGTTAAAGCTCTGTGTAAGAGCACACTACGTCTATAGTCTGCAAAGCAGTAACGAAATTAATTTGGCCCTAAGATGTTTTGTTAATTATGATGACAGATGTTCCTCCAGTGTCCTCATCAGCATTTCTTTTTTGTTAAATATTGATGCATACTGTGCAGTTTTTAATGTTGACACTTTCCTTCACTCTTATAGTTCTCTTAAAGACAGACTAGCTACTGCATCATGTTCTTGAATGGCAAGACTTATTACATTAGTATGTATCTCTAACCCATTACAATTGCACTATATTATGGGACCATGCATATTTACGAAAGAGACGAGAGTACAGAACGTTCGGTCTCAGGAGAATCTTTATATAGATTATATCCTTTGGGAAGTTTAGTATATTATTTGACCTTGCCCTTATTTGATTTCATGGGTTTCTTAACTAATCCACAATCATACTGATTATCTGAATTGTCCGCTTCGCTCTCGATTTGGGTAGCTGCCAGAATAGATTTTGGTGGAGTCTAGACTGTGAACTTGCTTTGACCTGGTCATGTAGGTCTGTCTAGGTATAGACGGTATTTGGTGCAGATTTGACTGTCATTTTGCTGCGTTGACGTGAAATTTGTCAGCTATGTTAACAAAGTTGCAGTTTCCACAAATTTCATGGTCTCATAAAAACACGTACCATTTTATTCCACGAGTTAGATCTCGTCGAGTTTCCACTTAAGGCTGACTTCCGCTTGGCAATTCACACTATATATTTTTTTTAATGCAAAATGATCCATGTGACACTCCTGTTGACAACTTGGAAGGATTGGTTTCTTAAATCAATCTGTGTGATGGTCCTATTTTTGCAGTTCAAACACCGCAAAGGGTTATGAATGACAGGGTACCCGACGGTGATTTTCAAGAACCCAGGTTTGATCAGGTGAGCAAAGTGGCGCAGTGCAAAGTCAGGATCTACGTTTTGTGGGAATCAACCTGTCGTTACAACGAATGTTGATTCATGTAATTTGTTGTATGTTTTAATTGATGAGATTTTCGAGCATCGCAGCCTCGCTTCAGTCAGCCAGATTTCTAAATCAAACAAAACTTCTTGATGAGTTGAAAGATTTGTCTTTCATTAACTGTTTGATTTTAGTAAATGTAGATTGTCAGAGTGAATTTCTACAAATTAGTTGTCTCAGACTAAGCTTTGCTTTTAAATACTTCATGATTTTCTAGCTAAGTCCTATCTCCTTAGCTATTACGAGAGGCGATACCTTCGTTAGTTTTGGTGATCAGTATTGAATTAAATCGTTAGAAACATTGGTATATTTCCTTGACTACTGCGTTGTCTCGTTGGAGTCACTGGTTTATTTATTTCTGGCCGTTTTCAGACCAGTATTAAGTTAAGGGAAACAATAGTTACACAGTTTGCAGATGATACTACGTAAACCTACTTGATAAACGGATTTCTGATGAATTCGCAAAAAATAAAAACGAGTTATAACACCAACGTTTATCTCCTTGTTTATTTATCTCCTTGATAACCTCCAACCAACCCAATTTATTTTTTTTATTAGTGAAATGAATTAACAGTCACATTTATCAGGAAATCGACAGTAAACATAATTACAATCATACAAGAGCAATAATGTTTCAATACATCAGCAAAAGAGAATCAGCCATGATGGATCTTTTGTAAAACAAATTACATTAGGTTTGAAACAAACTTGCGATCGTAGACATACAACCAGAACAATTGTTTTTATGTTTCAGTACAAAATATGCGAGATTAAATACATTTCCATATTATTAACATATACTGCGGTCAACTCAGACAGGAAAGAAAACATTTGCAACCATATGTTTAAGAGGCTTATTAATAAAAAATATATAATTATTTTGAACTTTATCTGAAGTTCTTGACACTACGCAAGTATATTTGTTTGTTGTAGTAGCAGCTGGCTGATTTGTTTTCTATTTGTAATTATAATCGCGTACAACTTTTCAGTTAGAATGAATTACATTGTATAATTTCTGCTATGTCCATCTGAAGTGATATGATCAAATTACATTTTGCAACGACGAAAAAGAGAATACTAATGATCGGAAAAGCGTAAGACTCGTAATCCAAGTGGCGCGAATTCAATACCCGTGGACGCCATAACACGTCGAATGCCACAGCGTGTCCCTGTGAAAGGTTCTATGCTCCAATACCCAAATAAGAGCTGACAAACGATATTTAGAAAGCAGCGAATAACCAACATGGGACCCCGAGTGGCAGAGTGGTCTAAAGCGCTATTCGTTACGGATCACTGCCATCTCACCTCTGTCTGCGTGGGTTCGAGTCTCAGATTCGGCCAATGTGTGTATGTGAGAAAGCTTGCCAGTAGCTTTATTTGGGTCGGTGATTATTTCAGGGGGTTTTCCCTGGGTTCTTCCTCCACCATTAAAACTGGCCGCCATGTATAGCCTATCGTGTGCTGAAAGTTGGCGTTAAACCCAACAACAATAACCAACAAAAATGACACCAAACAGGATCGTTGGGATTCGTTTTAAAGGCTGTTCGAAGTGGCAAACTTGAATTACCATTTACAGTGTGAAAAGAAATTGAGTTTCATAAGCTCAGTTATCATTGTAGTATATGTTACACTCGTGTTATCAGTTATCCTCAACGATTACCATCGTGTGCTGCACTGAAGGAAACAAGTTTATTAATAGAAATTCAAACCGGCTGGGCCTCTTCTTTTCAGAGCTACCCAAGCATGAAGTTCATAGACATCTCAACTGTGCTGCAAGATTAATAGGTTATCCATTTACTTTTTACTATGCAATGCCCTCAGGTTTGGATCCTTTTCCTTTAGAAACGATCTTATTAAAGCCTTTGATAATGCTTGGACAGTTGGCCTTTATACTGAATTATTATCCATAAGAGTTAGTGGAAAATAGTTTTAAAACTTTATATGAGGTCTTTATTAAAACATCATGTGTGAATGTAAATGGTGACTATTCGAAATTTGTATCATGTGATGCAGGTTTTCAAGAAAGATAAACTTTAAAGCCATTATTATTTTCATTTTTTTAAAATATAAATATGCCATTTACAAAACTTATGAAGTATAGGAATTGTTATATATCAAATTATGTTATGATCAATACATATTTTAATATATTGGTGCTTTTGTATGACACTATCGATTCCCATCAATAAGAAAGACGGATACACGATGCTTTATCGTTTCCTGATTATTTTAAACCCTGAAAAGTGACTATCAATGTTGAAAAGACAAAACGCATAGTTTCTGGTAAGGTTAGAAAACTGACATCTCATACTTGATAACAGGAACATAAACGTGGTAATATTTGGGTTTATTATTTAAAAATGGCACCTTTACTTGAGCTAAAAAAAGAGAATCCATTACTGCAAGCAAATCATTGGCATTTGTTAACGTGATATCGTTCAAATTTGAATGTACATGCTGTTAGCTTTTATTATTTGTTGAGGCTATAGACAAAAATAGAAATTCGATGTGAAGGACTCACCAAAGGGATAAATTATGCTTTATTTACAAAAATAAATTAGAAGTATATAGGATCCAGCAATCCTGCTAATAAAGTTGTATAATTGTATTATACAACGTTTCGAATAAATAATCATAGGTTTCGTGTAGAAAATTGAAGTTCGGAAGAAGTACTTAGACATGACATGAAATGTTGAAGGAGTACTTAGATATGACATGACATGTTAAAGGAATAGGAAATTTTGAAGGAGGACCTAGACATGACCTGTTGAATGAATACCTAGACATGACAGGAAATGTTGAAGGAGGACCTAGACATGACATTAAATGTTAAAGGAGTACCTAAACATGACATGAAATGTTGAATGAATACCTAGATATGACATGAAATATTGAATGAATACCTATACATGATAGGAAACGTTGAAGGAGGACCTAGACATAACATGAAATGTTGAATGAATACCTAGATATGACATGAAATGTTGAATGAATGCCAAGACATGAAATGAAATGTTGAAGGAATACCTAGACATGACATGAAATATTGAATGAATACCTAGACATGACATGAAATGTTGAATGAATACCTATACATGATAGGAAATGTTGAAGGAGGACCTAGACATGACATGAAATGTTGAAGGAAGACCTAGACATGACATGAAATGTTGAATGAATACCTAGATATGACATGAAATGTTGAATGAATGCCTAGACATGAAATGAAATGTTGAATGAATACCTAGATATGACATGAAATATTGAATGAATACCTATACATGATAGGAAATGTTGAAGGAGGACCTAGACATGAAATGAAATGTTGAAGGGATACCTAGACATGACATGAAATGTGCATTATGTTGTAGTTGATAAATCGGAGATGCATTACTTAATTAGCTGAAACTTAAATATTTTTAAATCAACAACACAATTGTAAATTGAAAAAATAATTTAGCACTAGACCAAGTATGATAAATTTTGAACACTAGTAATTGTGAAAAATATTGGTCAACTGAAAACTGTAGTTAGGTTTGTTAATATTCTATTAAATCCTTATAGTCCTTGTTAATCTCTTCTTTGTATTATAAACCACGAGTATGTATGACGTACATGTGTCTTGATTTTCCGCATATGCCGCAGGAATGTGACATGAGAGTAAATACAAGTATTATTCTTGTTTTGAACCGACATAATGTTTCTGGAGTCCGTGTCCCGGTTCGTGCTGTTGCAAACTCAACCGTCTGCAAGCACCGTCATTTATTATTGATCGAGCCGTACATTAACAACGTAAAGTTATCAACACTGAGCGAAAAGCAGCAACTATTGTTGCAAACAAATGTGCAAACCTTTGCGTTTTTTTTATTTTTTTTTATTTTTGGCCATGATCCCGCTAAAAATTTGAGACTGTTTTGGTGTTGTAGGGTTACATTTGGCGATGCAAGACCCCGCATCCACCCCCACCCCACCCCAAAAAAGAGAACAAATACATTTTTATAAAAACCTATAAATATTCTATGAGTTATCTAGGATAACCTGTGCTATTTCAGACTTTAAGCCTGTGTATATTCTTTCCATTATACAATAAATAAACGGAGAGAGAGAGAGAGAGAGAGAGAGAGAGAGAGAGAGAGAGAGAGAGAGAGAGAGAGGAGGGGGGGGGGAAGCGGGTACCATTTTGTTTCTTCAAGAAAACTTATTCCGGTTACCAGTTCATTCTAACGATCGGTTACCCGGGTACCTGACAAAGAGAAATTGTAATACACGTGTACAAACCTGAAGTTAAGTCAACATTTTTCATTCACACAGTATATTATAAATATCACTTCCTAATGTCATTGGGTACAAAGTCCAATAATTCATCCTCATTGTCTCATAAAGTTCTGAAATCTCCATCATTGTCCAGTAATCCTTTGTGTCGTAGTCATCATAAATAGTATCTACCTCCCTTTCCTTGGCCTCATTGTCAGAAGCGGATGCTTTTATTAAGTCTGAGCTTGAGCTTTGCAAGTAACACTTCAATCCTACAATTTATAAACTCTGTTACAGATTGCAACTGAACACGTTATTTATGCAGCAAGATGAATGCACCACCCTTTGTTGCTAGCCACTGTATGACAGTCGCGGCTTAATCAAAGAGTTCTCGCGTGGAAAAACAAACTGTAAGATTAAAGTAAATTATTTACAGTAAAACACACACCTTTGCTTCCCACTAAAGACGTATCTGTACTTAAGGCCCAATTCCATGGATTCTCAACTTAAAAATAACGTGAGTGCTGCCTTTACGATGAACGAAAATCCTGGAAAACACCGACTCAACGTAGTCAAGATGCCAGTTGATATCCGGGTACGCGGGGACCCAATATTGATAATAACCTAGCTTACAAAATGTGCCATAGGGTAACCGTTTATCAGATATTTTTTCATGAACTCGACAAGAGGTCATATCACACAAGTTGATTTATTGGTGGATTCGTTTGTCCCATCTGGCTTAACGATTGACTGGCACGTATTCATAGAAGAGCTTAGACAGTCAGCAAGTCCACAATCGTTGTCATCCTCTTCACTATCATCTTTCTTTTCTCATTGTTTGTCTCTATCATTCTCTTGCATGATGATGTTTTTGGTTCGCCTTTAGTCCTCTTGATGGTTGACCATTTTGATCTTTTTATTCAGTTGATGAGATGTTTTGGCCCGTTTATGAATTCCGTGTTAGTACAGTCACTAAGTGTCATACCCAATAGATCCTCTTTTGGTGAATCACGAATTTTCCTATATCTTCTGTAGTTAAATCTAACATCTCTTGCTGCACCTCTGGATTCTTCTTGTGATATACACTTCTTAGAACTTAGAATGGGATCAAACTTAATGACTTTCCCCGTCTTCGACGTATAAGACCAAATGTTCTTATATCATGGCCCAAGTCATCAAAACTGGCTTTTCCCCCATTCATCTTTCTGATATTTTAGTAGCATCGATCTTCAAGGGGGGGGGGGGGCAATTTTTTTATGTTAAACACTCAAACGAAAACATGGCAAAACTGATTAATCTTAAATGTTTTATGGAATAGCATTTCTGGTGTTATGGAATAGCATAAATCCATTTCTTATTTATTAAATACATGCACTCAGTTTTCGTTTTTTGTTTTTAGTACAACAATGCCCTAAGGTGATTTGTGCATATTGTACAATATTTTGAAATAGTGAGTGTTCATCCTACCTGCACATGCGAAGTGCTTTCGAAGCGAAAATCCGATAGTCATCAAGCGCACAGATGAGGTAGAGCTACGTCGTCTGTGTATACATACCTCACCTTAGACGAAAACATGACACTGCTGAATCGTTTTGTCAGTGAGGAGTCTACTTACGGACTCGCAGATCCCCAGCTGTATAAATGATCAGCGTTGATGGAGTAGCAGCTGACTATAGTGATAAGAATTGACCATAGCAGCTATAAAGTTGACCCTAGCAGCCATAGAGCAGACGACAGTGCTAGTTGAATAGCAGCTGTCAAACTGATTGCACAGTGTTTCGCTGTTTGAATAGCAGCTGATCGGACGTTGTGGACCGATTAGTGAGCGCTGTTTACTTGACTGGCCGTGACTGAATGGTGGTCGGTGATCACCTGTACAGCTGACTGATTGATTGACCAGCGTGATTGGTAACCAAGTATTCTAGTGACGGAATGTTTAGTCTAACTCCATAAATGTATTCTTATAGCGGTGGACTAACTTGGGGGTTTGTTATATCCAGTGTTTGGGTTCTGTAAAGATATATTGTATGATATGTGCTCCATTATTAAATCATTTTACTATTTAAGTAAAGTACATCATTTTCACTATTTTAGTAAATACGTCATTTTTACTATATGAGTAAAAATACATAATTTTTACTATTTCAGTAAAACACTTCATTCATTTCGTCGTTGAAATTACTGTGAATACCTTTGTCCTTGCAATATGCAAGGTCATTTACTTGTATTCACATTTATGTTACATTATTAGGTTCGTGCAGATTGTGTTAATTTGTCCAATAATTGGATCTTATACACGCATTTATTAATCATGATTCTTTTTTCATTTGAGTCATTCATCCATAAACACTGTATCTGTGTCAACAATCATTATTGATTCGCTATAAATCCGACCCCAACCCGGTTATCTTGTTACACCTGGGTCTCCTGGTCTGTGTATTTCGGATAGCATATATATTCTCCAGGATATTCCGTGGTTTCCTGGTCTATATGGCCCTCTTGAGGCATTTCGTTATGACATGCTCAACTGTTCAAGTATTGAGTCCTGGTTTAATTCCTGGTAGAATATTACATTAGTAAACTGTCTGTTTGTTCCGTGATATAGTCTTCTCGGTTCGTCATGACGACCAGACAAAAATTGATCATCTACTTTGTTTATTATACCAGTCCCAGCATTACGTGACTTCAATTTTTCCTTTTCCTCTTTGCTAGGGTTTGAGTATTTGCTTGTTCGCAATAAGTTGTTTGAGATTTCTCTTTCGATCGATAAAATGAAAGTCTCAAGGTTAGCAAACGAACTTTTTGGAGGGGACCAATAATTTTTTTCTGAAATATGGGTGCCACAAGGTGGGTTTCTTCCTTTGTATCTGTTTTGGCTTTTGTTTCAAAGCAGGCTTTCAGTCGCATTATTCGACTAAATTCCCCTGTGTCCACCTTTTTAAGAATGTCGGGGCTTGAATAGAATCCTACTAACATTTCTTTCTTTGTACTTTTATGTTCTTAATGTTCGTCGGGTAAAGTCTATGAGATTTATATGTGGAATGTTCTGTATAACTCAGTTGTGGATGAGATACTTGTACATTGTGTTTTTGAAATTTTCTTTCTCTGTATGAATTTTATAACGACAAAATCATTTTTCAAAACAGAATGATCAATGGGATGCCAGATTCTTTGATACGGTATACAGTAGGCCTAGAGTACATCATCATCATCATTATCATCTTCATCATCAGTCACTTGACCTAGTGTGGTCGTCGATGCACTGTGCTGCTGAACATCTGACCAGTTCCCTCCACTTGTATTGATCGTGTGCCAGTGCCCGTGTCTCCGCAAAACTTTTCCTGGTCCACCCTGGACGCTGCCCTGCAAGACTGTTGTGGATAGACCGTTGGCTCTAGTGACATGGCCACACCATTTCGGCTTTCTCATTTTGACGGTAACCTAGAGTACATGTTTACCCTAAAATGCCACTTTCAGAAATACAGATTTAATTGTTGCGATTTTCATGTGAAATAGGATTACTGGATGCAGAAATTCCAACATGTACTGCATTGCATTTGTGACCGGATATTTGCAGTCTTTGACTGGAACAGTAGACTGTACAGAAGACGTAAACAAGTTTCTTTCTGAGTAGGATTTGCATCCCATATATACTGTGTAAAGATGATGTGGTTGGATAAAGTTTTGTCAGTTAGGATACCAATTTATGTTAAGATTCTTCTGTGAACAGATTTGAGTTTATTTACTTCTGTAAGTTAACATTTAAACCACGCTTGTATATACGGTGGATTCTTTATCTATATTACATATATGCCGATCCTCCCCCCCCCCCCCCCCCATCCCGCCATTAAATAAGCAATACCCTTAGTTTTACTTCTTATTGTTGTTCTTGTCTTCTAGTTTTACGCCATTTTCTCATTATGATATTGTTATACATGATATAACAAACACCTGTAGGGGTAACATATTCAGACAGCCGAGATAATAATTATTCTCAATTTTCTTTCGCGAGTCGAGTTCGAAAATTGCCCCAAAATATGTCTATTTAAAGCTAAACATTCCAGAAGGCGGAGTTAGAAACGTTTTTCTACAATTAAATCAGTAAAATGGATACTCCACAATAATTTCATGGACTTATTTGGCCCAATAAATACCCAATTTTAATGTGTGGTATTTTATATTTTGACGTTTGGCAATATAAAAAAATATGAACTGCGCTTACTATAAGAAATCTCTCTCTCTCTCTCTCTCTCTCTCTCTCTATATATATATATATATATATATACATACATACATACATACATACATACATACATACATATATATATATATATATATATATATATATATATATATATACATACATACATACATACATACATACATACATACATACGAGCAGTTGCATACTCTAAAATATGGTACTTCGTTTAGTTATATTGCTTGTCGCCGTTGTCACTAATTTCTTATGTTAAAGTAAGTATAGCCTAACATGCTTAATGACTGTGAATATGACATTATATATATATATATATATATATATATATATATATATATATATATATATCCATGTTTTTATCTACATTGGGTTTTACAGTGTATCGAATAGGCCGCATATAGGGAAAGAGTTGACACTTATTTATGACTATTTACACACTAGTAGATTTTTTGACATTTGTCTGTATTTGCGATAATAAGTTATTTATGTTGTTTTGTGTATAACATTTGAACACTAAGTAAATTAGTTTCATTGTTGTACAGTGTAGTCATATGCTTTAGAAAGCAGGATACAGGGAGGCACATTAATGTGGCTGATGGTCTAAAACTCTACATAAATAAGAAATATTAGACCAAAGTATTTTGCATATTTTTGCCTTGAACACATTTACAAAATGGTAACATATTTAAATTCAATATACATTTATTAATAACGTATAGTAAACAGGATTACCAATTGTGGTAAAATAGATAGACCTACACTGTGTGCAGAAAGATATGTGAGTAGAGAAAAGGAAGATAGTCCAGGCTGAATTGGAGGCAGTTTCATTTACCCTCATTTGCGCTTCCGACACGGCGATTTTTTACTCTCAAACTTGCACCCCTAGATGATAAACTGAATGGAGGAGGTTCATCATAATGTGTGGTTAAAACAAATTGTGTCATCATTATTATTATTATTATTATTATTATTATTATTATTATTATAACACAATGAGAATAGCGTTTTTGTATTCCTCATAAAATGCTGCTTATGATAACACAGGCCTTCGTACCCTTTTCAAAAATTACTGACATGGTTACTCAGTACTGACTAGAATCCAATTTATTTGTAAGTTGTATATGCAGAAAACAGCCCATGTTCAACTTCTAAAAGATTTATACAAAATCCAGTTCTTCTTGCCACTAAATGGATTATTCATAAGTGTCAGTGGCATTTGATTTTCACTTCAAATCAGACTCTATATTGATGTACATTGCCGTCAAAGTCTGTGGACAAAATGTATGAAATTGTTTTGGTTAAAGTTATTCTTTTTCACGCTCACTTCTAAAAGTTGCAGTGTAATTAACTGAAAGAAAAGGGACATCACTGTTACCATAAGTTTACCATTTCTTTATAATCAGTGTACCATCCCTCACTTACTTGTACTATAAATTTTGCAGTACCAATAGCCCTTAATTCATTCTAGCCAGCGAATAAAATACACCTACTATTTCCTGTTACGAATTTATCCATAATGTTTCATTTCAAGCACACAAAAATAGAACGTCGGCATAATCTACGTAAGTATGCCTGGAACACTCTGGTACTTAATATCCAAAACAAAACATGATCACCACAAGCCAGACCTACCCGTGTAAAGGTGTTCCAAATGACCGATATTTCCGATTTTGAATATCGAGCACATACATATTCCACGCCGAGTATCGTTTTAAAAGAAAATACTGAAAACGTGTGACAGGAGAAAATATTAGTTTGTAAGTCACAAAAATTTACGAAGTCCAAACTTTGACGTTAATTTCTTATCATCGCCTTAAACATGCAGTTATAATGTTATAATTGCTGGCCAGTAGTGGCAGTTTAAATATACGATCACTGCATATGGAACCGTATTTTTGGAGAAAGTAAATTAAATTATTCTTATGTCAGTTTCTTAAATCTTTTTTTACCTGTTAGCATGTACGATAATATAATATAGGTACTTCCAGTTGTTAGAATGTTAGTCTACAGTTTATCGCCACTTATAGACAATATGGTGCTTAAAAAAATGACCATAAACCCACAAAACAACAATGATATATAGTTTTTAGCGTGCTCATTCAGGGCCACAATGCATGGCAAAAAATGGAAGTTTGGATGTTACAGATAGTCTAATTCAAATTATTTTGTTTAAAGATTTGAAGAGACCACACGGCTACTCAGTCAAATAGCGGATGGCAAACATTTTGTTAGTTTTGGGGATAACACCTTGTCTGAAGGCAACATGGGCAATACGGACGGCCTGTATATTCTGGTCGAGGAAGAACTCAGAAACGCCATAAACCACGGACACACTGGAAACTACTGAAACGTTTTCTCACATACCCACACTGGCCGAGCTAGGGACTCGAACACATGACGACAGAAGCCCCACTTAGCAACTCGGGGACATTTGACAAACTGTAATGAAAAGCGTACAGCAAGATAAACGATCAAATGAAGTAATTCTATATAACTTGTGGCCACTAATTCCGCGTGTAAATATTAACTGACTGAACTCGTTTACAATTTTCTTTGCTATGAAAAACAAGGTAACGTTGTACGCTTTAACAATATAACGAATAGAGCATATGGTAATTTAATTTAATATTCAATTCAATTTTGGTATTTAAATGGTAACAATACAAGACGTACATGCATATGTATGTATGTATGTATGTATGTATGTATGTATGTATGTATGTATGTATGTATGTACGTACGTACGTACGTATGTATGTATGTATGCGTGTGTGTGCGTGCGTGCGTATATGTATATATGTATGTACATGTATTTGTTTTAGTTAGTGGGTTCAACGCCATTTTTCAGCATATGACAGGTTAATCATGTTGGTCATCGTATTTGGTGGAGGAAGAACCCGGAAAAGCCCAGACACACAGAAAGCTATTTGCAAGCTTTCTTACATACTCACGTTGGCCGAGCTGAGACTCGAACCCACGCTGACAGATGTGAGATGTGGGTGATCTGTAAATGCGACCGCATTAGACCAGATAGCCACGCAGGGTCCCAGCATGTATTAGTGCTGAATGGCAAGTCGTCACTATACTAACTAAATGGTACCGATTAAAAGTGTAGATATAAAGAACTACACAAAATACTTTTAGAAAGATTTTAAATAAAACGTCTAAAAGTCACAACATGCTTAACTATTATGTAGCATTTTGTAATCCAGATTTAGAAAATCCCACTTTGGGCGAAGGAGAAACCCCAAAACAACAAGGTCTGTTAGACTTTTTTTGGTCTCAGTTTGATTCACATTTTATGAATTATTGTCAATATACAGCTTCGATCTCGTGAGTAGTACTCTTAAATTACAACCTAATTACTTTACACACATATGAGAATTTTTAAAAATGTAATGCAAGTGTTCTCAACAATCTAGACTATACTACAAAAGAACGAAAGATACTGGACTATTGTTGTCTGGTCTTTTGTATTTATCTTAATTAATTCCTGGCGCACATGATCTTTCGCTGGATCCGGTTCACCCACCGAAAGGACTGCTACTGGCAATGTGTGGGTGTGACGAGAGAGAGAGAGAGAGAGAGAGAGAGAGAGAGACAGAGACAGAGACAGAGACAGACTCGTGTGTATTGATTTTTATACACTTTTATCATACAGTGTATGCCTAGTTTTGTTCTGGTCCAGAAAAAATATCGTCTGCACTTCAAGATGTCGACAAGCTTGAGTCACGTTTACAAAAAAGTATATAAGCGCAGACAATGAACAGGTGTTATTCATGTCAACTTGTGCAACAGGTGAAAAAGATGAACTGTCAACTAGAACATAAAAACACATAAAACTAATTGAATTCTCATAGACCGTAACGACCAAATTACATTACTTTTATGGTAATTACGCTTACTTCTATGAATTATATCCAATAGAAAACTTTAACACGCTAACATACGATACGATGCACGCATAGTTTTTCTTGTTTTTTTAAAATTCCTTGTATGTGCACACTAGAAAAATAGATCCCAGTTAGAGACTCTCCTCCCCCCCCCCCCCCCTCCCAATTTCATCCAACAGTAATCATGCGGTGACGGCGCCATAAAAGTTTTTAGGACAAGGTACTAAAAATGGGAACCAGCCTGGAAATGGGTGAACATCTATTAGAGTGTCCATGGGTTTGGGTGGCCATGATTGATTGATAATGAAAGTTATTTAGGAAAAAGAATCTTTTGAGAGCTAATCCTAGTTGTAACATAAAAATACAGGAAAGGAATTTATGTTCTTTAACAGTCTTAAGTTTGGAACACTCATTACTGAAATTAACTCCTGACTCTTTGGAGCGGATTGAAACCACGTGTTTCAAGCACATGTAGATCCAGACACTGTCATCAAGGTTTCAGCTATACTGAAAATATAGTTTTGATCATGAGCACTCCGACATTTAAAGTTATAGAAGTTGTAATAGCATGGTATTTACATAGGTTTACTATGGGAATTGAATTAGTACAGTGAGTCCTTTAGGTTCAGGTGTACAAATGTGTACAATTTACCCATATGCAGGCTTCATCTGAAAATGTATCGTTAATATTTTCCTGTAATTATTTTCAACTAATCAGATACATAAATTCGTTTCATTGCGATATGAAATATACCATCACAACTAGTCTGGTTTCGTAGCTCAATCAATAATCAGTTGCCTGTGACTATGAGTCATCGTAAAGTACACGAAGACAGACAACCGTGAAAACCGTCAAATATAATAAACGTGGTGACACAGAGGTTAGCTGCTATTGAGTCATTCAATCAGCTTATTGAAGAGCAATCTTGAACTGTTAAAGCTAATAACGTATAAACTTAACGGAAGAATATCCAGGCCCTGTGCGGCTAAAATGGAGTTGGTACGAAGTACGTAAGTGTGATGCAAGGAGGGTATATTGACACGAGCTAAGCACTGGACATCGTTTATCAATGACCGTTTATGTCATTAACGTATTAAGGCAAACCTTTCAGGAGAATACTTACTCCCTTGACGCAAAATAGTGAAAAAGTCAAATTTTACATGAAGGATGGAACTTTATCACAAATATAGCCGTTACATGTTATTTATCATGAAAAAGTAAAATCGTTATGAAGTAGATTCAATGAGTTATGCGAATGTTATTGTATTAATATCGTGTTCGTCACCGTTAGCAATTATAATAAATGGGCACTACTGCATTATATATATATATATATATATATATATATATATATATATATATATATATATATATATATATATATATATATATATATATATATATATATTGTGTGTGTGTGTGTGTGTGTTATATAAAGATAATTATTACTTGGAGGTAAACATGTTACCTTGGTTATGACTATGAAAGTAGTATACCCTTGGGACAAACCTGATCTTCCTGATATTTCACATGTTCTTTACAAAACGTTCAGTAAAAGACCTGGTCTTGTTTATAACTTCTGATGTTCTGGAAAGGAATTTGATGTGAAAATGACTTTTATCCTGGTTCTGTTATTGTATCTCGGGTTTATATATATAAAGATGATCATAAACAAAATTACTTTCATTTCCTAAGCATGTCTTAGTGAATAAATTTAGTTGTGCTCAGTTGTATTTGCTTGAGAGGATTTATTTTAATTATTTATTGGAATTACAAAGTATTTAATAATATTTTAGGATTAAATAAAAAAAAAAATATTTTGAAATTATTATAAATTCATTCAAGGACATTTTGGATTACATGTCATGCATCAAGAATGCTGACACATCGCCACTTTCCAGGCTACTGACACATTAGCAAATTCCAGCCCACTGGTACACCAGCACCTTTAAGATTGGAATTCATTTGGAATACCGCTGGAATTCATTTGGAATATTCTATAATTCTGAACTTGTTTAAGAATATTTGGGATTTAATTCACAATACTGTAAATTCTTTTAAAATTTTCATTTTATTGTCTGTTACTTAGCTTAAATATCATTCAGTCGCAACAATATGGAAAACCCCCACATAATTCTAGAAACTCGAAACAAATTGTGGTCCTTATTAAGACACTTTTCTGATCCATAATGTACTGTCAAAAATTAGGTTTACATTGATAATCAAAGTCACAATTTACAAGCGTCAACATCGTCTTTGAATTCCATAAATGGAATCAGAGCAACAATAGTTCCGGTTCAGTACCCACAAATGTAGTCCCAGTCTATTTTTAAAGTATTTTTTCCCGTCTCTTTTTTGGTGGTGATACAAGGGTTATTATGATCCGGAAGCGAAATCTGTTTTCCATTACATGATGGTTTGTTACCAATAGCCTCTATAAAAGCATGCAGGTGAACCTATGACAACAGCTTCACTGGGAAGTCCTATTTGAAGGTAGTTTAGATTAACATATGATTTGTACTGATTGTCACACAGTAGAAAGTTCAGTACTGAGAAACAAATGTTGAGAATATATAGTAAAATTAATTTTGTTCTGGATTCAAATCGTGCAGATGAATAAGGTATTCATATGCGAACAACTGCGGCTGTTACCGTAAAAGCTGATGATTTAAATGCAAATATTAGTGTATAAGAACCACGTCCCAAAAGTATAAATGTGTTTTGTGGTAAAAGAGTACGTATGAGATTTAGTTCATGAAGCAGACAGAGAGGGAATAAATAGAGAAAGTACAACACACACAACGGAGCCTGACTGTTCCAACCGATGGAATATGGCGTAAAGTTAGTTGATACAAGAGAAAGAAGGGCGTCTCAAAACAATTAAATGAGAACGCTGGAGTATTAATGGTCTGGTTGATAGCAAGGTTTCGAATCGATGTTTGCAGCAATTTAATCCCAATTATAGATTTACGTAAATGAGTGAAAGGAAATACAAATAAATTGTGTGTTTCTCATGTAAGGAATCATATCAGGTGTGTTTTGTCATCGAATAATTAGCAATGAGAAAAAATATAAGAAAAAGAAGCAGATTAACATTAATTTTGTTCCAAATCATCTTTTAAAAAAGTAGGAATTATGTTTTCAAGTCTGTCTGTCTCACCATTGGTAATGAAGTATATTTCCCACGCAATTAAAGACACGAACTTCAAACTTTGGGATTGATTGCGGTAGTCTTTATCTATATAGAGTGGTTTTAAAATGTTTATTATGATCTTTGGGAAGGGATCAAAGTATGGGAATAGTTATTTTATTTTGTGAAAGTCTAAAGATTTAAAGACTTGTAGGTAGATGTCTGAACGTTGATCTGTGTCATTGTCAGGGTCAGTACAATAATATATGCACTGGACGTTGGAGTTACACTCTCTGGTCTCGCCCCATGGATGGTCCCTGTGGGTAAGTTTACCCCCGTCACAACTTGGAAACTGTTGAGTTCCCCACCAAATAATGATATATACTTTTTGAAGAAACCAAACTTACTGATATATCGAATATATATCCAGTAACAAGCCCCTAAGTTTGATGGATTGCCCCCTTGGGTCATAACTTGGAAGCAGTGGAGATCTCCACCCTTTAGCCACACACAGGTTGAAAGACATTAGTAGAAGTAATACACATTTCCAGCACATACCCTGTGGAAAGAAACATTCTCATGAGTCAATACTTGAAAACTGTTGAGAATATATATATATATATATATATATATATATATATATATATATATATATATATATATATATATATATATATATATATATATATATATATATATATACTGGATGATATACTCTGTCATATAATTTATGTAATTCTAGGTAGTGTCCCCTATTTCACCTTATATAACACAGAATTTGATGGTTACCAAAGCTGTCATCCAGTGTGAAAACTGTACAAGTGACTATACCTTTATATATCTCAAAGAAAATGTTGAATCGACATGCATGGCTGCTTGCGTAGTTTTGTAGAAAATTTGTTACTAATTTTCTGCTTGGAATGTTTACTTAAACTAGCCTATTGGCTGAATGATATTTCGTAAATTTTATTGGAACTAGAAAGTGTGTTGTTTTTATGTCATGACATTTAATGTCTCACATTAAGGTTACCACTACTTTGGGTGTGCTGTTTGTAACTCTGAATCCGATAGAAGTAGTGGTTTGAATACCATCACACATTTGTAACACAAAAGTGTAAAATTGGCACTCTTCATTTGATGGTCAAAGGTGGACAGCAGTATATTTGTTTGAGCAATCTTCTGAATACAGTAATAAACATAAAACTCTGCAAGGCAGATAGTTAATACTGTTGTAACTTGGCACTTTAATGGACATATCTCTAAGTCCAGGTATTGGGTCTCGGATCAGTATAATTTTGTGCGTGTCCAAACTGTCACCCTGAAGATGTTGTTAGAGATCATGGAATTAAATATTAACCCTGTAAAATCATAGCTTGAGGGTGTAACAATTGTACTTATCATGTTGTATCAATAACATGGTTGAATTAGCTATCACTAGCATAGTTTATCAGCTATCAATACCATGGTCGTAAAAACTATCAATAGCATAGCATGGTCGTATCAGCTATCAATAGCATGGTCGTATCAGCTATCAATAACATGGTTGAATCAGCAAGATCAAACTCACATGGGAAGCTTATTCACTTTTCATTGATAACTCTAACTGGAAACTCATTGAAAATATTTTAGCTAGACTTGTGTTTACCTCATGACTTCTGAACGTGGTATTTAGTTTTGGTGGTATTTTCATCAATGTTTTGATCACAGATCAATATTATTTACTTTTGTTTTAGGACACTAACTCTGAAATTCCCAAGAACAGTGCGATATAACTTTGTTTATTCATGTATCATGACCTAAGCTTATTAGGTCACTTTATATGATCCAGTGTTTATGGCCATTATCATTTTTCCTGACTGGGCTGGAGTTCAGAAGCTGTTTACATAATTAAAAAAAAATAATACGAATGGCGTGTATTTTATTACTATCAAGAACCTATCTGCAAAGTTAAGGACACTGCCATCTCCAGGCTGACAGTGTTTCATATACCACTCCATGGTTCTGTTTAAAAGTTAAGGTATTCAATTTTTGTAACCAAGCTGTGTTTTTGACATTTGTTTACCATATTTGGAATAATGTATTATATCACACAGAGAGTGTGTTGCATGCCATGTGTTATCTCAGTTATCAAGGTTCAAAATTCTCTGTAGATGGGTTGCAAGGCCATCAAAAGCTGAACAATCAAGGAAGCAGTAGTTATATCAGTTTTAATCACGTCAAATCACTAATTGTGTCAAATCACTAATTGTGTCAAATCACTAATTGTGTGGTCTTGAACTATACGCAATGTAAAGAAAAACAAGACTTTCTTGCTAGAAGTTTGGTCACAGACTTAGTGACAACAAAAAGCTATTTTGAAAGACCAATTTCATCAGCCACCGGAAAAAGCATATTTGTTTCCCAAATATTGATCAAAGTCGGGGGAAATCTGTATGTCAGAAAGATATAACTGTGTTGCAATTGAAGTGATCAAGAGTTAAGTTTATTTCCTTCTTACAGGAACACAAGGAACTCTTTCAGTCAGTTAAGATACAATTGATGATTGGGTCATTCGGGCACATGTACTAAACACAGGAGCTTCTCTACAGATATTATGTACTTTTCAAAGAGTGACAGGTGTAAAGTGAAGTTGTTTGCATTAGCAACATGAACATTGGAGAGAATGTTGGGTTATACAGCTATGTTACTTTCATGTAGTATCGCTGATATTTCTTTGGATATCGTGCTTGTGGAAATTGTACATGAGTTAATGACACGACTAATCAACATCGTGTTTCCTGTGTGCTCGAATTTCAGCCCGAATTAGTCTAAAGGACATTATCTTTAGCACTTATTAAAATAGGGAAAATGATTCTCCCCAGATCCCATACCAGACAATATCAGTTTCTAGAAACGCAGTGAATGAATAACAATTCAAACTCGGTCTTGTATGTCAACGCCTTCTGCTACATGTGTTATCGGTAAATGTTAAAGAAAACAGATTTTCTCCAGTTTCTTTTTTATTAATAAAGTTGAGGAAATGTATAGTGATGATTTGTTGTTTTTCATTTGGTAGTTCACACCGGGAACACAGTACAATGCCTTATCGCCAATAGTAACCTTCTACACCCCTCAAGTAACTTTTGCGAGGAATTTTACTGTTCGAGTAATTGTCAGCAGAATCCAATTTTCTGGATGTCATTGATAAAAGTTGCTTAAAAAGATCCAAGTCTTTTGTTGGATTAGATTCCAATTTTCCAAGTATAAGGTAGGTCACCCAGACTTAAGCAGGGCCCGGGAAATGCACTCGTGGTGACCACCTAAAAATCGGTTGTGCCGAGGAAATTGTTACTCATACTCGTCCCACGACCGATTGCATGCAAATTCGCACAATAAAATATACCTCTGTGCATTTTCTACTCTTACCATGCTCTGGAGCTCAACATCGCATGACTTCTACCATAACTTAGTCATCGGTTACTTTTGCCTAGTCTGCATTCTTATCAATTCAGCATACGTTGCGAAGGCAGCCAACTTCACCGATGACACAGGCACCAGACGCAAACTTTATATTAAAATGCAAATATTATTTTCAGGGTGAAGACACATGTGTAAAAACTCTTTTAGTATCAATATCAAAGATTTTAGTTGAGTAAAGTGCTAACATGGATGCGTGTCTTTTGCAACATAAACGTCTCAAGGAATAGTTCAAGAAAAACATTTTATTAGAAAAGCATAAATTTATTTTTTAATAACAAAAGTAATTCCTTCTTTTTATAGAAAGGTATACAACTTTTATGGGCATCTTGTCAAAATTTAAAACACTTTTCTAACACATTATTTCACACAAACATAAGCAGTAGGGCAGCGTAAAGTTATTAAGTTTATTCTTATTTTGTAAATTAAAATGTGTTACGTGCAAATTTATATGAATTTTAAAATGTATACTAAGTAACAATACCTCGTCTGGTTTAGTACATTGTCTTATGCCTAGTGCAGATGTTATATAAAAGTCAAAACAAAGAAAGCTTTTGGATGAAACAGTGGACATTATTAACTGCTTCAGTAATGGTCGTTAGTGAACTATAAAGAAGGATAAAAAAAAATGACTTTCATCCAGAAACAAGAGTCCCTCGAAGGGACTGACGATTACTAGTCGAAAGAATTGCATTGAATTCAAGATAATCCCATTTCTTCCTTTTCACTGTTGAGCGCTGAAACAATTTTGGTTGTCAGTGTGATACCATGGTTATTATTTAGAACCATGTAGACTTCATTTCAAGTCTTTTGGGTAAGAACATCATCTCAATAAGACCAATTAATCAGGAGTATTTACAACAAATTCTTAACGGCTGTCGTTGCAGCCATACTGGATTTATAATTACCATCATTTTCAATTCGAAGCAACCAGGAATCCTGAAAGGTCGTCTGGTAAAAACTCAATGTTGATATGGCCAACTGTTTGGTGTATGTGTGTGCGCGTGTGTGTGTGTGAAATTAACAATATTTTTAAGATGGCCACCATCGTGGTCAAAATGGCGATCAATTTGCATCATTGTCATTTAAGATCAGCTAGACACCATAAGAAAAAAGACCAGCTAGACACCACAAGAATTCTTTAAGTGAAAACCCTACCAAAAGAACGACCTTCCACGATGTTTAATTTAGGTACATCATACAAAATCTTCTTGTGAAAATCTCGTGCTGCTATAACTTTCCGTTGTGGAGAAGTAATAAAAGAATTTTAAGATGCCGCCATATTGGATATCCGACTGACATCATAATAAGTCCTTCGGCGAAGATTGAACTGCACCATTTTCATGGAAGACAACTAGATACCCAAATATTTGTTTAATCAAAACCTCATGTTGAAATGTTCGTGCATTCAATGAGGAGTAACAATAAAAATATTTTCAAGATGTTCGCTATGGTGGCCATATTTGACATCAGATTGGCACCATTTCATTTAGGAGTAACAATACATCATACGAGATCTTATGGTGAAAAACCCGTCAATACGACTTTCCGTTCATGATGTATAGCTATAATTGTTTCACATTGCCGCTGTGGTGGCTATATTTGATTCGATGTGCTCCATGTTCGCTTAGGAGCAACTACACAAGTCTTTTCAGGAAAACCCCATGTTGATATGACAAAACTTTCAGAAGAAGCATATATTTCAAGATGACCCCTGTGTTGGCCACATTGACAGGCTCAAGCAGCACCGTTTATGTTTATAGTGATAACTAGATCATGGAATTGTGTACATCAAGTAATCATCCCAGTAAGCGGTCACAGTCATGTGATAGATTTAGGTGAACTAACGATAATAAAACTTTATCAAACGGATGGGCGGACAAACGGCAACAGAACATCCCACAACTCGGCTGTATTCAGTAGAGATAAACAAGAGTCTCTCAAAGGAATTGATGTTCTAATGCTCGAAAAGAATTTCCATGAATTCAGATAAAGCCATTTCATTCTTTTAAACTGCCGAGTGTTGAAACCGTCTCTGATATTTTTCAGCGAATAAAAGATTTTTTACATTAGATGCTGTGGTGGACATATTGGACGTCAGATTTTGAAGGTTTTCAGTTAGGTCAAATCATACATCACTAGATATCTTTTGATGAAATCCCCATATGTCAATATGACAATATTCAGGGACAAAAGTTACATAGCGTTTTTCAAGACAGCCATTATGAAAGACGTATGGGATTTATGTGTGGTACCATTTTAATTTAGGACCATTTATACAAAATCTATTGGTAAAATCCACATTTTTATATAGCCATCCATTTGGAAGGAGTAGACATGAATATTTAACAAAAAGTTTTAATAATTTTATTTCGGACCAATAAGACACCATAATAACTTTTACGATGAAAATCCCATGTCAAAACGACTTTACATTTACGAGGCGTAGCGATAAGATTGTTAAACAGCCACCATTGTTGTCATAATGGATGTCACGTTACGATTAGCAAGATATCACAAGGAATCTAGCGAAAGCACCATTTTGATATGACTTTGTGTTTGTTTGTTGTTGTTGTTTTTCTTTTTAATTTTTTGGGGTATTTTTTTTGGGGGGGGGGGCATTCTTGCAAAAGTCTTTGAAAAGCAGTTGTTTTAAGTAGCAGCTCATTTAAATTTACACAATCTCTTCAGTAATTCTTTGCCTGCTACTCATCCCTGTTAATCACTAAACATAACACTGAAACTGACCTCCTAAAACTTGCTAATGACCTTCTGTCCCCTTCAGATGGTTGTAAGATTTCAGTTCTCACACTACTAGACCTGTCTGCAGCCTTTTATAAAATTTACCATATCTTTCAGTGTCTGCAGCGTTTTTTTTTTTTTGCATCCACAGTACTGCTTTGTATCGTGGTTCAAGTCATATTTGACTGAAAGAAATCAATTTCAGTAATGGTAAACATTCAAGCCCAGATATTCTTTGTTATTGTGTGCTATAGGGTTCAATTCTAGGACCTATTGTCTTTGTTCTATACATAACAGCCCCATCAAGTATTATAAAGAGTCATCCAGTATCCCACCAGTTGTCTGCCGCTAACACCCTAAAATCTAACTGTCCAAATGAAGTTGCATTCACCATCCAGCACATAGAGAAGTGCATCTGTGATGTCAAGTCATGGAGGAGGTGTAATAAGCTACAAACGAATCATGATAAAACAGAGACCATGCTTGTTGCCTCACAAGAATATGTGTGTGTGTGTGTGTGTGTGTGTGTGTGTGTGTGTGTGTGTGTACTAGAAGTAATAATAGAGAGCTAGAGATCTCTATATGTTTGTTTCAAAAATTGTGGTAACCCTGTTCAAAATGGTTTACCCAATACTCTAGCTTCTGTTATTGTAGCAGTCCTCTCTTTGGTCTACTACTGTGTCTTATGCAACTTCAAAACACTGCAGCAAGGATCATTCTTATAGCACCAAGAATAAATCATACCACCCTTCTTCTACACATACTCAACTGCCCACTGATATGCAGTAGAATCAAACAGAAAAACTCTTCCCTCTGTTACATTTCAGTGACTGCTTCTAGTTCGAAATACCCACCTGAGCTCACCCATACTCCTGCGAGAAGCCTGCACTAATTATCTGACACTCGTATGCTTAGTATTCTCAAGGTAAAAACTAAGTCCTGTAGACAACATTTACTTGCATATCGTGGTGCATTTATTTGGAATGATCTCCCTCTCTATTTCAGAAAACAGAGACAATATTCACATTCAAAAGTGCTGTGAAGCTCATCTTTTACACCAGCGAAAATAGGTCTGACATTCCTTCATTTGTCAGCATTTTTTTTGATTGATACTGTTTTGTAAACTCATTTTGTGTTTTGATTATCTTTGTGTAAACCCATTTCATGTTATTTTTGTGTAATAATTCATCTGCTTCTATAACTTAAGTACTTAAGATACTTTCATGTTGTCTGTATTCAAAAAGATTTTATGTTACTATGTGCTACTTGAAGTAATAAAGTGCTCTGAGCTTTTTCATTAAGTCATTGTTATTAGGAAAATCTGAAGTTTCAGGATTATGCTGTAGTTGGTAATGTTGCATAGCAACAATGTTTGAATGATGTAGAAAGCAGACTCCTCCTGTCTTCTTTTGTTCTTAACTTCAGATCTGAGAACTTGTTCTAAATATGAACTATAGTGCTTCATGATGTTTGAAAACATTGGGTCGCTCTTCTTTCTTCCAAGATTAAATTTGTCCCAGTATTAGCAGTAATTCCAATCTCATTAAATCAAATCTCCACTGTCCTAAATGAAGATCTGACAGCGACTACATAGAGGTGATGTTTTGGTGCACTATGTTACTACCATAACTGCTGATTTTACCAGCTAACATTACTCTTATATCATTACATTAAGTCTTATATCATTACTGAAAAGTATAACTGAAAAGCATCAGTGCATGTCTATCGATCTGATTCACTTTCAAATTTCTGAAAGCTGAATTGCCATCATCTAATTCAAAGGCCATCTCACCACGACTTCAAAGCGGTCACTTTTAGATCTTCACCCAGGATCCATATCAAATTTTAATCAGACTGACAGTAATTCTTAAAAAAGAACACACGATTGTTATGTATTATAATAGACATTTTATTTCATTTCATTCTTTACTACAAATATTCACTGGTCTAAAATAAGCTTTTGAATTGATCAGATATATCTTAGATCTGATTTTCTATGCAGAGTAGACTTTAAAATCTAGTTAATGATACATAATGAATAAAAAAATTAACAGCATTATCAGAACTCTGTGAATGACCCTGATAATGTAGTCCTTCCAAAGAAGCAATGACCTCTCTCTCTTTTTCTATATATATATATGTATATATATATAATATATTCTTGTACAACATAAAATATATGATAAAGACTCTGAAAAAAATCAATTTCACACGGTACAGTTTGGATCAGATATAAATGAAGGTGTGTTCATCTCCAACAATTTTTAACATCACAGTTAGCAGATACACTTGTATATATTAACATCAACAGTGTACCCTTTCAATGCCTCCATTACAAAAGAGGCTGTTTTTATAAAAAAAAACAATTACATGGACATAAAAATGAACCTGCTTCCATGCAAAGAAAGGGCATTGTAAGCCTCCAGTAATGGATGGCTTTTTAATGGTAATTGAATTTTCAAATCATTGGTTTAGTAACCCCCCAAAAATGTTCATCATCTTAACAGTGACAACCAAGAAACTGGCTTTGTTGCTTGAAAATAAGGGAACATGTCCTGCCCAATTTATGAAGAAACAAAATGGTGACAGGAATCATTTTAAGAATGAAACATTTATTAGCCAAATGTGCTTGAAAATCAGGCTAATTTAAATTGAAAAGGAAAATGCAAGTTTTATTTTTTTGTTTTAATCTGAGACTTTGCGCATATCATTGATCAGTATAATATGAACATTAATTCCATAATGAAGACAAATCTCTATTGCTTTATATACCTGTAGAATCCCAGATACCCTTTACATAGAGAATGAAAAATTGTGTTCACCTGACCAACATGTACTGAAAGGATCTTTTTATAGTGTCCAAGAAAAGTCTCTAACAATTCTAGCTGCTGGTGCAAAGCCAGTTTTAGTTTGTCCATTGATATATACCCGTAGTGTTGTATCATTTGTAAGCACATTTTTTGAAAAGAACCAATACTAGTCCACAATGAAAACATTAGCTGAAGGCTGCTGGTTAAAAAAAAAACGTCATTCTATAGCTGATGTCAAGATTAATTAGGCTGGTTGACTGATGTCAAAACTAATCAGGTTGGTTGATGCCAGTAAGATTTCTCGAATCATATTCAAACTACCTTTTTCTCTTGAAAAATTATACTATAGTTTTGTATTTGGGAGACCAGTTTGCAGACTAGAAGCTGTTTAATTCTCACATTTCCTAAAACATCAGACTTTTCAAGAAAATAATGCAACTAATAACGTAACAAATGTCACCATATGCACAAAAACATAGATCACTTTACTGATTAATGTGGTGAAAACAGCCAATATTTACACAATTTAATGCAAAAACATTTCATAATTAACACACGATTTGAGCAATTATAAAACTTACTACCTCAATATTGCCATTTATCATCTTAACGAGTCAGACTTAAAACAATAACTTGCCTGCTATACTTTCATGTCAGGACCTTTGTCTTCTAATTGATATAAGGATGTACAAAAAATATAAAGAAAAAATGCAAAACAGCTGGAAGAAACTGAATCTACTTTGTTTACGATGTAAGAAAAAAAGGGCAAGAACTCTGTGATGTAAAAATATAAAATAACATACACTTGTCCAATTATAAAGATCAATATAACCTGCCATATTTGATGTAAGGAAGAAAAACTAATTTTGCTCAGTGCAATCAACACATTAGAAATGAACATATTTAAAGCATTCATCTTCACTCAATTAAAAAGTTTTTTTTTTAAAAACCAAAATGTGGCCATGGAGAGTATTTTAGCTAATGAAGCAATTTATAATTCCAATCATATGTTAACTTATAACTCCAATTAGGCTAATCACCAGGTTTTCATCCAATCAAATGTTAACTTATAACTCCAATTAGGCTAATCACCAAGTTTTCATTCAGTCAAATGGAGCAGCACCTACAAGAATCATCTGTGAAAACTATTATTCAAGTACATTTTGAAAAAGGCATGACATAAAAACTAAGTATAAATTTTTTTAAAAAGTAAATAAAATATTATTTAGGTCTCAGAATCATCTCATGTTAGGTCATTATTTCTTGCCTGTGGACCTGGGGTTATAGTTTACACCCAATGCTCTCTCTACATGCAGAAGTTAGTGACCGATGAAGGTAGACACCACAGTTACACAGGGGACACTGTTCTGGACTGTTAAATAAGTCAGTCAGCTACCATGGTGTATCCTTGGGAAAGGCAGTTTACTCCAATTCGCATAAGCACTATATAACCAACTTATGTTACTCTGTCAATTGACACGAGTGGGGGTTGTCAGCAGTTTGATGGTTAAGGAAGCAGGAAAACAAAATGGCAGAGATGGCTGTCAATGTATACAAGATAGATCTGCTAGTTTGTTGTCTGCCAGATTATTTTGCTGAAGCAGCCCCACATGTTCACTCCTATCATTGCTTATTGAGAAAATGAAACCCTGAGGTTAATGAAAGCAATCAGATAATATAGCTGAATGCTAAGATAGTTTCCTTTAATGATTGTAATCATGTCTGCATGAGGATTTATTCCATCTGACCTATAATTCAAGGAAACAATATAAGATAAATCAAGACTTAAGTTTCTTAGCTAAATCGGAGACCTGGGTGGACATTTGTCTAAGGTATTTACCTGTATACATCACATCCATCTCACCTCTGTCTGTACAAGTTCAATTTTCAGGGGTTTGGACAATGTGGGTATATGAAAAGGCTTGCCAGTTGCTTCGCATAGGTCAATACCCAGGATTTTCCCTGGATACTTCCTCCACCAGATGTATTGGCCACCATGGATAGCTAGCTTATCATGTGCTGAAAAATGGCATTAAACCTACAAACATGAGTCAAAGTCAGAGAAACTATGAATTTGTTAAAGTGGTTTTTTTTTATTTTAAAAAATGTTCTTGATACAGTGTAAAAAAAGACCTCTCAAAGATGCAGACATTAACCATCAAGAACTAACACTATAATTTCACAAAAATTTAACATTACCATAACCCAATATATAGCTGCTGGATGTATATGGCTCATTACAATATGCGGTGTATATAATGCCAGAATAAATAAAATAAAGTTCATATTGTCTACCTTGTGAAAACTCTTCACATTGTTCCAACTCATTTATATACAAGAAATGTTAAGAAGTATGTCACACCATAGAGAGAAAACAGTAAGTCTCCATCACTGAAATGAAATTTTGGAGTTTTAATTCTACCATGATATAGCTGTATCCATGTGAACAAATTGTCTATTTGGTCATTTTAATAAAATTCTTTACTTATTTGCCCTTTTTCAAATTTGACATATCAAACCACTAGATATCACACCCCTTATACATAATAATCCAAGCTTCATAATCAGAAAACACTTCTTAAATCTAAATCACACAGAATTCTACTAATGATTCTATGCTTTCTTCCTTTTAGAAATTATCAAACGTACTAGCAGAAAATTTAAAAATATCATGTGCAAAAATATAATTGACAGATTCATGTGGTCAGCATTAAAATGATGGGAACTTGAGACATTGGTAAAAGCTGTTGTATATGTTAAGGTTCCACCTAATACCGATCAGCATTCTGAAACACATGAATATCATTTTTAAAAACTACTTTTAATTACTTAACACCTGGTAATTATAACTCCTGGAACAACTGCTCCCATCATGTTTAACAGAGCTGCAATTTTAGCACTTAAAACTTCAAAAGCAATTAGATTCTTTCTTTCTTGCCCCAAAGATGAACTGTCCTTGAATATTGTTAAAAGATTATGAACAATGCAAGTTATTATCCAGAAACTACATTCCCTCCTTCAAGTCATAACAACCATGACCTTTCGACCTTGACATCTATGAATTACTTCTTTATCAAAACAACAAGTCATCCACAAAGTGGTGCAGGTATGTGGTTTCTAATTCAAGTTATTAACAAAATCTATTTCCTTATTCAAGCTTTGATCTTTTAACTCCAAAATCTTAATTTCTACCTTTCTTCTTCCATCACAACCCTTTCAAAACATTTGGTAAAACTTGAGCTGTCATGCTGAAACCTAGATAGAGAATGGATAGCAACTTGTGAAAATATGCTCTGCCTAACAGTGTACATTAAAAAAAATGTTTGTCTTGAAAAGAAAAAAAAAAGAAAAAAGAAAAACAACAAGTTTTCTTTAACAAAAGAATCTAAAACAAAAAAAATTTTCATCTCTGTTTCTTAGTGAAAGTTAAATGTCAGAAACCTATATTATCTGAAATCAGTTATTGTAAGAAAAAAATAAGCATGTGCTGAATTTTGTATGGATACTTTTAAAATCAGGCACAATAATTGCAGGTAAGTGTTAAAGTTATTAACATTAAGCAAAAGATGCCCTATTTACATCATAACAAAGTCCAACTATAATAACTTGTTAACAAGAGAAATACATGTTCAATAACATACACATCTGGTGTACCTGATCAGAAGGAAATCCTATTTTCTACCAATGCCAATGTCTGTGGACTTTAACCGACACGTAACATTTATGAGCACAAATCCCTTAGACTAAAGAAATGTGTATCAAAATAAGAAATCTTGGAAAACTATGCCCTAAAAAATTGCCTTTTCTATAACTGCATTGTATTTGGTGCTACACATGGTAAGAGTATTTTTGGGCTAATCAATGTTCTTTTATTTCCTGGGAAAATATGGAACATCAAAATTCTTTCCCTTTAATTAATATCCACAAGTCTAGAGATAATATGAAATAATAAATACAATAAATGATGGATAGAATGAATGAAAGGAAAAAGAACTGAGCATGTTATGTGTGTTACAAAGTGTATGTTACAGCCTGTTCCTGTTTGTTTGATTAAGATTGAAATGAGCAAGAAAAATTATAGGTATTCAATAACACAGGTAAACCATTTTATACATTTTGTCCACATTCGCATATAAATATCCAATCTCTAGAAGAAAACAAAAGTACTAATTCAAATTATTTACATATGATACTGTGCAATAATACAGATGATGAAATCAGATTTGATACAAATATTGGTAACTTTAGAGCTTTTCTGAGGATTGGTAAATTGCTTCAAGACACTTACTCCTAGATCATGTAAACATTTTCAAGAAATAATCAACTCAACAACAATTTGTACCTTTAAAATTAGGCAATTTATAACGATGACAAATTATCAGGAATTTATTAAACCTGTCAAAAAGATTATAAATTTCTTTCAAAAATGTCCAACATAAGTCTCCTCAAGGGGTTGACATTCTACTAGTCAAAAAGAAAATTCAGGAATCCATGACATGTCCATTTTCGTATATACTTTATAAAAGACATGTTATTCGGTAATAATTCAAATTTTAAAACAGGATTTCCCTGAACGGACGGATACTCTACTGGGTGAAAAGAAATTCCAGGAATTCAAGAGCAGCACATTTCTTATTTTTACCTGCTGAATGTTGAAACCATTCTCTGATACTCTTCAGTAAAAACAGGATTGTCAAATCTGCTGCTATGATGTGCATACTGTATGTCCAAATGGCACTATTTTCATTCAGGATCAAATTTGGTATCAAGAGACATCTATCCATCAAAACCCTATTTGACTTGGGACTAGAGATTTTTTATGAATGCCACAATGAAGATTAATCGCTTTCATTTAGAATCGAGTAAGTGCCATAAGAACTTGTCTGATAAAATCCACATGTCAAAATGACTTTCAATTTAAGCAGAGTAAAAAAAAACAACAGATTTTTAAGATGGCTACAAACTGGGTCAAATGAGTGCCATTTTAATTCAATTAATTAATTATTGAATTAGCAAGGTTTCATTGCAATGTTTAAACCAATTCATGAGGAATTTTGCCAATGGAATGAAGAACCATGAACAACTGGCCACCCATAAGCTTTTCTATGAACAGTATCTGAAGCAAAAATAAAGTTTAAATCAAAATTTAACGTTTCCATTAAGTCTGTTTTAGAAAACATTTTCATGTTCCTTTTTCACACATTCTCAACAATCAACATTCCATGTGTAAAAGCAAACTGCAGCAAAATCTGTACAATTATGATGTATACTGTATTAAAACATTTCAAACATGTAACCTTGTAGTCTATGATACTAAAGAGGTACCACATGTGGCTCAGGCTAAATACATATATATAATTCATGAAAGAACAGGTGTTCACAACAAATGACTACATTATTCTACAATCCATGCCAACCCATGCTCACTGGTAGAATGATCTAGAAAAAGTATATATAACTTTGAGACAATCCAAAGCAACCCAAGCCCATCCACTGAAGGTCATAATGCAAAGAAGAAAAAAATTTGAGACAATTCATGCTAACCCATGCTCATGTTGAATGATCTCATGCAAAGAACACACAACTTTGAGTCTGTTATTTTAGCATAAAAATTATCTCTAATTACATTCTGATAGTTAAATGATAACAAAACTTATGAAACTGCATGGTTATGATGACACATTTCATGGGCATTATATACTGCCATTTGATACTAATAGTTAGTGCTCTTATGACCAGCTGTGTCATCATTAAACAAATTACAATTACAGCTGTTAGTAAACCAATACTGTTTATATGCAATACTAAATCAGTTCTACACTATACTGTTGGTACATGTATACAGATTGGCCATGGCACACTAAACTGTTGGTACATCATACATGTATACAGATTGACCATGGTACACTATACTGTTGGTACATGTATACAGGTTGACCATGGTACACTAAACTGTTGGTACATGTATACAGATTGACCATGGTACACTAAACTGTTGGTACATGTATACAGATTGGCCATGGCACACTAAACTGTTGGTACATGTATACAGATTGGCCATGGCACACTAAACTGTTGGTACATGTATACAGATTGACAATGGTACACTATACTGTTGGTACATGTATACAGATAGGCCATGGTACTGTTTAAGTTAACATACTGATATGCTCTGTAATTTTATACGTACACACACAGATCTGATATCGCCAACTGTTGGTATACTAACATATCAATTATTGTATGTATTCAGTAGATATACTATTCTGCCAAATGCATTTCATTTATGCTGAGGCTCTTGGCATGTAGATATTAAGACAGACTTGTAGTGTATACATACTATGCATACCAACAGATCTGACATTACAGGTATTCTTTTAACTTTAGTCATGTCTGGAACCAATCTATCCCAGTCCCATACTGGCATCAAGAAAGATTTGCCATTCAACATGTATAATGCAATGTTAACTGGGCATCTGCTGGATCATTTTTATACTTAATACAGCAATTCAGAAGTGAAGACACTGATATAGCATGTGTAACAAGGGAGTACAAACTAGTGTGGCAACAACTGAACTGAAGTCCCAGCTAGGAACATCAATAGAAAACGCTTGTTCCATGGAAGCACCTTTCTCTCTGTCTTCCTTTAACTATACATGTTCATGGGTAATGAAAGCCCTTACACAAAGTACAACCCTGCTGTGATGTCACATCAAGTGCAAGCATGTCATAGAACCTGAATGAACAGTATACCATGACAGATCTGCATCAACTCTGATAAACAGTTTGGTGTGCCTTATCCATAGGTGGATACAGTCTCTAACAAGGTGCAGTATGTAAAGCAGTATCAAAATTGAAGGCATCAGAGCACCATTTCACAGAATCACGAGTTTCTTACAAATACAGGCACTCGACAGCTGTAACAAAAATTTAACTCGATGAGGAAAATACCGTACATACTTGCTTATAAGTAGAGTCCAACTGCAAACTGCAGTGACCAAGATCTGCTGTCGCATAATCCACTGGCAGATCTTGGTCACTGCAGTTTGTCAGTTGTTATCAGTAAAACAAAAATCAAATCCCTGGTCTGTCAGTGCATCATGCAAAGCAGATCAGGATCTTTGTTGTTTGTACTTTGACTCAACTTACAAGCGAGTATATACATTATACAAATTTGTGATTTTACTCTCATTTCAAAGTTACAGAAACTATATTTAATAAATCTATTAATCAATGATAAAATAAAAAGTTTAAGCACAATGTCTGACTTCTGAAGTACAAACGAAACAAGCAGCAACAGAAAAGAAGGTCGTACAAAGTAACTGATGATACAACAGTAAAAAAACAAACCACAAACACATCAGCACATTATACACCTACCATTTGTTTAATAGTTTTCTATGCAGACATGTGTATGAGATGGCTAGCTCTGGGGATTTACTGACCAATAACATCATAACAAGCAGTGTCAACAAAACCTTAATTTGCTGACTACATCATTTTCTTTTTCAACTTGTCAGGACTTCTGACCTTCAGACCCCAGAGTTTATAAGTTTCTTTTATTACCACAAGTGCATGCCATCCACAAAGTCTAGTCAAGTAATGCTATCTTTGAAAAAAAAGATATTCAAATAAAACATTTTTTTTATAAAAAAAAAAACTCAAAATGACCCTGACCATTAACCTTTCAACCACAAATCAAATTAATCAATAGGTCACTTTCATGGGATAAATGCAAATTCTCTGCAAACTCTGGACATCGTCTGTTATACAGAACTAATGCTATTGTGCAAAAACCATTTTGTTTTTTATGCCACAAAGATTCTGACCTCAAAATTAACAAGTTTCTTCCTTATCCTAATTGAAGACCATTCACAAAGTATAAGTGAAGATCAGTGGCTCTCAACCCCTATGTCACAACCCAAATCAGGGTCACAAGGACACTCTGGTGGGTCACCTGAACTATTTTTTTTAGGGTTATTTAAACTTATCAAAATGTGGAAATGGGGTGATGAGGCTCAGAAAAACTAGTTTTTAGCTATGTGACCCCCCAAAAAGCCGAGAATGACTACTGTAGATGGTGGAGAACTCAAGTTACTGTTCAGAAACAAAATTAGTAAGGTCTGGATGGACATCGTCATAACATAATATGTTCCTCCATACATAATAGACATAAAAATGAGAACATGAAATAAGCAATTACAGAATTAAGAAAAACAATATGGTAACTGATGAATGAAATGATTAAAATTGTAAATGTTCAATGTTCTTTTTTTTCTTTCATTTTTGTTGTAATTTAACACAACCAATGTCATTTGCACAAAGAAGTTCATGCTATTCACTGCATTGTATAAGTTGTCAATGCAATGTTCCTGGGCAAGGTACTTGACTCCGCTTACATCTGCATTAAAAAGTCACTGATATACTTTTGTGCCATTAAACATCAATTAACCAATCAGTCAGTTGATTGACACAGACTTTGATTGGGTCAGTGCATATACAATACTTATATTTAATTCTGCACTTGCGCTTTTGGAACAAACTACACATCTCCTTTTTTACAAAGCTTCAAAGGCACACACACTTGCTCATTGTAATACAGTACACAAATTAAGCTTTTATTCAGTCACAGTTACTTCAACTTTAGGCAAATTTATGAAGAAACATTTTAGCTGCAAGGAAACTGGTTTAACTAGTTTCATCATTTAAAGAAAAAACAAAAAAAAAACCTAGAGATGTGAAACTTGAGTTTCTGCAAATTTGTCAGCAAACTGCAATATCTCCAAACATATCTTTCTTTGGGGCTCGACAAATCTAATTTGTCAGAACTTGTGTCTAACCTCTTTGACTTGTATTTATAATATGACAATAACAAATCTTAACATCAAATACTGATATGTTTATTTTAAGTCACATTTCTGTCTAATGAGACGAATATTTATTTTAAAGCATTTCCACTCCAAAATTCACTGACTGATCGGTACATCACTAAAATCTTGAGCTGCATGAAATTGATTAAAGCTTGCGTTTGAAAATATTTCAGTAAACTATATACATCCCATCTAGAAAAAGTGTGCACTTTCTGCCCAGAAAGATCTGTATACTGCTTGTATAGACAGAGCTGTTAGCATGTGTGCGATTTAGAACATAGCTTTTCAGCCATATCACTTTGATGTTGGCAGTGTGGCAGTTTATAGTGATGTCTAGCATTGAGGCATCATGCTGCAGATATGTAGCATGATGTCATGATATCTGCACAATGTTCAGGTCAGAGTCATTAAATATATCTTACAGTATATAATTTGTTGCACACAAAGTATTTAAAACTAGTTAGGTAGCTTTAGCCACATTAATGACGCTGATCTGAAAATGTACTGCTCTAGAGTTGTATATAGGTTAAAACTGACCATGCTGTATGGGACGAACTAGCATAATACCAAAAAGCTCAATATGTATGCATGCATATCTTTGTCTCTCTCAAAATGTTTTTGTATGGTATGTTTTCAAAATTGGAATGACCTTAAGTTACTATGTTTTTGTTGCATATGTGTTGTTGTTTGACTTGGAACGTCAGGCACAGCAGAAGACAGACAACAAGGGTTTGTTTTAAAAGTAGTTCTGAGTGTGTGGGCACCTTCACTGAGACGATTGGTCTGAGATGACTAGACTGAGATATGAAAAGTAAGGTTAGCAAAATATATATATCCTGTTATTCTTAATCTGTCACTGTTATATACAATATCCTGTAATATACACTATCGGTTTTATCTGTCACTGTAACACTATTATTTCTAATCTGTCCTGTTCAGGTAACATTATCCTTCCTGATCTGCCCTTAATATACAACTACCTGTAATATACAACCCCCCTTCTTAATCTGTCATTGTAACATACCAGCCTCCCAAGTTACTAAATAAACAGTATTACTGGCAAACGGAATTCAGTTTTCACAATCTTAAAGAACTTGAGCACATTCTTTTCTGTCCTTTATAATGTGGTGTTATCTACTCTTGTTTTAAGAGATTACTCTAAATTTGAATTGTTTGGTTTAGTGATTTACAACATATCAATACAATTAGGTTATTTAGTGCAGAGGTAACTGGAGGACAGTGCCTTGCCTAAGGACACACTACAATATCTGACCAAGGCTGACCTGATGGTAGGACTCAAACTAAAAGGAATCCCCATTTTTAAGTTCTTTGATTGCCGTTGGCAATTTTGGCAAGCACTAGAATTACACCAAATCTGCATGTTCAGTGATAAAACTGGTTTGGTTAAACTGACTTTTGAGACAAGTTCACAGAAGCCAGCCTTACTGTATTTCATATCTTGATATTATACCCCACATAATACCTATTTTAAAATTGAATTGATTTGTTAAATGCAAAAGTGGTTATTTTACTGTATATACAAACTTTTAATTCAAGTCCAAATGCAAACTACCAACCCATATCCACCATCATGTAGAGCATTATGATCTGGGTCTTTGTAATTCTTAGGATTACTTAGCAGAATATACAATAATGATCCTGATTTGCTTTGTACCATCAGATCAGGGTCTGTGTTGTTTGCAGGTCGATCAAAGTACAGAGCAAGCATAAATGGTACTCTGTAAATCATAAACTAGTCACCTCACAAAATCAACTGTTTAATTCACGGTCTTGACATTCAAGAATTCTGAACTAATTTCAAAGCTTGACTGTATACTCATTCTTTTTTGTTTTACACATAAAACAACAATTTCCCTTCTGAAGCCTCTGAATCAATGTGTCAGTCTTAAGGCAGAAGATTAGCTTTATTGTGGTTGGCTCTGTTTGCATGCACATGTACTAGATGCAGTTATGCACTAGTTCATTTCATGAATAACTGCCAAAAATGTTCTTTCTCTCCATTAACCAATTACAAGAAGTTTTTTCTCCTGTTTCTCAAAGGAATTTGTTAAAAGAAAGTTAAAGACCAATTGTAATGGAAAATAAAAAAAAGAAACTGATGTACATGTAGACAATGATAAGATCTGCCATTAACTTGTTAACCCCTGGCGCCACATTTATGCATCAGGAGGTAATACACTATTTCCAAGCTCTGTAGTGTCAAGGTCATTTAAGATAAACCAAAAGTGGGAGGCATTACAGAAATGTAGACATATGTAGCTCTACAATGATACCAAATAGTCTGGATTTTCTACTCCCATATAAAACAAAAAGGGGAGGAAAATATATTTTGTAAGACCCTATTTATTTTACACCCCAAAATTTGTCTGTTGTCGATACTGGATTTTGTGTGCTGATTTTACACTTTTTGGCCGGAACTGCACACAGACAGGTAAACCTTTTCAAAATGCAGGATAAGTTGGGGATATAGAGTAAAAACTGTCCAGGACACGGAAATGACGGGTCCAATAAGCATTTTATAAAAAAAGCACTCCAACTTTTACCCTTCTACACTTGCACCAGCAAAATAGCCAATGTAAAATGGAGTTTCTAACACAACTTGGCATCAGGAAAATCGAAAAAATCTCTTGGAAGATGTATTTTGATGTATTCAAAGTAACCCCAAAATGCATTTCCTACTCCCATTTCAAGACAATATGACAAAAATCTCCAGGTGTTGAGTTTGGTAATGTTCCAGCACTAAGAATCTTTGCAGGTCCATTTCAGAAGTAGCTCCAGTGATTCAAGAATTAGGATAATCCTACACCAGCAATCTGTCTACAAATCATACGTGGTCACCTCTTTCTACACTAGTTACTTGCCAAAAAGACTTCTTTTTTTACTCTTCTAGTCAGTTAGATGTTTAGGGGGTAAAGTGATTCTTTAAAAGCTACTAGCTCATGGCCTGTATGTAAGAAAAATCTGTTGAAAGGAATCAAACCACACTCCCTGCTCAAGTCATTAACTGTGAGAAGAAACATCCTGGGTTATGCTGGCTCCAATTTGGGCCCCGATTCTAAAGGTAATCATTCACACGATCTAAAGTGAAAGTATACATTATGTGACATGTCTTGCGAGAGGCCAGTTGACACATGTATTCAGTATTTATGCTCAATTTAAAAATGTTAAAAGATTATTTTCCAAAGCTTGCACAATCTCAAAAGATCTGGCTAAGCCACCACTTCTTCGTAATCAGTAACACAGAAATGAAGTCCTACATATCCTGTTCTCCCTCAAATTGTATGTGTCCATGTCAGCTTGATTGATGATCAAGAATGAGACCACTTGAACTTTATACCTGCTTCATAAAAAAACTATTTTCATAGTTCCTCTCTCAAAGTATAAAGTAGCATGGAAAACATCAACTGTTTGGGTCCCTTTATTTTAGGACCTTACATTACACTGACAATTACAAGGCATATAGCATCTAAGGAGATAATCCATCACAATTTGCAAATGCAATATACAAAGTAGGCATACACAATCATATGAAATAATTACACTCAAGTCTGTGGACACTAATGCAAAGTATCATTATCGAACAAGATTCTGACTGTTTGAAGAGGTAGCATTCCCTGAATTGACCGAATCAAAGTTGAAATCCAGTGTATCTTCCATGCTCAATTCCTGCTGCAGCATTTGTTCAACTTCATAGTCGAGCAATGGTAGCAAGTTTTCTGTGTCTATTTCAGAAAAAGCACTACTGGTTGACACTAACGTTTGGTCACTCAAAAACTGATCTCGAGATGAAGAAATATGCTGCTGTGACGTTGGCCCATTCATCATGTTCTGACTCATCATGTTCTGCTGTGAGTTGCTGCTGATGTTATTTGTAGGCCTCCGATTGATATTAGAGTTTGTCATGGAACCTTGGTTCATGCCAGCATTAGTCACTTGAGCGCTAGTGTACTGCACAGGAGTGAGTGTTGTATATTGTTGGTGCCGAGTTTGATTTGGTTGTTGTTGATAGGGGGAGCTACTGGGGGAAACTTTCTGGGTAAGTGCAGCTCGAAGGAGAGAGTCATTTGGTGCCTCCAGACACCGCTGTAGTATAGACTGTGATGTCTGGGGTGGAGTTGACTGGCCACTGGCAGTACCAGTGCTATACTGCTGCTTGTGTGGCTGTGGTGACAGCTGTTTGTTTGACTGGGTGGACTGTTGTCTTTGTTGGGCAAAGCCCCCAGGACTAGGATACCCTGAGGGGCTGATTTGTGGAGATCGACCTGGGGAGACAACTTGCTGCTGCTGGGTAATGATTCCAAGCTGGCTGCTTTGTTGTGGATTGGAAATCCGATTCATCAATGGACTCTGCTGACCAGTCATTCGGTCCTGATAGATGTGATCTCCATACAAACCCATGGCACCAGATATACTCATGTTGGAATAATTATTCTGAATAGACCTCTGATCCAGATTCATTACAGATGTCTTCTGTTGATTTTGTTGATGCTGCTGTACATGCTCTGAATAAGATGGAGGACAAATAGTTCCATATGAATCATCATATCCACTTTGATTTGAATATTGGCCAATTGGCCCATCAGACATAGGTTCCTGTTTTATGTTGCTACCAAGCATTTCTACATCTGTATCAGCAGACAAACCACCAGAGTCTCCTAACTTCATAAAAGTTTCTACAAGGTCCTCAGTAAAATTACATGCTTCTGACCCATTAAAGTTTCCTTCTAATTCTGAGCCCCAAGGAATGGGTGACATTGGTGGAACTTGATTGTCATGAAGATCTGGCTCGATACCTGCCTGGATTGGTGAAAGACGGCCACAACTACTGGCATTTGAACTTGCCCTTGGCCGGAACTCTGGACTGAGTTGATATGTATGTAAAGGATTCTCAAGAAAATCATCATTAGACATGCTATTGTTGTTTTCATGTGCTTGTGCACACAGAGCATCAATGCGTTTTTTGACTCTACCTCTTTTCTTTTCATAGCTTTTTGTCTCCATGCTACCAGCTCTACGGCGAGGAGCTTTACCAGGCTTAGCATCAGGGTTGATGACCCACCAGGAACTTTTGCCTGTGCCCTCATTTTGAATCCTCATGAACCGACTGTGCAGAGACAAGTTGTGCCGTATGGAATTCTGAAAGGATGAAAAAGGAATTATATCATCTCAAATTATTTGAAAAATTTAAGAGAATTTCTTTACAACCATAAATCATTTTGGCTATTTAAGGCATACAATCAATGAACAAGTATGTTCCCTTCATCAATCATTTAATTTTCCTAAAGATTTTGTGTGTGTGGGTGGAAACATTCCTGACCTATAAACAGTTTAACAAATTATTTTCGCTGTGTTGTTTTAAAAAAAACTGCATTCATTAGTTGAAAAGATGAAGATCAAGTTATCTTCTTTCAGTCAAAGATAAAAATATCTTGGTTCAAAAGAAAATGCCAGGTCCCAAGCCCTAAAAATTAAATGGCATGTCTTTTTGAGTACTGTATCTGATGTTAAGAACAATTTATTATGTATGTACCATGTAAAAATGACTTCTTTAATGAACACATTTTTACAAATCCAGTTCAATTAAATCACACATTTTTAACTTCATGTATGTGTGGTGAATGACATAAAATAGGTAAGAGTTTTAAAAATGTTATGTTAGTTCAGCTGTTCAATATGAAATTCAATCTGCGATACAAACAATGAATTGTAAATTTACAGAATGCTCTTATCAGACATCAGTGAAATGGAGCAATTCTACACATGTATGAAAACAAGAGAAGAAAAAAAAGATATCTTTTCATTATTTGTTTGATTTTTGTGTCTGCACCATGCATAATAAACACAAATGAAAATTAGTAAAGTTAAATTGACTCAGGCTCTCTACTCAAGAACACATAATTATGAGATTCATGCCAATTCAACAAAATTGCAACCAAAACTAACCTGAATGTGTGAAATCTAACATCATATCTGCTAGTCTTCTTTATTATCAACAACCCCCTCATTATAAAAAAATGGGAGAAATTTACCCCATACAATTTCATTTCTCAAAGACACTAAGATTATAAAACAACATCAACAACAAAAGAGTGAATGGTGAGAAAGATTATGGTCAACAAAACTGATATATAAATACAGGTATCCAAATAACAAGCCACAAGGTACATTCATTCTCAATAAAGTATATATAAAGATAGTTTTGGCATTTTCATGACCTATAGAGGTGTCAATGAAGTAAATCCATATTATAGCCAAGCCCTAGATGCCCCAAGATATCTCTGAAAAAATAAATACTATTGATGGGCATTTAAATTATATTATAGATAGTACATGTTTCCTAGGTTTCGGTTCATGGCTTGGCTAATTTGATATACAATATCTATATTCATGACACTATTTACAGTAGGCCACAAGCAATATCTAAATCAGGAAATAGTCTTGTATAAAATAATGTCATGTAACTTCTAATGTCTGAGAGGCATGCCTGTCTATCTTCTGTACAAAGCCAATTTAAAATAATCGATTTGTGTAAGCACTGGTATAATTTTTAAAAAATATCTCTTTATTCAAATTAATGTACATCTGATTTCAGTAAATTATTTCCTGATTGTTAGTTCTTGGTGAAAAAGTATTTACTTATTGCCTTTGTGGGTTTGGGGATGCAGCGTGCAAATGATGTGCAGACCCCCACCCTCACCCCACCTGGCATATGCTGTAAATAACAACTGCATGACCAAAAGGGTGCTGGTTTGAACCCCACCAATGAATCAGCCTCGGTCGCCTAACATTATTGGGCTGGGCACTTCACTTCTATTCAACTAGCCTATTCCCTTGGACTAACCTATTTGTGTTGCTGTGCAACAAAACACCAAACCAATCAGCTCTTCCAAAATAAACCTAGTGTGACAATCTCAAGATATCTGCCAAAAACTAAGAGTGGGCTTATTATCAGAAAACAATTGTCTTTATAAATACATGTACATGTATTAAGCGGAAGGTTTGTGCAAATGACCTAATTATCAGAAGAACATGGTATCTGCCTGTGCATGTGGTCAACACAGACTTTTGCCTCCTGATGCAAAACTGTGCCATCCATGAATTACAGTATATATTTGCTTACAATTAGTGAATCCAGCAGCAAAAAACATTGTTGTTGCATAATATGCATGCAGATTATGGTCTTTATTCTACAAATTACTCCAAATTGCAGTAACAATTTCTGTCAGCACACTGGTGGCAGGTCTAGGTCTATCCAGTTGAATCAGACTTGTACATGAATAGGTAGGTATACATGTATACAGTAGTCTTACTTACCACACTGCAGTACTATTTCAAGCAAAGATCCAAAAATGCACAAACTCTTAAGCTTAAAACTTTCCATCATATTTTCAAGTACTGTCTTTAATTCTCTACTAAATTCCTCCTGTACATAGGATAGGGAAACTCAAGTCCCAACATTTTCAGCTGAAGAATCTAAGCTCCTAGGTATATGGAGGAATCCATACAAGAATGCAAGGTCTTCTTTTTCCAGATGGAATGTGTTCCCTCTCTATAATGACGTTTATGGAACTATACAAATGACCCGCATTACAATGTTTGTTTGTTTGATTAGGATATTTAATGTAGCTTTAACAATTTTTCAGTCATATCGCTACGATGTCTGCAGTGAGGCAGTTTATAGTGATGTCTAGCACTCCAGGGACATCATGCCACAGACATGCAACATGATGTCCCACCCATTCACATTATCCTGACACCAGGCTGACCAGTCCTAACACTAACCTCTTAGTGCTGAGTGCCAAGCAAGGCAGCTGTTAGTATTATTTTGTATTTTGTAAGTATTTGGTATGACTCGGCCAGAGATCAAACCCATGAACTTCCGCTCCCATGGCAGAAGCTCTAACTACTAGGCCACCAGAGCGTTTCCTTGCATTACAAAGAAAGATGTTCCACCAAAATTGGGTATTTACTAATTTCAATTCACATTATAACTGGTTCTTGCAAGTGAAGAACTATAATCAAATAGATGATTTGGCTTGTTGTTTTACCACACAGTGATTAAAGTAGGTTATCTGAAGCAATTGGAATATAATATATACAGTGCCTTGTCCAACGACACACCATGGTAGATGACCCGAGCTGATTTAATGACAGAATTCCAACCACCACCCTTTCTGTTCCGATTTTTGCATGCTAAGCAAAGCAACACCACAGCCCCTACAATTAATGGAATTTTGAAGTTATGATGAAATAAAATATGCCGGAATTGCATTTACATGAAGACAAAATTGCACCAAGGGGTACTTATTAGTGAGGGTCTAATATTGTACAAGCCTGCAGATTATTACAGTTAATAGACCACTTTCACCTTCCTATGACCCCTTCTCCTTATGTAATTGGTTAACTGTGTATCACATATACAGTAGATACACTTCAAGGCTTTCCTATGCAGGTAAGCCAACTTGGTTAGCCTGAGGAAACTTTCTTTGAATAAAACCTGGGAGCTTGCCAAACATTCTAACAGATAAAATCACTCCTGAACATTACATATAATCCTTAATCTTTTGAAATATTATACCCACAATAGGTATAGGGTAGCCCTTGAATGCCAACTGAATCAACATGGCCCACGGAGTGCTTCCAGCAGTACAGAATGTGGTCAGTCAATGCTTGGTTGTGTTTTGTTGATTGTTTTAAAATAAAAAGTTTAAATTCCAGCAAAATATTTTAAAAATTCTGACCCATAAAACATGACACTATATTTTCATTCTAAAGAGTAAGGATCAAGGCCATATTAACAGCTAGAATGCCTGTACTTAATCATGTGAATGTTGATCACTGGTATATTTTCTATTGGTATACATTGGGAATTCTATGTTGAATTATTCTGTTTAGAATGAGGAGTCTGGTCTGTGACGCATCTTTACCATTGCCATCTTTACCATTACTAATATTTATTACTGATTTCTGGGGGCCATTTGTTTATCTGCATCTTTCATCACCTGATAAAGTTTAGGTCTAGACATTTTCAAAGGCAAATTAAATGGAAATGTTTATCCATTAAAAAGCATGGGCTATCATAATTTCTCTTTTCGTAGTCCTAAAGACTAATATATTAGTGTTATGTCTATACACACACCTCTCTCACTGGCATTGTAAACAATTCACTGGATTTAAGAAGTGGCGTACAGATGAAATACCTCTAGGACAAAATCATCCTTTTTACAAAATCCAACCAGTAAAATGAATGATGGGATATAATCTGGCACCCAGTCAACAGTTTTGCCCTTTTTAAACTTGTAAACTATCACAAATTTACATTGTTATATATTGGCTTGGGCCTTTTAACTTTCATTCTGCTGGTGGGGTTTTGTTCTAAGGTGATTTTGTCCTCAGAGGATTTTGTTTGATACCCATAATAAGCACTACAGTGCACTTGCTGTGGTAACTTTATGCGAAAAATATAGCAAACACGATACAACATGATACATTAACTGCTATAAAAAAGATTCTCCTATAACCTAGTTCTTTATAAACTTCCCGTGTTACAGAGTCTTTTCACCTGAATGGCAATGAACAGATGTGACAATGTCACAATTTTAAAGTACCTGAATGGCAATGAACAGATGTGGCAATGTCACAATTCTAAAGTACCTGAATGGCAATGAACAGATGTGGCAATGTCACAATTCTAAAGTACCTGAATGGCAATGAACAGATGTGGCAATGTCACAATTCTAAAGTACCTGAATGGCAATGAACAGATGTGGCAATGTCACAATTCTAAAGTACCTGAATGGCAATGAACAGATGTGGAAATGTCACAATTCTAAAGTACCTGAATGGCAATGAACAGATGTGGCAATGTCACAATTCTAAAGTACCTGAATGGCAATGAACAGAATTGGCAATGTGACTATTCAGAATCTTGACACCATGATCAAATTGTAAGTGGAATTTTGTATCTAAGGTGAATTAGCAGGTTTTCAGATTGTTCCCTTGCTAACTGGATGCTGCACAATTTATATTTGGCTATTTTTTCAAAATATTTTTGTGAAATACTGACAAACAATCAAATAGTCAAATATTAGAATATTCAAAAAAAATTATTCAATTCAAATGTTTAGTCATTTGTGTCATTTCTATCTTCTCATTAGCCAATTTTCTCCCCAGTTACAGTGAGGATAAAAGTTGTTATAACTATTCCATCCAAAGCTGGGGTTACCTCTGTTGGGAATTTCACAACCAAATGAGAGATGAGACTCTTAGCAAGTAGTTCATTCCATCAATCTGCACTACTGGCTCTATTTAATATATACACCTATAGTTTCTCATGACACTGTAGTACAGCAAGTAAAGTGAATCCAATTACATTTAGGCTCCTTTGGGAAAATGCACAACACTTGTATAAACCTAAATTACACCTTGAAGGATACTCAATCACAAGAACTGAGATAACTGCCTGCAGAAGGGACATTTGATATGATTCAACTGTTGGATTTTCTAGTCCTGTACATAGCCATATTGGATAGACTTCACATTTCAGGACACATTGTACTAATGATAAGGAAAAATGGGAACCAGCCTGGAAATGGGTGAACATAAAATAGAGTACATATGGGTTTGGCTTACCAGGACTGGTTATTAATGTAAGTTATGTTTAAGGAAAAAGAAAGTTTTGAGAGCTTATTCTAGTTGTAAGTGAAAAAATAGAGACATCCTTTCATTTTTATTGATGGAATTTCAGTCCTTTAATTAACAGTCTTGAGTTTGGAACACTCGTTACTAAAATTATCACCTGACTCTTTGGTGTGGAATTGAAAGCACATGTTTCAAACACATGCGGATCCAGAAAATGCCGCAACTAATATCCTTTCCTCTACAAAGAAGCTGATATCCAGGATTCATCTATACCGATAAATATAGGTTTGATCATGAGCACTCAGAAATTTTAAACTATTGAATTAATAATATCGTGGTGTTTGCATACGTTCCCAAACCAAAATTGCAAGCTTAGTTTTGCAAGCTTGCGCAAGCTTATTTTTGCAAGCTTGCGCAAGCTAGTATTTGGAACCTTGCGGCAAGCTTGCGCAAGCTTATTTTTGCAAGCTTGCGCAAGCTTGTATATGGAATTGCCGCAAGCTTGCATTTGGAATTGCCGCAAGCTTGTATTTGGAATTGCCGCAAGCTTGCTCAAGCTTACGGCAAGCTTGCGCAAGCTTGTATTTGGAATTGCCGCAAGCTTGCGCAAGCTTACGGCAAGCTTGTATTTGGAATTGCCGCAAGCTTACGGCAAGCTTGCACAAGCTTGTATTTGGAATTGCTGCAAGCTTGCGCAAGCTTACGGCAAGCTTGTATTTGGAATTGCCGCTAGCTTGTGCAAGCTTACGGCAAGCTTGCGCAACCCAAACAAAAATTGCAAGCTTATTTCATGCACTCAAGCCATTCCTATTTCCACACATTTTTAAAACCTTTTTAAAAGTTCATTCAAACTTGTTGTGTCCTGGTCTGTCAGTAACCCTAAAGTACAGATGCCATGTTTTGCAAATATAAAGCTAATAAACTTCAACTTTGTAAAAAAAATCACAATTAAAATAACATTGAGCATTAAAAAGGTAACAACAATTTCAAACAATTAAGTGCAGTACATGATATAAATTGTTGATGCCCTGTGATCTGTAGCACATTTATGATAACTTCGTTGAAGCTAGCTTCAGTAAGACAGTTACTAGGGCTCTCCTCCTAATTCCTTTTTAAAATGTTTCAAAACAAAAGCATATGAGTTATCATTTGTGATTTTAATGTTTGGAAAACGTGTGCAAAATAACTCACCAGCAACACTAGTAACTGAAAGATGAAGGTTTATTTCGAAAAGAAATTCAATAAATATAATTTCGATCGAATTTTATTAAAGTTTATGTCACAAGTTCAGGCTGAGTTGTCTGTGATGAAGCAGGAACCTGATGCTTATCAGCGTTTTCGTGCGCATTCATGCCTAATAGCGAAATCACGTTACACAATTTGCAAAACGTCGTTTTCTCCGTTACCATATGGCTTCATAAATCTACACAAGACGGCACATTGTCCTTCCAGTTGTTTCCTTCTCTTTTTCCTGGAGAAAATTCTGAATATTTCTCTGTCCTAACCTGATGCTTATTAGCGTTTTCGTGCGCATTCATGCCTAATAGCGAAATCACATTACACAATTTGCAAAACGTCGTTTTCTCCGTTACCATATGGCTTCATAAAATCTACACAAGACGGCACAATTGTCATTCTAGTTCTTTCCTTCTCTTTTTCCTTGAGAAAATTCTGAATATTCCTCTTTCCTATTTAACATGATTAGAAGCTGAAGATTACGAAGACGAGATTCTTCAACAACGGTAACTTTTTGCGAAATCAAATATGGCGGATAAAGACACAGTAGCCTCGATTTCAAATGAACCAATCGTATTGTAGAACTGCATTCAAATAGTATACATGTGATAAATTCTATCAAAATAGAACCAAATGCGCGTTCTAAACTGAAAATTCCAAAGAAACTGTTATTATTTACTTTAATAAAAAAACGTATATTTTGCCCCCACAAAACGTATACTGTATTTAGGTCCGACATCATCTGACCCTGTGTCAGGTATACCTCATATTCTGGTACAAGTTTGATTTTCTTACATGGCTTTTTTGTGGAATTGCAAAAGTTAAATTATGACTTACTAAATGCTGAGAAAGTTTAAATTTTCTTGACCTACCTGCATATTTAATGATTAAATAATGTAATCTTATAGTTGAAATGTAGTGGAAAACAAATATGTTCAGCAAAAACATTGTGATAAATTTCATTGTTCAAGTTTATTCATTCACTGCAAGCATGTGCATGATAGTTTGATACATGCATGGTCTCAGTCTTTTACAAGAATGGTAATATATGAAGAAACTTATTGCAAGGTATTTTAAATTTATTTTCTGACACATATAAGAAAACTTGAGCAAGTTAGTTTTACTTTCTGAAGAAAAGAAATAAGCTTGCGCAAGCTAGTTTTACTTTCTGGAGCAAATATATAAGAAACCTTGTACAAGCTTGCGGTAAGCTAGTTTTACTTTCTGAAGCAAATAAGAAACCTTGTACAAGCTTGCGGTAAGCTAGTTTTACTTTCTGAAGCAAATAAGAAACCTTGTACAAGCTTGCGGTTATATCCAGCTTGTTTGCCTTAAGCTTGCACAAGCTTGCGCAAGCATCCATGTTAGCTTATAAACATCAAATCAGCTTATCGCAAGCTTGCCGCAAGCTTACCACAAGCTTGCGGCAAGGATGCATTTTGGTTTGGGTTTACTATGGGAACTGAATTAGTATCATGAGAACTATATATAGGCAGCCACAAAGACTCCACATATGCAAGTCCAATTAACTTTACTATAAATGCAATCTTATGGTTTTTTGTGGATAAAAAAAGCAAAATTAATACCTTTTGTAAATCACGGTGACTTTCAGTGGGATATTAAAAACATATTCAGATATATCAACTTTTGCCAAGAAGGAGGGATGGGGAACAGTGTGTAGATTTGACTGTTAGATGGAGTGCTTTGCACTTTGGTTTACATCTAGGCAACTTGTATATACAATTTATACAATGTACCATTTGTAGAGCAATTAAAGTATGCAATATGATATTTCCTAGTTGTTTTGAAATGTAATGCTTCAGATATGATCACTTAGGTCTCTTCCACCATGCTTATTGGTGATGAACTCTCATGACTTTGCATCCCGATAATTTCTTTCACTGAATGTTTTGAAAGTTCATATTTTGCATTCTGATGGACATATGTCTACCTTACTTTAGCTTTAAACTATATGTCTTCTGGGAGGAATTTTGTGTAATTTTTGTCATTTACATATCTCTTTCTGTAATAATATATGTTGTTGTTGTTGTTGCTGTAGGGCTTAACACCATTTTTCAGCACACAACAGGCTATACAAGGCATTCAGTATTATTTGTGCAGGAAGAACCGGGGAAAACACATTAAAGAACCACCGAACCACGAGAAGCTATTGGCAAGCTTTCTCACATACTCACATTGGCCGAATCTGAGACTCAAACCCACACAGACAGAGGTGAGATGGCAGTGATCCATAATGAAAGCACTTTAGACCACTCTGGCCACACAGGGCCCCCTAATAATACCTGAACACCTTGACCTTTTATTCCTTAATTATATAATGACAAGGCTGGCAATATATTTCAGCATTAAACTAAAGGGCAATAAATGCTGATAGTAAAAAGATGATTCCTATTAAACAGCTTTATTTTAATATATTTTTCTGATTTTCTTAAATAAAGCTGAAATATTTAAATGTTGACTGAAATGCACTATTGCTCTTTTAGTGAACATTACCTTACAATATAATTTAATATTCACTAATGTTATCTTTGACAAGCAGAACCATGCACATTGCTTACTTATGTACTGGACTACTTGTTAGGTCTGTCAAGAAATTCAAGGGTTAGATATTGGACACAGTACTAATGACAAGGAAAAATGGGAGCCAGCCTGGATATGGGTGAACATAAAATTAGAGTATATATGGGTTTGGCTGACCCAGGACTGGTTAATAATGAAAGTTATGTTTTAGGAAAATGAAAGTTTTGAGAGCTTATTCTAGTTGTAATTGTGAAAAAAAAACAATAGAGACATTGTCTAATTGAAGGAATTTCAGTCCTTTAACAGTCTTTGAGTTTGGAACACTCATTACTTAAATTAGCACCCGACTCTTTGGTTTACAATTGAAATCACGTTTCAAACACACGTAGATACAGAAAATGCCATGGCTCCTTTCCTCTACACAGAAGCTGACATCCTGGTTTCATCTATACTGATAAATATAGTTATTGACTTTATAATCTCATGGTGTTTGAATAGGTTTATTATGGGAACTGAATTAAAACGGTGAGTCCTTCAAGATATGTTCTGCTTCTGCAGCGTAAAATAATACAAGCAGAATCTTTACAACACACTTACCCATGACCTTATGGACATTAATCATTTGGTCTACCTCTATGGTCTATCTAGTGAGAACAAGCATTTGTGTTTATGCAAATTAATTTAATGATTATTTACAGGATTTATAATTAGTTTTAGATTTTGAACATGCTGAATATTAGAGGCAAGATAGAAGATTAAGTTTCTCAAATTAGCAACAGTAACTTATATATAGCTTTAAAAGAAATAGACATTTTATACTTCAACTCTGACAATCTTTAACAAGCCCTTCCACAGAAACTACATTTAACTTATATATTTTGAGGAAGAGGTTGAAAGCATAGATGTTGAAAACGTTAAAATTAAAATTAAAAAACGTTCAGCGCTTTAGACCACTCGGGGCCCCAGGGTCAATTCTGATATATTTCAAATCTCTGGATAGATAATGGTTTCATTTATTCAGCAGAACTCTGTAACAAAAGACAGAAGCAACAAAATAATGCAAAAGAACAAGCATAAATTATATGCCTGATTTGTTCTGTGGGATTGATGCTTTGACAGAGTAAAAAATAACAGACATACAGAAACGCTTATTCAACCTGAATATTATTGGTTTAACTGCAAACCATACAGAGGCATTGGATTCATCTCTTATATGAGATGAACACTGAATAGATATAAAACAGTATAATGTAACCTTGATCAGGACCAGCTATCAGAAAATTAGTTCCTGCCTCCCCAAAGTTTTGGAATACACCATCTAGTTTCATTACTTAAGAGTTATTCACAAGAAAAAAGTCTTTTAAAAAAAAGGCTTGGAAAGAAAATATGAAATAATCTTTGCACAAAATAAATATTTGCCAATAACTATTGATAAAAATGGGAAATATCAAACAGCACTTTCCCTGACCCTACAATGTACATACATGCAATTCTCTTCCCAAGTCAAGTACACTGGCTCATGAGCATTTTACAAATAATTAGCTGACAGTCACAATATCGACTTCAAGTAAATTGAGATAAAAACCTGCAACATTTATGATTTCACAGTAGCTGTGTATTAACTTCAAATCTGGAATAAAATAATAAAATACACACTATGGAAATATATTGAATTAACTTTCTGAGGTAAGATGAATGGGGGTGGGGGAGGGGTAATGGTACTATATGTGGTATAAACTTCATCGTGTCCTAAGGCCAAAGGAAAAAAAAATGTTTCCTACTGCAGTGGTTCTAATGTAAGAGTATGCAGGTCTGCTTCACTTTTTATCTTCTAAAAACATGATTTATATTTAACGTGATTTTTATTAAATGATGGATAAGTACCAGGATTCACAATGACAACAGGGATGGTCAGCCTTATGGAAACACATTTTTTGTTTGGCCTAATGCAATGCATGTCAGAAAATGGTTAATATTTTCTCCTCCAAATTCTGATACCCATTTGGTACATAGAGGTTTTGTTGACTTTTGAATTATTAACTATTTCTACATCATGTTCATCTTTAACATGAAGTCCAACATACAAAATACCAGCTTTCTGTCTGAATATTTACACAAAGGAAGACTGATTTCCATATTTAGTTATTATTTCAGCTGTTTACTCTACTGGGTATATCATATATTGTAATACTATTACATGACACTGGAATATATGATAATATCCACCATATAAATGGGGCCCTTAGTACGCCAGGGCACCTAATTGTGGAGGACTATTGTACCTAATTGCTTCTTGGCATAACAAGGGAATTAACTTGTACATGTACTTCCCTTTCATGTAATCCGATGATGCAACAAGCAGTGTGACCTTGACTTCTGGCAATTTTGTGAAACTTATCTAGTCCCCGACAGTAACCAAACAGAAAAGTGATAAGACTGAAGGATACAATGTATAGGCATACCATATCTACATGAAAGCTGAACCAAGGGTAAAATTAAAATCCCTCATTTACTGATGCAACAATGGAGACTTTTCCGACCCTATTCCATGCTTACATGAAAAAGAAATATTTATATTATGTATATAATCATTTCTGTTTCTGATTCAACTGCAAACAACATAGAACCAGATCTGCATGATGGGTCTGATCTGGGTCAATGCACTTTGTAATCATTATAACAATCAATGTGGACCCTGATTTGCTGGCACATTAAGTAAATTGATTCTACTAGTATGCTAGTGTATGTGACAGCTGCTCAATATTAAACTAACTACTGTGTCCACTTGCTGAAAAGTAAAGCTTTTTAAAACAAAAAAGCCTATATAATAATAATAATAATAATAACAATAATAATAATAATAATAATAATTTCACAAACTAATTAAATGGCCAAATGTTCAAGAACTAATATTCTAGAACAAGTCTTCAAATCGTGTTATTGAACATTTGGCAATTTAACGCTCACAAACTGCTCATGAAATATCCAGGTAAAACAGTTCTTCAAGAAGTACTCTGGAACAATTCGTAGACAATTCAAGACCTAGCTGTTCATGTGCAGTTGTCAGGGGAGGCAATGGAGGATAGTATGGGATTTTCTTTACATGTACCAGGTTCTCTTATTTTTATCACAGGATATTAAAGAAAAAAATAAAACTAAAATGATGGGTAGAACAAGGACTTTTTTCTGTTAAAAATCAGAACAAAATAATTTTTCAAGCCATTTTGGGGCGACACCAGATTTTAAAAAAATAAAAATGCCCACCCCCATATGTCCAAAAATGTAATGGTCAGTCCCTGAATGTCAGTGTGACTATTACATACATCAGCAACTTGGTATGTTCTGCATTAAAGTTTTTCCAGTACTGTTGGCATCATTGCCATAAGCTTTGTGGATTAATTTTTGTGTAATACTATCTTGCCTAAATTTGGTCAGTGATCTGTTATCTTACTCTTCAGTGTTTTCCATTGAAGTCACCCAACATTGTACTTGGACTGCCATGGTAAGTACAAAATCATTTCACCTAAGCAATAATTATTTAAGAGAGACACTTTTGTTCCATTAAATTTTATTCCTTTAAAGCAGTTCTTTTTAAAGAATTGTAGTTTTGTCATGTGCGGAAACAAGCACTCCTAAAATGCAAATCTGAGGTCAATCACATAATCATACCTTGAATGTCTGTCCACAGCAACCATTTCAATCACCAAGGCAAATTATGAAACAAGAATTTACAGAGGAGATGTGAATGCATCAATCTAATTTTCATTCACATCATCTCGTCAATTCAACCATCACTCCAATAATAGCAACAGCTGTGGTGGTCTGAATAGATCAAGGCTTCTTTGTTTTTTTGCAAAGATATTTTCGGTGAACCAAAAATTACTGCACAAACATACAGCCAAGATGTATTTTTTTGTAACAGAAATAGCTGAGGTTGTCCAAATAATGTGATGAGCTGTGACCACTGTATGATGCAAGGCTGCAGGATTCATGCTGATAAAAATATGCAAAATGTGCATAGAAATGGACTGTTCAAAAAGCACAATATTTGTAAGGATTGCTGTATGTTATTTTCAACCCATCCAGCATTTAAACGATTCCCTTTCTCAGATGGAGTGGAGAATTTTCACTCCTACATTTTTAGTCAAGAATTAGTCCCTTCATTTTTTCAACCAAGCTTGCATTAATCAATAAGCACATTTATTTGATGCTACCAACCCCTTTTACTGAAGAGATGCAAAAAAAATGCATATATTTACTCTGATTCATTAAATCTGAAGTTTCTAATGATAACAATTCATACTTGCTTAACTAAGAAAATACAAAATCCCTTCAAATTCTTTCTTGTCACTTGGTTCCTGCACTAGCAAACCATCCAAGTACAAATAGGGAAACAAACTTGGCATGTACCAGACAGAACATCTGGCACCAGCGTATTTAAAGGAGAAATTGAATTCAGGCTGCAACTTTCTTAGAGAGCTTCAATAATTAAATGAAGCCAATGACCTGCTTCCATCTCTGAAGCTGTTTGACACACACAAACTCATTAGACATCCATAAATGGGTATTTCTGACAATCATAGAAGAAAAAAATGAATTTCATGCCTATTCCAACAGTCTACATCTCTTAGTCATTAACTGAATCCAATCCATTATACCGAGTGTCAAAAATCATGTATCAACTCAGTGATCAACCTGATTTCCACCGAAGACATGTCTATGTTCAGTGGTCTCTTGCATACAATACCTTAGTCTAATACAGTCCTAGATATAAGCCAAGTGGACAATGATCCCAAATACATCACAGTATGTACCAGCAATACGGTATGATCTACGTGCTAATTTCTGTATCAGGGGATGTCATTTAGACCAGTCCAGTCACCACTGGCTCATACCCTCTCCAATAAAAAGCACAAAACAATTGAAACAAATATATAAAACAAACAAAGAAACAATAAAATCCAGTCTGTCCAGTCCCAGTAAGATACTGTAAAAATAATTAAGTTTGTTGGACTCTTTTTGCAGCTTAAAACCAACTATCCTGTTGTGTGTGTGTGTGTGTGTGTGTGTGAAGTTGATTTTTAATGTAGCTTTTAAAAAAATCACTATGTTCACTAACATGTCTGCAATATGACAGTTTATAGTGATGTCTATCACTGGGGCCTCATGCTACAGACATGTAACATGATGTCCCACCCAGTCATATTATCCTGACACCAGGCCGACCAGTCCTAACACTAACCTATTAATGCTGAGCGCCTTATGAGGCAGTAAGTACATTTTTTCTCATGTCTTTGGCATGACTTAGTCAGGTCTTGAACCCACAACTTCCTGCATCTGATGTGAATGCTCTAACCACAAGGACACCAGAGCAGCCAACAATTCTGGTGATAATGATGGTTGACTTTGAGCACATATATGATGGTTAACCTTCTTGATGGTCAAGAATAGACTTAAGAAGCCATGGTAACTCAGTTTCTATAGGGCTTAACAGTACTGATTTAGTTTCTATGGTAAACCTATGGAAACATCCTATTAAAAATTTGATAACTTTACATTTCTTAATGCTCATGATCTAACCTATCTGGATGGTGAAGCTGAATTGTGGAATGTAAAGTAGCAATAAAATGGAGCCACAAGACTGTTGATGACAGTGTTAAAGAACCTGGGTATCCATTAAAATCCGTGAAAATAAACCAACATGGAACTTCAGGTGAAGTTATTGCATCAAAACCAAATTATGCTTGGTATCACCAAATTCAGTTACAACTGTATGTATATAGGTCATTTGCATAGTATTGTGCTTTGGCCTTGCTTCATTCCGAGTCTGGACGTTTTCAGTGTCAGAGATTAGAACTGAATAAAAAATGGGTAGACCAATTCCTGCCAAACCTTTCTCAATGAGTATATTGGCTGTCAAAATTTTACAAAAGTAGAAGAAAAGAATTGCTATAAAGCTAGCTATTATAAAAATTATGTGTAGTCACCAACGTTCCCTCTAAGTGAATGGAAGATGTGTGCGCAATGCTCGATGCATTGTGCAAGCATTATGGATACGTGCAAACTTGAATGTTGGATTGACAAATCAGCTGTGCAGGGATGTCTGAGTAGCTGCGCATGCGCGCAGCTTAGAGGGAACGTTGGTAGTCACTTGATGTTTTTTTTAATTATCCCCATAATAGGTTGACCAGTGGGTCAGTGAACCATCCCAAAGTCAACTTATAATCAAACATGTTGCCTTTTTTTTTTTTCAAAAAAAAAAAGATATTTATAACCAAACTTATGAATTTTGTTATGTACTTTAAGTGGTTTTTGATGGCATCTTTCCAAGATTTTTGGATATAAAGGAAAGTATTTCAAGAAATATTTACATCTAGATTTTTTTGTTTATTGGTTTATCGTTTCAAACAGTATCAGATTACTGTGACAATATAAACATTTATAATTTCCTCCAATGAATCTACCTTTCATAAATCCTTTGCAATATAACCGATTATTGATGGACAAACCTTTCTGATCCTAGCAGCAATGACTCCTGAAGCAATCTTATATATATATATATATATATATATATATATATATATATATATCCACACATACACACACACACCTTTTAGAAAGTCAAACATGCCCAAGTTCAACTTCATAAGTAACCTCAGCTCACTGAGCTTGACTACAATGATATATATATGCAACCATTGTTACCTAATCAGAATTTACATTGTTCACTAGCCTGGTTTTACCTTATGTTATCACCAGTAGACTGTGGCAACAATAATTTACTCCATCACTGTAACCTTGATCAGCATGTGGGTAACTCATCATGGTTTACACTGTCTACTCTCTAGCGCACCCTTTTGTAGCATAAATGGAATGATACAAAATTTAAGACAAAGCAGCCCACTAAAACAATATAGCATGCTAAGGGATAAAATAACATTTCTATGATACCAATCCCTTTCATTTGAAGAACAAGTGTTTGCTTAGGGCATGTCTGAATACACAGTCACATACATGTATGATATAATTAATTTTAATTATGCTGGTTCTTCAAGTGAAGTATATTAATGACCAAAAATTAAATAACAAATTTGTCTATTTTGAAATGCAACTTTATTGTTTTCTTTAAAAACACAGATGAAACAAAATGAGTCATTTTAATACGACCCTTTTGCCGCTGTAGCATAAATAAAATGGTTTATGCAACTAGTGTAAATCTGATCAGCCTGGTTAAATACAGGTTTATCAGGGTTTATATAAATCATCAATTTCTTCAGGTACACTTTTACCCCTCAGAAACTTTATTCTAATTAAAGGTCCTAAAGTTACTAAAAAGATAAAGATGTAACTGATTTCATTCATGAGAGGCATGTACAGCATTGAGATCTTTTTTTTTATTTTATCAAAAATGCAAATGTAGCCAGGTAAGCATTATAATTTTCAACAGTTATATTTGATATAGCTATATATCTCCCTGAGCTGCGGTATTGAGTGTCAAATTGTTTGCTCTTTTTAGAGAGATATGGTGGTCAATAAAGAGTTATTCTTTTTCTTTGAATTAAATCTTTTATCAAGAAATCTTTATCATCCATATGACCATCGCCACGTTGCAGTTTGAATACTATATCACTTTGTCTGAAAATTTCTTTATCGGATGAATTGATACCAAACATATCTGAACAGTGAATTAAAGCTCCATTTGCAGCAGTGGTGTAAATAGCTTTAAAAGTATGAAAATCTTTGCAATTTGAAAACAGCTATGAGACCTCTTGGGACCTGTGGGCTAAATTTTACACAATCTGCAATTCTAACAAGATCTGGAAAATATTGGATGATATTAAGTTTTTGAATATTTTCCTTTGAAGGCCATATTTTAAAGTATCTTAAATTTTCTATACATTCATTTAATCCATAATTTGAAAATTACAGAAATTCTGCCTGTAGAAATATTAAATTCAGAGGTAAGAACTGAATCTAAAAGATTTCGTTTCAATTTGTCTAGTACAAAAAGATAGATTTTCTGAATCTCTGAGAAAAACATTTGTTCAGATCACCATGACCAGGGATCGTCTCACAATCTATATTGGAGCAACAACTCACTAAATATTTGTGTAGTATTGTAAAAAGCTAATAATCTTCAATACTAGTACATCTTTACAATTCTTCGTCTGAAGATTTTAAGTTCTCAATTTTTTAATATTTACTTGACTTTTCACATGTTATCTTGGAGTAATCTTAGCAGACTTGAAAAAAAATGAAGATGGTGTTTCAGTTTGTGTCTCTGCACCCATACTAATGTCTCTACTCGATTTTGCCGACCACTTCTGTTTAGGGGTTACTTGTGTGCGCTTTTGTTCGGCGTGGATTCTTCGTATTCTTATGGAAACTTGGTTTTTCCTTTGGTGTGACTTGTCATCATGCAGAGTTGCCGAATGATTTTCTTTTTCTTGTTTGGGATGGGGTCCATCGTGGAGTAAGTGAGGTGTTGAGAAATGATCATGTCATCTGCAAAAAGAAATAAAATGATTGGAAGTGGGTGGGAAATGGATTATATTTTTTTTTGCTTTTCAAATATTTTATCAGCATTGCCACCCCCACCTTTCTCCCAATAAAATCCTCAAAACTAATTATGAAAACATTATTTTTTTTTTACAAGAATAGTGTCTTTTTCTGATCTTCTAAATGGGGATGATTAGAAGAAATATTTTTCAAACACCGGAAAGAGAAGAAATTGACAAACATTACAAGTCTATTAAATAAGAAAGAGAGAAAGGTTAAAACGCCATATAAACTTCCTATTTTGTATAAACTTCCTATTTTGCAAGAAGAGACAGTGTTCACCTCAAAAGTAATGATTGGAACAGTAAAGCATGTGTGTTCAAAAGCGAAAATGTGGTTACAATTGTTTAGCAATTTTTAATCATTCAGTGGAATGTGAAAATGTTTATACATTTATAAAGTGGAAGACTGGTCAATATTGACACTTTAAAAAAAACATGTAAGGTATGTTAATATACATTTAAAAATTTTAATTAGTATGTCATTTTTTAACAGGTAGAAAAGTGATATTAAAGTTACCATCATTTGCAGTTGTTTGAAGTTTGGTCGTTGGAATGATATCCTCAGCAGCATCGAGTATATTTGCTGTATCCTCTATGCTGGTATCCGAGTATGCAGTTGTTTGAAGTTTGGTCATTGGAATGATATCCTCAGCAGCATCGAGTATATTTGCTGTATCCTCTATGCTGGTATCCGAGTATGCAGTTGTTTGAAGTTTGGTCATTGGAATGATATCCTCAGCAGCATCGAGTATATTTGCTGTATCCTCTATGCTGGTATCCGAGTATGCAGTTGTTTGAAGTTTGGTCATTGGAATGATATCCTCAGCAGCATCGAGTATATTTGCTGTATCCTCTATGCTGGTATCCGAGTATGCAGTTGTTTGAAGTTTGGTCGTTGGAATGATATCCTCAGCAGCATCGAGTATATTTGCTGTATCCTCTATGCTGGTATCCGAGTATGCAACTGAGGTTCAGTAATTGGAATATGACCCTCTTTAACTTCTGGTATATTCCTGTATCCTCTGTGCTGGTATCAGGATTGATTTGATGAACTGTAAAATATAATTATTTAATGTTAAAGACATACAGAAAAAGACACTTTTCTTAAAATTGAAACTAGGATTTTTTTTTTAGACTGAAACTACATTACACAATGCAACATTTACTTGCACTTCATTTATATCATATTCAAGCGTAAAGATAAAGGATACGATGCATTATTCACTGTAGTAAAATAATGTATTCAATGTTACTATTTGAACAATTAACTGGTAATCAAAAATGAAGACCAGACAGTGGTGTAAGGCCACATTAAAACTGATTAGTAGAGATCAACAATTAAATCTGTGAGAAATCAAAACTCTAATGTCACATACATTTACAAGGGGGGGCCACTGAGTGGCCGAGTGGTCTAAAGCGCTTTCTGTTATGGATCACTGCCATCTCACCTCTGTGTGCATGGGATCGAATCTCATATGTGGACATGTGAGAAAGCTTGCCAGAAGCTTCTTGTGGGTCAGTGGTTCTTTCCGGGTTTTTCCCGTGTTCTTTCTCCACTATTAATACTGGCCATGTATAGCCTATTGTGTGCTGAAAAATGGCATTAAACCCAACAACAACAACAACAACATTTACAAAGTGTGAACAATCTACTGAAAAGTATAAGAATAACACAAACCAATAGCATTTCTCTGGTTTGACTCCATGTGTGATACAGTGTACTGTAGTGGACTTGCAACAGCCTCGTGTCTTTCAAAGTCTAAATTTAAAAAAAGGGACATAAAAATATTATACATGTCATATAGCTTAAAAACTACACATTTTACTGTAGGTTGAAGTTAAGAATATACTTAGGAGGGGATTTTAATTTATGATGTACCCAATATTAATAATTTAAAAAATGACTACTTCAATAATTAATTACTTAATTATATAAATTACTATGATTGACAACAGAAACCTTGAATATGACATTATTAGTCAGTACTGACTAAAGTCATGATATGAAAATAATTTATGATACTAAATTATTTAAGTCTTATTTTCCGTTGGACATATTTTATGCACCTTTTTTTTAAACCACGATACCGTATTATACAAATTGCATTTCGTTGCATTATTAAGGATTTTTTTTTTATTATTAATATGCGGTATAACAAACCTGGAATATTTCTCGACGGTAAAGCTGTTGCAGTTCCTTCAACATCAGCACTAAATGCAGCGAACATATTCTCGCATTCTTGAATTGTGACATTCGTTTTCCGGTCAATTCAAGTTCCAGCGATGGAATTTAATGCCACATCCTTGATTGGAGCAACTTTTGCATCCGCTGACGATACAAGTAGCAGGCATTTCTTCAATTTTGTATTTCTGAAATAGTTCTTAGTAACAATGGATGCCAGTTTTGTATCTACATGTGCCCATCAGCATTTGATTGGTTGGAGTATAGTGTGACTCGAGAGGTTATTCGTATAATTACACAAAAACATGGTTAAATCCGGTTTGAAATGGGCTATATCAACTGTAAGATGTCAAAACTTGACTTGTTCCAAGAAACAACTGGCAACATCAACAGATTCTGAACAAAACAGTAGGGTTACTCTGGTTGTGCTCAAGCACAAACTGCAGTACAGATCAATTCTGCTTGAAAGTCAAGAGAACAATTAATGGAAAGATGGAAGAAATATTTTCAGAAAGAATGAAAAGGACAGATGAAAGACAAATACACACAAAATTTAAAAAGGAATGATGGAATTATACACTAATACAGGTATTCACTAGGGAATTGAGACGATTCAGTTTAAATGCAGCATAATTTATTCCTTTTTATTGTGTTACAAATATTTTCTTCACTCATTTTTCTGAATGTGCAGAATGCGATTTTTAAAAGGAAGCTCAAAGTAAAGTTATGACTATTAGGTGAAATGATACACTTGAGCCATGTATCAGTATGATTAATGATACATGTGCACAGCTAATAATATGATACATTATTGATACACATACATGTACCAGCATGATGATCTGAATGTATGACATATTGGTATGGTGGGGCTGATTTATATATGTGATCACATCCTGGTTGTATTTTTAGTATGCATATTGCAAACAGATATAGACTTGTCATACGCCATTCTCACTCTTGATAAGATTAAAACACAAAAACAACCTACACAAACTTACAACATGCAGTTGTCAGTGGTTTGAATTTAACCTTTAAGGCTACCCCATTTAATCAGATGAAGGACTCCTCTTGGCATTCATTATACACGCCAAAGCATGGGAGTGGAGATGACTCCATTACTGCATGTGCAAAACAATTACTATGGCCAAAGAAACTTGTCAGTGAAAATGCAATTATTGACAACACCCACTCGCCTTTTCGAAATTTACAACGTGACTATAACTCATGCAGTTTGGCTCTTATCAATTCTCTGAAATTTTTTAATTCCTGTCTGTCATTCATTACATAAAACACTGTAAAAGGAGACATTCCAAAACTAGCTCCACAAATGCAAGTTAAAAATATCTTAACATTTAACAGTCACTTCTGCAAGAAGATTGTTTCTTTGTATCTATTTGGACTGAGGTTTCGATGCACTGCTTCTGGTGTGTCGCACAGTGAAAAATTGATAGTTACTTCTGATTTGTAGTTATTGTTTTACCCTGGACTTGAGCAAACAATAACCAAAGAGAACTGTCTGAACATATTTCATTGTGTGGCACACAACAAGTGTCATGTTCAAACTCAATCCAAGTAGACAAGACACAGAGCAGGATTGAGGCTTCATGTAAAAGTGGATATTAAAAGATCAATAAAGTATAAGTTTGAAATGTTTCCATTGTGTATTTACTGTACATCAGGAGATAAACATGCTGATAGGATGAAATACTTCCCACTGAAGAGAGCAAACTTCAAACCACGTGACACAAGTTGCCTTTTGTTAATTTGTAAAAGCATTAGTGTTTTCAGTATTTTTTTTTAAACATCTGAGAGAACTGAGTGCATATTCCTACGATGAATTCTCAAACTAAAGAATAAAAATGGCTACTAATTATTCACAATTGCTGAAGATTAAAGTAACTCATCATATAGGGTAATTATTCTTTTGCATTGATTCTTCACCACGTTTTGATACAGAAAAGTTGTCAATGCATCGATTGTTTCATCTCTAAAAAAAAATACAAAATTTGTTGTATTCTCTTATCATTGTCTCTGATCACATAATGCATCTATTGCTCTCTCTCTCTCTGTACTCGGTTCTCTCAATGTCTAAAAATGTATTCATTGTTATAATTTATTACAAGGGCAATAATCAGATTTAGGTTCTTTGGTTTTTGTTAATAAAAGGTGATAGATATTTTCATTGCATTTTAATGCTTTAGTGTTAATCTTGACACATGGAAAGTTCATCTCTCCCATCTATAACTTCCAAAATATGAAAGTTAAGTAGGGTTTTGAGTCTCCATCTTGTACATTATTTCAAATTAAGCAATTTACAATTCTGATAAAGGAAATTTCAGCAGTTAAAGCATTTAGCTTTCAAACTCTTGATGTGTGGAATAAAAGTCAGTTTTCTGTCGAAGATAATACTCTAAAACTTTGTTTCCTCAACAACTGGAATAAGTGTTCTGTCCAGTGTGAGTTTTGGGTCATCATGATGTCTTTGCAACTGACAGAAATGCATGCATACTTTTTTTGATTTTGAAAATTTGAAACCGTTAGTACTGGCCCGATTTTGGATCTTGTTGATAATTTGTTGTAGTTGTCTTTCAATTGTATGCATGCGCTTTGACTGCTAACAAATTAAAAAATCATCAATGTATAATAGATAGAGCAGTGTCAGCAACCCATAAGGGAAAGTACCTTGTATACCACTTCATCATATGAGGTCCCATAAAATGTTGCTGCTAAATTCAATGGATTTCGACAATGCTTTGTGAAAAAATCAGCTAATCGTAGAAGTCTAATGTACTACATTCCAGGCATTTTGACGTAAAACCTCTTGGCATTTTAATTAAAGTGATGGTGAGGAGGGGTGTGGAACAGCGTGAACAGACTGCTTACTTTTAACAAACATGTCAATTACTTTTAAATTACTTTTTTTTAACGGGCAGCTATTTATATCCATTATTGGTGCAATAGTAGTTGTAACTTTGTATTAACGGCAATTTTACTGTCATGCAGTAAGAGACAATAACATAGATTTCGACATTGTCCACTCTAAACTTGACAATTGTTAGGGAAATTCTTTCCTCCATATGAAAAACAAAGGCGCTTGTTTTTTTCTGAAATAATTAGATTAAATGAAGAAATAAGTTTATGCCTGAAAATATGATGTGCCATCTTGATGTATTTATTTCTTGAAATATCAGCATGAATCTTGCTTTGTAGAACTGAGAAAGTATTTGCTAGTTACAATCTTTCCCAGTGCAGTCAGTACAATGCTAGTGGAAACGAAACTAATCAATGACACTGTTTACTGGCCAAAATACATCATGTCTATTATTAGGCATGTGCATGATTTTGACATGCTTGTGTAACTTGTTATCTAGCACACAAGGCTAAGAACAAATACTGGTGTGTTTTCTATTGCACTGGTTTTAAAATTAAGGTAGGCAGTTAGGTCCTATTTGTTTAAAAACACAATGGGGGTGGGTGGGTGGTGCTAGGATCAGCAATGAGAAACAGGTATGGTTATCAGAACCAGAAACATATTTTTTTTTGTTCAGCTAAATGATTTTTATCAGCAAATGTTAACATTTTAATGACTTTAGCAAGCTGACTAATTTCTACCAAGCTTTAATTTGTATGAATTTTCTTTATAAGATCATAAATTTAATTAACACCAAACTATCAAAGATCCTGTTTTGTTAAGGTTAATGGCAAATTGTAGGCAATTTTAATTTCCACTCACTCTGAAGGAGAGGGCAATTCCATAATATTGTTTGCATCCCACATTTAAAAAAACTCTGCTAACAGCATAATCAACTAAATATTATAAGCCTGAATGATTTCTTTAAAAACTGACTAGTAGCAAGGGACAAGAATTCAATATTGTATGGAAAGTGAAATCCTGCTTCTTGACCTAAATTCTGTACAGAATACAAAAGGAAACAAAGAGTTCCATTAAAATGATAGATGCTCTAGTAGGCAAAAACAATTTCCTGGAATTAAACCTTTACTCCCCAGGTAGGCTTTTCTATGCCTTTCCCTTTGCACCCCCCCCCCCCCCCCAATCGCTGCATTTTTAAGCATTACACAGTATTTACTACGAATGTTACTTCAGTTTAAATATTGATTCGACACAAGGTAACCAAATGCTGGTCAAAAATTAAATCATCTTTACTAACATCTGATTTTAATGACGTATTGCCTCACATTAAAACATAAATCTAAATTTAACAGACCTATTATATGTAGAGTATTTTCCACAGTCACATCCAAAATGGCGTCGGTTATCGATTGCATTACCTCAATTGGATGTAAATATTATGGTCATTTCAACATATGTAAGTTACTCATAATTGCAAGTTTTTCAAATATGATGCTGAATTTTACATTAGTAGTATAAATTCATAATGTCAATTTGTTCGTTATGTGGAAAATCACATTGTTAGAATGTGCAGCAAATAGAGCAAGTTTTCTTCAAACATTGTAATGTATTAGCTTTCAAGCTTAATATTTTGTGCTGTTAAAAACCTGTTAAAACACAAAATCTGCCATAATTGTGTACATATAAAATAACACAGTTAAGAATGTTTGTGTTGTTCATTTCTTCCATTCATTTCAATATCCAAAGTTTTAATCAAATCGAACATACAGATGATACCTGAAGTGAATTTTTATTTATTTACAATTGGAATTCCCCAATTTCAAATATGGCGATGTCGTCCTTGTCTGTTGACTACTGTACAGTGATAGTCAAAACAATTTTTCTGGATTCAGTTCTGACGAAATACCAACATAGGATTGTGTTATTCCATGTGCATTTACAACTCATCAAACATAGGATTTGATTCTGATATACTGAACCAGAGGTCTCACTAGGATTTTAAAACTAGGACTTGGAACTCCTAATTTTTTAAAATAGGAGTCCCATGGTCATCCAGCAAAAGTTGCTGTCCACTCCCAGAAGTATGCTAAAGTGACTAAATGTCCAAATAAATGCCACGAATAATCAGATACAAAACTTTTGTCTGTTTTGTTTACCTGTTTCTGTAATTATTTATTATTCTTTAAAAACTTATGTATTAAACTTGATATGTACAAATATCTTATTCTTTAAGTACAATATAGTTCACTTTCATCTATGTCGCATTTCACAAAATTTTCTGATGCTTGGCTTGGGATCGTATTCCTCCACACTAGGTCCCTCTTCTTAGACTCCTATCAATTGTGCTAAGGTCCAGTGGCGTAGCGAGGATATTTGGCACCCAGGGCAAAACACCCAAAGTTGCACACACACACACACACACATATATGCCCCTGTTGCGCAGTAATGTACCTTTTATGTGATTTGGGCACCCATTTGACACCCCCTAGCCCCACCCGGGGAAAATGCCCCACCTGTCCCCCCTTGCTACGCCACTGCTAAGGTCTCATGTTTTATTCTGGACCTTCCCTTCATCTTGATTTTTTCTCTGCTCACTGAAGCCTCTCTGACACCAACACAATTGCAGCTAGGACTGCAAAGTCTGGAAATAAATCTGCGTAATCTTGAAGAGTCATCCAGGCTTCTGTCTCTCTGCAGTTCAATGATTTTATGACTACCTAGCAAGTACCAGTAGGTATTCTCTGGATGTTGTTGTTGCTGTAGGGTTTAATGCCATTTTTGAGCACACGATAGGCTATACATGGCGGCCAGTATTATTGATGAAGGAAGAAACTGGGAAAACCCTCGGAAAGAACCACTGACCCACGAGAAGCTATTCGCAAGCTTTCTCACATAACTACATTAGCTGAATCTTAGACTTGAACCCACGCAGAGGTGAGATGGCAGTGATCCGTAATGGAGAGAGCTTTAGACCACTTAGCACCCATTTTCTGGATGTCTCATGCCTAGAAACTGTGGAACTTTGCAGATTAGAAGAATCGGTAATTCAGCCAATGAATTTAATTTCCACATTCTTTAACGGCATATAGCTCTTGTTTGTCATCAGAATGAATTGTCAATCCAAGGAAAGTTTTTATCCCAAACTCTAAGCTAGGCATCACACACTTTATTACATTTGGCTACTGTCCCATCCAAACTATCTTCATCAATTTTCTGTTTAACCCCAAAATACGTATCCAAATTTGCAAAATGCAATTCGTCTCAGTCTCTTTTGTGTCTTGATTTTGAGGTCGCATGCGATATTTATACGGCTAGAATCAGTAATGAACAGGGATCACGCTAGGCTCCACCATTTTTACAAATGTAGAATTTTTTCCTTATTAGCGACAAAATATACAAACCAATGATATTTTTGGCGACTATTTTTTGGCTGATAAAAACTGTATATATAGTCTTGGGTTTGGAGTGGAGAAATTCAAAGGCACCACAACAGGAAGCCACATATTATCATATACCTGGATATAAAAATTCATTGGAATCATTTGTTACATAAACAAATCCTTGTTTCATATTGGAAAACCACCCTAACAGTGCACTGTCATGTCATAACCCCCTTATGCTAATGTCAGGCCTTGGTACTACATATTGTAATATTACAAATAGCCATGCAACTGACTAGCTACAATAGACCACCTCTGAAGGCAGAACAGAAAATGACTACACTCGACCAGAAAAATAGTTTTACTGCAACTTCAAAGAAAACTGATTACCTTTGAAGCACCGATATATACTAAGCAAATTTTTAAAAAATTATGTCTCAATTTTCAACAGATATTTGATGTCGCAACAATAACAAATGGGTATTTCTTTGGTCCTTCAAAAAAGAGAGCCTTCAGTGATGCCTTCAATTTCAAATGCACCTTCATCAAAACAAGTCAATGACCTATTAATCAATGGAAGTCAGCAACAAAATTAAATAAAAGCAATGTTTAATTTTTCAGAGTTATTAGAACATATTTATTGTTGCGAAAGTTTCCTGTTTGCAACAATAAAGTACACAGTGTGCAAGAAATAAACTTGAACAAAAGATTAAATCTGCACCATTTATTAGTATTATCACTGATGGTTCCACTGATAAAGGCTTTCGTGAACAAGAAGTTGTTTATGTGAGAACTGCCATGGGTGGGCCAATATGCACTTCATTTTTGCATATGACAGAAGTTTAACGAGCTAATACTGATGGGATTTTAGGAGCTATTGATGATGCATTTGCATCAATTGCAATGCCTGATTACAAGAGTAAACTTGTTAGGATTTGGTTCTGATGGAGCTGATGTCATTACTGGAAAAAACAATGGTGTTATTGCTAGATTTAGAGAATCGCAGAAATGTCTTGTAGGAATACATTGTCATGCTCATCATTTGGAAATGGCTTACAAAGCTGCCATTGTAAAAAAGCCTATCCATGCAAATGTTGAGGAGCTGTTAACAGGACTTTACTATTTTTATCGGAATAGCCCGTTAAATAGAAGTGATGTGTTAGGTGCATGTGAGGTAATGGGAATCAACAAGATAGTCCCAACTGGTGTTGGTGGAACTAGACGGTTGGCACATTGGCAGAGGGCTTTGGACAATTTGTGGAATTTATATCTAGCAATAGTCAGCCACCTCCAGACTTTGACCAAAACTGATCAACCTTCACCTAGAAGATCTGAAGCTACTGGGAAAGCAGCTGGCTATCTAAAAATGTTGCTAGATCTGCATCTTGTTAATTATGCCCATTTCTTGACAGATATCATATATTTACTGTCCAAGTTGTCATTTGTTTCTTCAAAATGAGTCTTTTTTAGTGTCTGAAGTGTACCTGAGAGTTCTTGCAACTATTGGTGTCTTGGAACAATTGAAATTAAGAGACATACCTAGGTTAACCCTTAAAGTGCTAGTCGCTCTGTTGTTTTTGGTCCCATAGTGCTTATCGCGACTATAGTCGTTTTCGAGGGGAGCAACAATGATAGTATTCTATAACTTCATCTTGCCATAAATGCTTGTAAAACTATATTTGATTGGTTTAAAAAGGCCCAGAACAAGCATTCTGCAGTACTTTACTATACTATTAACAATGAAATTTTACAAATGCTCGTTTTTAAACACATGGTACTTGTGCAAAGCTAAAGGTTGTCTATCAATTATGTATATTTAATGAAATACATGCAATTTAAAGACTGTGCAGTTTTCTTCTTTTCTCCCCTGAAACAATTCAGCACTGAGGGACCTTGTACTGCAAAACAATGCAGCACTTTAAGGGTTAAAAAAAAGTTTCTGCAGGATATTGGTAATGGACCTATAAAAGAATTTCATGGTTTTGTACTAAAAGAACAATGTCCCCCAACATCAGTGCAGCTATCACTTCATGCTAGAGATGACATGATCAACAGTTTAGCAGAACACTTGGTTGTCCGATTTGACAAACAGCAGTGATATATTGAAAGCCATACATTTTGCAGATTTTCATTCATGGCCAAGAGACTTATATCATATTGGATTTGGTGATGAGGATACTCTGCTGGAACAATTTTCCCCAGGCATGACAATGGCAGGCTTCTATCCAGACAAGGTTGAAGAGGAGTGGCAACTCTTAAAAAGTTTAATTTATGCTTGTGGATGTCCGGTAGAGAACTTACAATGGTCTGATGTTAACAAGAGATTTCAAGAAGGTCACACTAACATTCTTGCACTGGTGGATATTGTGTTCACTCTTCCAGCCTCATCTGCAGATGCAGAGTGGGGATTCAGTGAATTGAAAATGATGAAATCTGATTGGAGATGCAAATTGTGCAGCAGTGTATTGAATGACTTGTTAACTATTCACTTCTTAAGTGAAGAGACTGCCGATTATGATTCAGTGCCAGCTATACATTTATGGACCTCTTGTGGACCGAGACAAAGAAGACCACTGAATATGGAGGACTTTTTAGAATCGGATGGCGAAGATTTTGATTTGGGACAAACTGATGGCAAATCAATATAATTTATAATGTGTATAATGTGAATCTTTATTGTTGTGTTATGTACATGCATTTTGAGGACTAATGGATTTTGCTGCGGACTAGTATGTCTTTTGTCCTGTAAGTCTGCTTGACTAGTTAATAAAAAAGTTAGTTTCGAACCCTGAAGTTTGTATGGTGGACTCCTGTGTGGGTGATTTTCTGCATCCCAAATATTTAAAAAAAACGGAGTCCAAATATGTGATAGTAAGCATTTCCGAGATCTCAGTATTCTGCACATATTGCTGAATGGACCCTCCAATTGACCATACGTGAGAGCCATGATAACTACTTGAGTCTAAAATGTACATTGATGTGTGTGGATAAAATTGGACATTTTAGAGAATGGCTGAGCTCAATCCCAGAAATGTTAGTCAATATCAGTACAGGCTAATACTATGCATTTACATGCTGTATATGCACAATCCTACATAACGTATGAGTAGAAATAAGTTTAGCTGTACATCAAAAAGGCAAACAAAACTGAAGATGAAGGCAAACAAAAATCCCTAAAATAATCAAGTATTTTTTTTTATATGAGCTGCATTATTGTAAAGTCCTGAATCTACAACTACTACTACTACTACACACACACACACACACACACACACACACACACACACACACACACACACCAGAGTTAGAGGGCTTTATTGAATCTACTTGCAGACCCAATTTTTTAAAATAAAAAAACTCAGACTGCCTGATGCTGAAAATTAAATGGTCCATCATTGTGCAGGACACAAAATTAAAGCTAATCCACTAAACCATAGTCAGTGATCTTGCTCATGTATCATTAAAAACCACAACTGTCACTAATTCCTAGTTGCACTGACAATAGCTACTGGCTGCTTTCATAGCAGTCAAGAGATGTGTCACATGTATTAAATAAAAAAGGAGAGGCCATTCCCTTTTATAATCAGCTCTTCATTGTGGAAACTTAATACCTATCAACACACATGATGAGGTATAATAAATCCATCAGTGGAAATGGATAGGTGTTATGATTCCTAACACAGTGAAAATTGTAGCGATTATTACCAGTACAGTCTTCACGAATATGGAACCCGTCTGATGTACCAACCCAAATTCTGATTTCAATATGGATGATAAATGAAAGACCAAAGCTATCATTACTCTACTGGACACAAAAGAATTTCTGGGAATTCAAGATTAAATAATTTCTTCCTCTGAACTGCTGCAGTGAAACTGTCTCCGATATTCTTCACCATTAACAATATTTTCAGATTATCTTCCGTGGTGCACATAATGGAAGTACTATTTTCAATTAGAATAAAGTACACATTATTAGAATTAGATTTGTTGAAAACTCCATGTCATAATACACTTCTAATGAACACCCAATCAGAGTTACAGAAACACTAAAGAGAGGAATATTGCCAAATTATTCTGCTTGCGATAAAGAGCAGTCTGACTCATTTTAGATAAGGCTGAAAATATCCCAAAATGCAATGAATGATATTAAAATGTTTGCAATAAGTTAACCAGTATTTTTTTAGAAAGGCTAGGCTTATGCATAAAATTTCACACAATATGTCTCCATTATATCTCAATGAATTTTTTCATGCCAGAAAACAAGGCAACAGATCAATTTCAGCTAACCACCTTTCCATCTCTAAACGAAATAAAGAACTCTTTAAGAAAAAAAGTAGGGCATAACCGATTAGCATTTTCTTACTGATTTCCGATTCCGGATTTCGGGCATGAAATTTTTTCCGATTCCGGATATGATTCAATTAATCGGAAATGCTAAATCCGTATTTTTTTTCCTAAAAAATTTCATCTTCCATTTCTGGGTTTCTGGTATCTGGTTTTGCCGTGTCTAGCATGTTACTTAGTACTTTACCATATCCGGCTTCATTTCCGGTTTTCACCCGTCCGTTCAAATAGATTGTCTCACAGCGTGGTTGTGTTGACCATATTGAACTTTTCTGACTTCTTACATGTATTTAACTTTATTAACGCACTATTGAATGACACGCAGTGTTAGGCACGGTGCTATAGAAATTCAACTTTATTATTTTTATTATCCGAATCGGTCGTTCCTGCCTTGTCCGACTCAGATTAATCAGAAGTTCACACTATCCGGTGGAATCCGATTTCCGGATCAAAAGTCGGTTATGCCCTAAAAAAAAGTTTTCAATATTCAGGATCACTAATCTGGAACAGATTCTCAAAGTAAATTAGAGAAAATATAAATATCAATGCATTTAATTATAATCTAATTCAATGGATTAAAAGTGGAAAAGTATAAATTCAATAATCTTCCATTTTGTTGTCTCACTACTTTTGTACTTTATATACAAAATGATCCTAGCTGGAGCATGTTCCTCTAAATTTTCAATTTATGATACCCATCTATAAATATAGCTTATTATAAATGATTTGTGTGCGCATAACAATGTACATATACTTTGTAAATGTGCATAAAATAGAGGGCCACAAGAAGAATTAATTCCATGCAACTATTTTTGTCAACCTATTTAAATAAAGTTGTCATCATTATTATTATTATCATTATTATTAAATAGCCATTGTAGAAGCCATGTTGGATGTATGATGGCACTATTTTCATTCAGAACCAACCAGGTAACATAAGATCTATTAGTGAAAATCCCATGTTTGATATACCATTCATTCAGAAAGAGTATATTTTCAAGATACATGTAGCCACCACAGTGGTGGCCATCCTGAGGATTATTTAGTTTTAGTAAGGACAAATTAGGCATTATATAATATCTCTTCCAATGAAAACCATGTCATAACTTGGTGTATGTGTGTGATTTGGATTTTTAATGTAGCTTAAACAATTTTCCAGTCATATCACTACGAGGTCTGCAGTGTGGCAGTTCATAATAATGTCTATCACTGGGGCACCATGTCACAGACATGTAGCATCATGTCCCACCCTGTCATATTTGCAAATAAAATACAATCCCACTGAAAACTGGATTTGCAAGAAACCATATTGTCTAAAAAGTAACTCATTATAGTTTAAAGCTCAATTAAACAAACGCTGATATTTATACACAATCCAGTGATTAAATTATTACTGACCATCAACAATTTCTAAGTTTTAAACATTCCGCCAAATACAAATAATTACTTGCCAATAAAATTATTCAAGTTAGTCCACACCTTGAGAAACAGCTTTGGAAGCTGCCATATGCTCCAGTTCTGACCAGTTAATTATAATGTAATGTCCAGAAATACCAGTTCTGATATGTGATGAAAAGGCCCTCAATTCACATCATAGTTGTTTCTATCATAAAAACTTCAAGCATATTATTATTGGCCATCAATAATGTTTTACATAGCTTTAAAAAAAAAATCAGTCTTATTGCTACGATCTCTGCAGTGTGGCAGTTTACAAGTATGTCCAGCACTGGGGCATCATGCTGCAGACATGTAACATCACCAGTAAGTACCATTTTTATAAGTCTTTGGTATCACTCGGTGGGTTTTCAAACCCATGACCTATTGCATCCAAGACAAGACACTCTAAACACTATGCTACCATAGTGGTACATTTGAAGTTCTGATTTAAATGTAAAGTTTAATTAAACTCCCATCAATAGCTTTAGTGGTACATTAGAAGTTCTGATTTAAATGTAAAGTTTAATTAACTCCCATCAATAGCTTCAGAGTTACTAATTTAAATAGTGTAAACTTCACATAGGACCTTGACCATATGGCTCGAACCATGCTGTTCATAAATATGATTTAGTACTTGATACACCCGCAAGCTATGATTTTACCAGGAAAACATTTAATTCCATTATCTTTAACAAGAGCTTCTGGGAGAAAGCTGGACCAAAACAAATTATATTGACCTGAGAACCAAGACCTTTGCTTTACAGACTGGTCCAAAAAAGTACAAGTGACAACATCAAATCCTGATGTACAGCTGTGGCAAGTTTTATGTCTATTGCTTTATTTAACACTTTGCAAGTTATAGCTCCAACTCAAAACTCAACCCCCACCCCCAAAAGGTTGGCTCAAGGATGAGCAGAAATTTTGTGATTACTTGCACATGAGGATTCCAATGAAGGATTCAATCAAAAAAGCAAGACTTAGATTCCAATGATGGATTCAAACAAAAACATGCATGGACTGCAAACAACACTGAATTATATAATACTGTATACCCTTGCTTCATACAGCATCAAAATGTTTTTTTATCTTTAAAATAGTTCTCAAGACGAAACCAAAGAAAATGGTCATACAGTAAGGATAAAGACTGATTTAATATCAAGACTTTAGATATCCTTAGTGCCAACATAGAATAAAATAATATTCATTTTCAGGAGCAACATGCTTTACTACTTCAGCAGTAACATATGAATTGATATTTGTCAGGTGTGTCACAACTGCAAATATTATGTTATCTTTTGCATTTTTAAAGGTATTATTTTAATTCCATAAATTCATGTTTGGTTATGATTTTGTAAATTTATATCTTTTTACATTCTACTGTAACTAAATCTATATTTCCAATGATCTCTCTAGTGAAAACAGAACAAAAAACCTTTAGCTTTGACATAGTTGTTTCTCAAAATTAATGTCAATCTTTATATATATATATATATATATGTATATATATATATATATATATATATATATATATATATATATATATATATATATATATATATATAAATGAAATCTTGCTTTATTTTCAATGAACAATCAAACTAGAATGTTTCCAAAACATAGAGCTGTGGCACAGTACATAACAAAGCAGCAGAATCAGTTCAATGAGTAAACTGACTGAGATGTCATCAAGCTATCATGCGAGCTGCAAAACCAAGAAAAAGGATGACAAAGATTAGGCCCTACGGACCTAGATCTGATCATCAATCCAATGCAGAAAATGAATATACTGAGTCTTGTTTGTGATTTTGTTTTAGTTGATCTTAGTAAACATTAATTAATGAGTCAGAAAGTGAACTGATCTTCGGTAAAATTTTGACAGGAACTGATAAGCTTTATTCTGGCAATCCCATGAGTAAGTGGAAAAAAAACAAACCAATATCAAGCTTTGCCTTGAACATTTAGTTACATCTGAAAAAAGCAATCATAGGTCAGGAACTGAACAGTTTGGTCTGAATGCATGACTCTTAGCAAAAGTGTCAAGATTTTACCCTTGCAAGGGTCAAGCTAGACAAGTGGGAGCACAAAATGCATATGTATCCCATTCATAAGCATTGTTTTCATACTTAAAGGTATGAAATGTATGTTGGCCATATGACTTTAAAAGAGTAAAGCACATTGTAATGAATTTAAACTGAGAAGCGTACCAAGATTACTATAGTGTAATTAAAGATAGTACCAAAATACTCTATTATTTAGTTTCTAAAATTTCATTAGAAACTTGGCAGTTAACAAATTTCTAAACCAGTTTTAAATAACTTTCACAACATGCAAATAACAGCACATGTACAGCTGACTTCACAGTTTATCCATTCAAACCACAGTGGTCTGACATTAGGGATTTTACAACCAGATATGCTCTGGGAGTTCATTCAAAACAAAACTGCCTGTTCTAGTGGCAGCTGACTTAATACTTATATACCTATTTTTGTAATTACAATTATGTAATAGTGATACTCCTAGCTGTCAGTCAAATCTAATTACAATATATTGTGGGTATTCTCATGTACTCATGCAATGTCTTATTGTCAAAATACATAGTGTTGAGGTCAAGGGCATATAAACCTTAAGTACGGGATTGAACATGAATCAATAGCATCAAATCCTTGATACTTAATTTTGATTTTTGCTCATAAAACAGGACTGTAGCTATTAACTGATAATAAACAGAAGCAATAAAGTGGATATAAGAACAAACTAGATCCTTTTTGCAAACTGAACATGCACATAGCAAAGAACAATATATGGTGCCACATGTGGATGCATCGAATTTCAGAAACAGTAAAATTCCATGCTTGACCATGACCATGTGATAGTATATGCTTGAAAATGTGAGACATTATAAATATGTATAAAAGGCTATGGTTTCATCAAAATATCTTCAGAGGATTAAAAAGTATATCCATCTATACATGGAATGAGGTCACTGATTAAATCATTTATATTATATCATGCTGTGACATTGATATTGGCCTTAAGGTAGGTGTTTGAAGATCTGTAATGTGATGTGCCATACATACTATTTAACTCATTCAGCCCCAGCACTATCAGTATCATTGCTGCTATGCCCCAGCAGCAATATGCTGTGTCTAGCTGATTGTGCCTCAGGTGTTTTTACCTTGTTTGGAAAATTTTGTAAACATCATGTACATGCAGTGCATCAAACGCCCCAATGTCAACCAATTATGATGTCCCTAGTTTTAGAACATTCCTTTGGTCATAAAAAGAATTTCTGCCAATTTTTGTCTAATTCCAACATTGTTTAGGGGGTCCACCTCAATTAGCCAGATTTTCATTATGAAGCATTATATTGCGATATTCATTTAGCTGAATGTTATTTGCTGTTGACCTCTTTACTTATTTAATATTTTACAATGGTATTGAATTTGATTAAATAACTATTCTTTGCTTGTTAATTCAAGTTGTTTGTGAAGTCTGCAATCTTTGAAAGTGAGTTTTTACAAAATATTTCAATTTTATCTAATTTTGTATTAAACTTCTTTATTTTTATTGAATTTAAATGTACTTCAAACTTCACCAAACTTTGCCATACATTTTCTTTTTTTATATAAAAAAAAACTAGACAAGGGACAAAATGATCCATTGAAGTAAAAAAAAATATGGGGCGTTTGATGCACCCTAACATACACTCATTCTTACCTTAATTTCTCTTCTCATACCCAGTAAAAATCGACACAAATTTCACCAATTATTCCAAATGATTTTGTCTACAGAGTAATGTATTTTTTTCCGATTTGTCCAAGTCTTTCACAACTTATTTATACACTATTTACGCAATAATATGCAACATTTTAAGAAATATCATGTCATCAGCACTATCAGCATACATGTACAATTCAATCTCAGAAAACTTCTATGTCCAAATCTAAATCTCGCAAAATATCAAACTGCCGAACATGTCTTTCATCTGCTTGCACAATATATTTTAGATCAAACACAAGAAACTCCTCATTTTCATAAAAATCACTCTTATGCTCACCCTCTTTTACAATTTTTCATTAACAGAAGATGTGTTGTGTATCTGTTCTCAATTAGTAACCCTTGGCATCTAAACAATTCAAATTTGCACAAAGGAATGTAAAATCATTTCTGATTAGTTTAATATGGTCCGATTCTTGGGGGAAAAAAAACATTTTTAACCAATCAAAGACATATCTAATACACATAGACCACAGCTGCAGACGGAATCTGCCATTTAATGCAGTCAACAAACCTCGAATACGGGTGGGATCTGCCACTGAATGTGGAAACCGATCACGTGTACAGATTGGATCAGGACCAAATGACTTAATTGTCTGAAGTATCATTAAAACTTGTTATATGTTTAGAAATGCATATTATGGATTATGATAGAAGTCTATGCCATGACCTTGCCCTAGAGGCAGGGGCATACATGCCAACCCCTGACGAGAGAAAGTGTAATCCAAGTGGTCAAAAAGAGGAATCCAAACAGAAAAAGAGTAATCCACATATAACATACTACAATTACAATTAACAATGATTTATTTGCTTTTCTCATCTTTTATCATTCATTAATGGTTCAAGTGTTCATATGTAGCACTTTTAGCTTTAGAAAGCAACAGATTGTCATGTTGCATTTCAAAACATTTTGTACCAGCTGAGGCCATGAATGTTTTGCATACCAGTAGAGCACTCAGTACCGGGTTACTTAGCCCGGACCTGAATTCAGTTTTATTTTTGTTAACAACACTGAACAATCTCTCACAGTCAGCATTAGAATGGTAAAGAACCAATATTCCTTTCATAACCTGACAAAGAAGAGGAAATTTATTTCTTCCAGTGATAGAGTCTTTTAGCTGGGAAATAAGGTGCCATTGCACATCAACTCTATCTGCATTAAGTATATTGTCAGGTAGAATCCCAACTTGATACTTCAGGAATTCTTCTTCCAGATGATCCAAGTTAGACAAGGGTGGCAATAGAAAGGGATATCTCTTGACAAAGAATCTAACACTTTTGAAGCTTTTTGACTGTCTCTCATTTACATAAGCAACTGAAGCATTTAAAAGCAGTTCATCTCCATATGGGAATTTATGGAGCATGTAATCACAGGCTGTAGCATAATAATCTCTAACATTATCATAGAACATCTTCACAGGAAGAGTAGAATTGTGTTCTATGAATTCTCTTGCTTCTGCACCAATAGCTAGATCTTCATTATCTTTCTGGTTTGCATGGTCATGAAAGTCAATATCAGTTAAAAGTTTGGCTGATGCGATGATTTCTGGCTTAATAAACCTTATTAGCAAATCTGACAACTGGTTTGACAGAATCTTGTGCATAATATGAATGCATGGTTCTTCTTTCTGCAAGACAACATTTGCTGCATCAAACAATGTAATGGCACTCTTCATAAACAAGCAGTACAGTTTTGTAACTGGATCCTTAAGCTTTTTGTAAAGCATCTCACATTTAGAGTCTTCAAAGCAGTGAACAGATTCTTTTTCTTTCTGTGCCATCTTAGTATCCACTTTGCTAGTTTTGCCCTTGGAAGTATGAGAAGATCCAGTATGCTTTTTAACAGATTTATACTCTGAAGAACCTGATCCAGATGGCTGATGAAATTTTATGTCAAAAGATTTATCTTTCACAGTCATGGTCTGAGCCTGGAGGCCCTCTAGCTGGATAGATAGAGGCCTCTCAAATAAAAATTCCATAGATTTAAATTTCTTTCTTTCTGCTACACCAATCTCTTTATTGTTAGTATGTCTGTCTATACTTTCATCTCTTGTTCTCTTCTGACTTGCAATAACAGATTCTGCTTTTGTACCACTCTTCTTCACTTTTCCACCACGTTTTCTCTGTGCAGATTCACTTTCAGTTTGAAAGAATGCTTGTAGTGCATCCCAAAGCTCAAGTAAACGGCTAACACATTTGCCAAGGGATAACCATCTTGTACACACATTTTATAACTTTATAGTCTTCAAGATCTGATCAAACTGATCTTGTAACAACTTTAGAGCCTGTTTCCTTTTACTACATTTCTCCAAATAATAGTAGATATCTATTAATAAATGGCCAATATCTACTTCTAATTTATCAGCAGCCTTACCAGCAGCAAGGTGCATCAAATGACAGGGGCAACCTGTTATGAACACTGATGGAGACATTTTCAAAATATAGGATGCAACTCCTTTATGAATTCCAGTCATCACTGATGCATTATCAGCTGCAAACCCCATACAGTTCTGCCAACTTATGTCATGTTTCTTCAAAACATTGTCAAGCAAATCAAAAATGTTTTGTCCAGTGGATTCTACTGTTAATTCTGGTAAAGAAAGAAGAACACTCATGACTTTGCCTTTTTCACTGTCAAAGTATCTAACACATACTGGGTACAACTTTTTATCATCATTATCATCATAATCACAACTCCCGTCTGTGGCAATACTAAACGGCCCAATTTTCATTGCTTCTGCAATTTTAAGTGAAGTATCTTCTGCTAGGCACCGAACAATGTGAAACGATTTTGTTCTTGCACAAGCATATTTTTCCGCAATTTTCGAAATCAGGAAACATCCGCTTGAACAAGGGACCAACGTAGTCTGCTACCGCTAAGGGTAGTCCATGTTCTATTAAAAACTCGGTAAATAACACCTCAGCATTTATAGTATTCAAGTCTGCACTTGAGCTCTGCTGTAAAAAAGAAGTTACCTTAGTATTAGAGTTCGTAAGGCGAGCTAATTCGATGTGTTTCCTTGTTTTCATGTGTTTTTCCACATCAAATTTACCACCATGACCAATGCTAAAATCGTTTCAGCATAGTCTGCAATGAGCATGATGCTGTCCTAGAATGGAACGCTGTATTATGCCATTATTATATTCATCTTTTAACCTTTGGAGTACTCGTTGTTTTGCTTTTTTCTGATCCATCTGCGAAATTCTTGGGGAAAAAAATGTGCTCTAACATACAAAAAGACTAGAATCCATCTTAACATCTGAAGCCATTTAGCGCCAACGATTAGACGTCACGTGATGATGCCCTCGTCGTGTTTGGAGGATTGATTACATTTTGCTTTGTTTATTATTGACTTTTTCTAACCCATCTGTGAAATTATTTAAGAGATATTTTTTGCACTCATAAACGCATTGAGAATTTTTAAATACTTTTCAGCGCAAAAAAACTTTTAGACTGGTTCTGCACTATACAAAATTAGAACAAAGAGTATGTGCATAATAATTTAAACAAAATAGAAACCAGTCTGTTCTCTCCTCACTAAGCCGCTATAAATAGAATATGAGGTCGAAAGTTTGAAAGTATCTTAGTAACATGATAGTTGCTATAAATAGAACATGAATATTAGGAAAGTCCACGGACAAGTATACTCGTATATCATAGTTATGTAGAAGCGGGGTATTTTTTAATTAAAAATAAAACAGTATGTAAAAAATAAAGTAATGCTAATAAAAACGAAAAAAAAAAAATTTTTTTGTGCAAGATGGATATATCGAAAAAGCGTAATCTATAAACGTTAACGCGTAACGCGGAATTTAGTGGGAAAAAGCGTAATGATTACGCCAAAAGCTTAATGGTTGGCATGTATGCAGGGGGCATTACTACCGGTGTGACCCTATCTGCATGATAAATGATGAGGAGGTCTTGAGAAAAAACTTGGCACAGTCACTGGCACGAGCACAAGAAAAGTAGGTCACTACAGCTGTAATTTATTTGTATGGATCTTAACACAAGTGATAATATTGAATGTACAAAAAACTATTTTTGGCCACACATGGAACAATATCTATAAAACTGACCAACATATAAATGTATAACATGATAATATTCAGTGGACTATAAAAAATGCATGTGTGTTGCTCAAACTTACAAGTACATGTGCCTTCTGCCAGTGTTAATTTAAATGTCCAGAAACTTTAATGCCCAAAAAGTTAAGAGAAAGGTCATTATCTGATAATGTTGCTGATAGTTGTACCTCCCAAAGTGAATTAACTGGTACCATTAAAATTGTCATAACTGTCCTTGCCAAATTTACTGGTACCACTGACTGTCATAATTGTCTTTGCCAAATATACTGCTACCATTAACTGTCATAATTGTTTTTGCCAAATTTACTGCAACCATTAACTGTCATCATTGTTTTTGCCAAATTTACTGGTATCATTAACTGTCATAATTGTCTTTGCCAAATTTACTGGTATCATTAACTGTCATAATTGTTTTTGCCAAATTTACTGCTACCATTAACTGTCATAATTGTTTTTGCCAAATTTACTGGTATCATTAACTGTCATAATTGTCTTTGCCAAATTTACTGGTACCATTAACTGTCATAATTGTTTTTGCCAAATTTACTGCTACTATTAACTGTCATAATTGTTTTTGCCAAATTTATTGGTACCATTAACTGTCATAATTGTCTTTGCCAAATTTACTGGTACCACTGACTGCCATAATTGTCTTTGCCAAATATACTGCTACCATTAACTGTCATAATTGTTTTTGTCAAATTTACTGCTACCATTAACTGTCATAATTGTTTTTGCCAAATGTACTGGTATCATTAACTGTCATAATTGTCTTTGCCAAATTTACTGGTACCATTAACTGTCATAATTGTTTTTGCCAAATTTACTGGTACCATTGACTGTCATAATTGTCTTTGCCTTGTTTTTGCCAAATTTACTGGTACCATTAACTGTCATAATTATTTACTTGTACCATTAACGTCATAATTGTTTTTGCCAAATTTACTGGTACCATTAACTGTCATAATTGTCTTTGTCAAATTTACTGGTACCATTGATTGCCATAAATGTCTTTGCCAAATTTATTGGTACTATTAACTGTCATAATTGTCTTTGCCAGAGGAGTAATAAATGATGTTGTAGGGTTTAACGCCAGTTTTCTGCACATGATAGACTATACATGGCGACCAGTATTAATGGTGAAGGAAGAACATGGGAAAAACCCCGGAAAGAACTAACAGCCCACGAGAAGCTACTGGCAAGTGTTCTCACATACCCACATTGGCCGAATTTGAGACTTGAACTCACACAGACAAAGGTGAGATGGCAGTGATCCATAATGGATAGCGCTTCAGACCACTCTGCCACTCAGGACCCCTGGAGTAATAAATGGAAAAAAAAACAAGATATGAACAGCATCCTATATCCATCAATATAAAGCTTGAAAGCAGAATCATCATCAGTTTTGTTGCAAGGTCCAGTTTTTTGATGACTAGCAAAACTTCTCGGAGCAATGAATACAGGAATTGGAATGTTCAGCACTCCGATTCTAGAAAGATTCCAACATTTTAAGACAATTGTCATAAACTTTGGGGAATCTGATAAGGCTATTTTCATCAGCAATATTCATTTCAGATCATGCAAGCCAAAAGCACCATTTTCAAATTATTGTGTGAAGTTGAAAAAGACAGACTAATAAGTTTGTTTCTTTCAGAAATAAAAATGGCCCAAGCATACACTGTACCCTAATCTAATAAACCAAATCTAACAAAGCAAATGATACACCATTTACAATACATTCAAGTGTTCGCTACCTAACCAATCATCAAAATCCATACATGCCACCCCCACCAAGGTACATGTATAACCATAATTATTATTGTCGTGAAAAAGCATTATTTGGGCATAAAATGTGTAATCTACATATTACACGGCAGACTTACTGCACATATGAAAATATACATTTTTACAAAAAACTTTGTTCTGCAGCTGGAAAAACTCTTGTTACAAAGGCCAAAATCCATATGGATTAGAACCAGAATACAAACACAAAATACACTGAAAAATTATTTATATTCAGCACTCACTTCAACACGTGAATGATCATGAATTGGAGTTCTGCAATAATCATGGTCAGGTGCTTGGAGTGTTGAATTACATTACTCACATATTCTTCTTTCAGTTTTGTAAAGAATTGTTGATTTGTGACTTTCTTTTTTGATCTGACATGTTTTGAAGTTGAAAAGATCCATGTGAATGAAAGAGTTAAGATAAGGAATAAATAATTAATACATCCATCATAAACATTTCAATAATGAAAACCAAATGACTTGAATCCTAATATCACCCTTCTAATAAATAAATAATTAAGGGATAATGCATGCAGAGAAAGACAGACAGACAGAGGAAACAGATTGGAAATAGTGACAGATGTATTAAATAATCAATGACGGGAAAAAAATTTGAGTTTGGTTATCATTTTATGCATTATCTTGTTTACTTTCCATACATTTGAAATTCCCAATATACGTATTCCAAAAAGCGTGAAAAGGGAGAAAAAAATTCTCAATACATTTTTTTGGGAATATTTTATGGGACTATGCTTAAACACGAGTCCGATATTTTATAAATGTAATTTTTTGTGTGCAAAAACATAAAATAATCTTATCTATACACATGTATTATAAAGGAGAGCATGTGAGTGTCACACTACCATGTGAAGTGGGTGACCAAGTTGTACAAAAGGAGAAAACTTCACTTTTTTCTATCTGTAAGGCATAAACTACTTTGACCTGTGATTTTAGCAAAGTGAGGAAGATTAGCTTATGACATTTGATATGCTCCCAGGAAGTTACACGGTGGTAACCCCCAAGGGAAATGTACTGCATGCAACTGTAGCATGTATCAATACTAACTGTACCGAAAAATTAAACTCAACATATTCACATGCATGTATTTTAGTAGCTGATGGACCATTACCTTTTCCCGAAAAGTTTACCACTGCCCATTTACTGCTAGTTGTCACTTGACAATGAAAACTTACCTACGTCTTTAAAAACTTTAAACATCAATTTTAAACTGCAATTTGTCTTTAAAGAAAGGAATTGGTGAAAGCACTTTTCCAAATATATTTTTGAGGAAGATTTTAACTGACATGCTTTTGTTAATTTCTTCATAGAATTGGTTTATCCCATAAGTGAACCTTTTAAGGGGTTATCTTGTAATGGCAGACTTCTATACATCTAGAAATTTCCTCTTCAGTAGGTTATATTTGTAATTTATTAGGCACATGAATTATGGAAAATATACAGTTCATGGAAACCACTATATATGTCAAAAAATAAAAATGTCAAAGTCAGAAATATATGTGACAAGTCTATGTTGTGAATTCAAGAAACAATCCAAGTCAAGGTTGTTTTCTTACATTACTAGAAGTACATGTATGTACATGTGGTAAGAAAGTGTAATGTGATTTCAAAGCATTTAATATCTTCATTTAGAAGTAGCATAAATTATTAAAAGGTTCTTATTGCTCTTATAGACTTGTTTCAAATTAAAACACATAAATAATTTATGAATCTTAAGTGTTAATTGTGAATGGGATGTTCTTGGCAAACATCCTGCAAAACCATCAAAAAATATTATTTGAATCTTGGTATTAATTAACACTGCCTGGCATTTAGAATCATTTATTTTTCATTTACCTTTCTTTTCCCCCACTGCTGTAGATTATTCTCCTAATATATGTTAGGATGTTGATTATTTGAGTCTTTCCAACTTTTGTCCTTTTTGGCAACAGCACTTGAACTCACACCCTTGTTGTTCTGAGGAAGAACTTGTACTTTTTCTTATAAACTAAGAATTTTCAATGTATGTGACTACATTACATGTTAATATATTTGTGACCATTTATTCATATCCTGCTAAATGTACTGCAGTGTAATCATGCAGACAAACCTTTTATAGAGTCAACAAAATATCTTGTTTATAAAGGACGTGAAACCTGTACTGTAACATGATTTTTCGGTCTTTGTCTGGTACCCTGGTTTGTTACACAGGTTCACTTCTCTTAATATCAGTTTTAACCTATGTTGACTGTGTGTTATGATCTCAACAACTACCTCTTGTCATAATTGTCAAAGAGAACTCAACCACATTATGTATTAAAAAGACGATAAAACAATATTGCAAGCACAGCTTCAATTACTTTTTAGGAATGTTACAACAGCCAGTATCCATCTCTATACAAATTGGTCAAGGTCTGAAGGCCAACTACTTCCCTGTGGTACCAGAAGGCCTCATATATCCTTTAGAAATTTAGCGGGATTACAAGAAAAAAAAAAGGGGAAGGAGATGCAGATCTAATCCCCCTCTTTTTAGTCTGGCATCTGTATGGCAATTTCTAATCCCAACATAATAAAACTGTCATCTAAGCGACGGTGACTTCAATGGAAACCATATCGGCAAAGTAGCAATATGACTCAACAGACTAGTGATCAGTTTTCTGTGACAATGACTGTGGACTTGCAGCCATTAATGGGTCAATGACTGGTGCCTGGCAACTGGAGCTGTAGCCCGGAGACCTTTCCCATGATCTGATCGACTTCAGCTGAAGTACTTCATCTACTGGGTGTCTCGATGTCATCATAGATAACTGGCCCCATGGACTAAAAGGATGCTTCTCCTATTTATGGCAGATGTGGGTGGAGTTGGGTGTGTTATGTGTGTGTGCACACCTCACTTTTAGCCTGCATAGCGTTGTGTGTGAGCAAAGGGTCGTCCCTCATGGGTGTGGGTGGGGGGAGTAGGTGTGACTCGCTCTCTGCCCTTTATGATGGAATAGAGTGCTCTTGCCCAGTAACAAGATAACATGACTCTGCTTCTTCAGTAATAAAATTATCATCAAATTAGGCAGCTGTACTATACATTTGGTTGTCAGCTTGACACAATTTATAACCACCAAGTAAACCTTGTTAGAAATATTTTAGTGAAAATCTCTGCAAGGGGCACAGTGACAACATGATTTTAAGACAGTTTTCATGGCAGCCATATTGGATGTATAAATGGCACGGTTTTGATTTAGGACTTACTATCATAACATGTATGTCATGCATTAGTTTGGTTCTTTTTATCATATGGAGGTTTCTCTTAGTAGCAAATAAAGCTGATATTGATCATCCTTGTAACATGAACTTCATAACAACTATCCCTATCAATCAATGGTAATCAGCAATGATATATTGTCAAGAAATCAACTGGCACTTTGTCAAGGTGGTCCTTAGTACCAAATTTGTTTAACAAATTAGTTTTATCTAACACATTTGAGGAATTAATATACATCTGCAAAAACCTCGTTATGGTTAAAAATCATAAAACAAATTTGTTGCTCAAAAAACCAATCTATGTTGGTGCTGCAGTTCTAGATCTTCCAAAGTGGCTTATGTATGAATTTCATTACAGGTTTGTAAAAAATCAAATTGACTATATACCAATACAGATTCTCTTGTAAATGAAGTTGAAACAGAAGACACTTTCCAGTATATCTACAATATTAGTTCACTATAGGAAAAAGACAAAAGGTCTTAACAAAGATTACATTAAAAATATACTTCATTTTGATAACTATAAAAGCTCATTTTCGTAAACCAAAAGGAAAATATTGATTGTGCAACTACAAGAGGCTTTCGTTCATATAGGCAAACTGTAGTTACTGATCAAATCAGAAAAAGCACCTTGAATAATTTTGACGATAAGCGATACTGCAATGATGGTATTAAAACCATTGCATCAGGTCATTGTCAAAACTTGCTAAAATCAATTTGGATGCCCTCTTGGTACCAATTATTTTTCCTAAAAATTTTCATGCATACAATGAGGAGTTAATTGGTACTAAAAACTATTTATGGTTGAATAATATTTCTGATATCATGTCTATGTGATTATTATGCATATACGTGTATAGAGGAATTGTTTGGTGTTAAAAATGTCTCTTTCTGTTAAGTGAGCCATAGTCAGATTTTTTTCTATTTCTAGGCCTTCTTGGTATAAAAATCTATCCAAATATCATCGTTAGAATGATTAAAATAAATTTTGTGATTTTTATGCATAAATTGTGGTGCTATTTGATGCTGAAAATGTCTCTAGTTCATACATGCCAACCATTACGCTTTTGGCGTAATCATTACGCTTTTGGCGTAATCATTACGCTTTTTGTCACTAAATTACGCGTTACGCTTAAACGTATATGGATTACGCTTTTTCAGTATATCAACCTCCCAAAAAAAATCAATTATTTGTTTTCTCGTTATTATTAAAGTTCCATTAATCCCACAGACCGTATTTTAGAAAAGACGGCTTTACGTAACTACAATATAAGAGTACGCTAGACCGTGGACTTTCGTAATAGTATCATGTTCTATTTATAGCTAACCTGGTTCTACTGTTGACCTCGATTCTATTTATATTTATTTATATGCATAGTGAGGAGATAGCAGACTGGTTTTCCAAATTTAATATTTACTCGCATATTCCATATTCTAATTCATATTTCTTGCAGCACCAGTCTAAATATATTTTAGTGCTTAAAAAGTATATTTTATTTTACTCTATGCATTTATGTGAGCAAAAATATCCCCTTTCAAAAATTTCCCAGATAAATTAGAAAAAGGCAACCGAAAACCCCCGAAACAAAATATAACAGAATCCTCTAAATATTAAGAACAAAAAAAAAAGTACAGCATCACGTGACATCTATTTCCGGCCGCGTCGAAATTTTTTAAAAATTTAGCGCTAAACGTCTTAACAAGGTTTCTAGTCGATGTGTGTAAAGCTAAAAGTGCTACATATGAAAACTTGAAACAGTAAAGGATGAGCAGGGCAAATAATCGTTGTTTATTGAAATTTTAGCATGTTATATGTGGATTACGCTTTTTCCGCCTGGATTCCGCTTTTTGACCACTTGGATTACGCCAATACCTCGTCAGGGGTTGGCATGTATGCTAGTTGTTAGGTGAGCCAGTGAAGTGATGTGTGATATAATTTGGACTTTAAATGTACAGTAGAACCTCGTTTATCCGAATCAATTGGGACCGGACACCGTTCGGATACGCGATTGTTCGGATAACCGAAAACCGAATGCGATCCATGCAGTACATGTATATGAAACCGGACACTATACGAATATTGAAAATCATCACATGCGGGAAACGTGCGTGAAGAAAGAGCAAAATAGGTGCAAAATGTCGCAATTTTACCTTTATTGTGGAAAATAATCACTTATTTTTCGCTGTACCATTGTACACCTTCGTTTTTTCGCTGCAAGGACTCTGATTCTCTTGAGCAGCAGTAGTTGAGTAGGACAGCACTCTGATTGTTGTTCGTACCACTCCATAGCTGTCTCTAACGCAGCAAACGCGTCAGCATTTGATGGACCCTTGCTACTTTCGTTGTTGTTGTTGTCCTTGTCTTCATCCGTTTCATCGTCGACAGGGTCAGATTCTTCTTGCACGGAAGTCACAATCTCGTCATCATTTAGCATTTTTTATGTCAGAAATTGTTCACTTTCCAACATTATAAAACTGTGCTAGAGACGCTCCACTTTCTCCCTTCGCGAGACGGTTCAATATTTCAAGTTTTGTCTCTATGTTCAAGACGTTGCGCTTCCGTTTTGAATTCGAAGCCATAGCAGTTCACAACTCAACAGAAGAGCACGTATACACCACCTCACTTGGAAACAAACTGACCTAATATTCCGCGCAGATGTTTACCAAATCCAGAATTTCCTCAGGACTAGGGCGAGTTAGAAGGGCTTAAATTAGAAACGCTTTCTGATGCCTATAACGGGATTGTTACGTGTATCTAAAACGAGTTTTGAGATTCTTGAAAAGGGATTAGTGTCAACTTATCAACTGAAATTCCCCAAATATCCCTCACCTTGGGTTTTCCAGTCACTTTTGGCCTCACGCGAAACAACTGTTGAGCATTGCACTGTTCGAAAACGTATTCATATACATGTACAGTACATGTAGTTGATAAAAAAAAAAACTGGTCCGGATATTTGACGCTCCGGATAATTAACGTTCGGATAAACGAGGTTCTACTGTAGTTTAATAATTTTTAAGTCAAATCGTTACAATGTCTCCAATGTAACAGTTTATTGTGATGTCTAGCACTGGAGCATCATGCCACAGGCAGTTAGTACTATTTTTATAAGCATGACTCATCTAGGGATCAAACCCAGGACCTCCTGCATCCAAGGCAAATGCTCTAACCACCAGACAGTGTTTCCCTTTACCCTCATTTGCGCTTCAGAGACTCCCACATTTCTAATTTGACCCTCAGTTTTGATACCAAAAGTTGTTTTTTACTCAGTATGACTCCCACTTTTGACACCAAGGAGAGTTTTGACCCTCAGTCTTGTTCCCTTAGGGGATACACTGACCAGAGCAGTCATGTTAAGTGATCCAGAACCGGCTTAATTTTTTATACTACTATTACAGCCCAAAAAGTTTCCATCTGTGACTTGGTGATGATGGGATCATGCAGCCAAATAGTGTCATCTGCTGCAGCTGTTACCTTCTCCCAAACTGAATTTATTACGGATAACTTAATGCATATAAAAAATTGGAATATTAATCATAAGCATCCCCCCACCCGATTTATAATGAATTCTGAAAATTGCTGTGCTACACACACAAGTATACATGAAACTAAAGAGACCTATATTGTCCTTCAAGTAGCGTGAATATGTCCATGAAATCAATGAATATCCCAGCCATTAAATATGACACTGATTTATGAACATTCCCTAATTTAACAGTTGTTGCCTGTAAAGGTGAATCACAGTTCGGGCGCCACTTACATATTGATCACCTATATACAGACTATATTTATATTTGTGTAACTCACTCTCTATCTCAAAATACATTTTCATCAGACAGACATATTTCATGGCTGCAAGGTTTTTGACTAGGACATATTGTAAACAACCATAAAATAGTCAAAGGGCTTCTTAAAACTGTCTTGTCTTTGGCTACTCATTCAACCAAGTGAAGCAAAATCAAGGGAAACTACTAAACTAGGTCACATTCAGAGGCTGTTTCTTACTTGAACAAATAATACAGATGTCACTGATCAAGCTTAGTTTAAAGATGCATAGATCTGGTTTACATGGTTTCTTTCTTTGACAATCAACCCAACTAAGCTTGTTTGGTCATTATATTTTTCCCATTGTTTAAACACAATAGCCACAAGGTGGCCTCGAGAGGGTGTCAAGTTCTCCCCGTTACGGATCACTTTGATCGGTGGTCCCCAGGTTCATCCTCCATCATTAATACTGGCCGACATGTATAGCCTATCGTGTGCTGAAAAATGACGTGAAACCCTACACAACAAAACTATAGCCACAAAACCAAAAACAGGTGTGAATGTTTACCCAACGGGTTCCATTTAGGAATTGCAATAAGATTTTTTTGATCAGCTCCATGAAGGAGGAATAGCTATAAAAAGGTTTTCAACATGACTGCTGTGGAGGCCATATCAACCCCCAGATCAGTACCATTTTCATTTAGATCCCACTTTTAAGTGAAAACTCTGTTGATATTACCATTCATTCTAGAAAAATATACAGGTCTGTCAGCTACTCATAGACTAGTACAAAGTAAAATAAATGAAACCACATTTTGCAGACCAACAGTAGTGGCTAATTCTACTCCTTTTATTATCATATTTGTCTGTAAGATAAGAAGAATCTTCAAAATTAGTTATTTAGGTTGCATGAGATGGTTTTTTTACCTGTTTAGGCGCTATAACATCATTGTGATACCACTGTGATACCTCTTCCATTTCTCGTACTTACTAAGCTACAGAGGGAGGGATGAGATGCTATATAATAATCTATTGGTTAAATTGCTCTGGTGGCCTAGTGGTTTGAGCGTCTGCTGTGGAAGCAGGAGGGCGTGGGTTAAATCCCCGGCCGAATCATACCAAAGACTTAACAAAAATGGTACAAGCAGTTGCCTCGCTTGACACTCAGCATTAAGAGGTTAGTGTTAAGACTGGTCGGCCTGGTGTCAGGATAATGTGACTGAGTGGGACATCATGCTACATGTCTGCCGCATAATGACCCAGTGCTAAACACCACCATAAACTGCCTCACTGCAGACATCGTAGCGATGTGACTGAAAAATTGTTAAAGCTACGTTAAAAAATCCTAATCACACATACTTAATGGAAATAGTTAATTTTGCCTATGCGAGGCTCCTTGTCCAACATCCAGTGAAACTGATTTGCTCTTAGCATGGATGATTTGCATATGGTTTATGTGTGATGTTAATAAACAGTTGGAAGAGCAACTATTGAATGTGAAAAGGTAAGTTCCATTAGATGTGTTCAAAGGATGGACAGTGGAACCTAAAACAATTTTAATTCCCATAAATAAATAAAAATAGGAAAAAGCAAAATGACATGTTTATGTTTTAAATGGGTTTATCACTGACTGCATTATTACAATCTATGTGATTTTTAAAAAAAATTCAGACACATATATGGGGAGTTTATTCTCATCTTGATTTCTACCAATGTGTACTTTTAAGTCCTAACAATTCAGTGTATAGGGTTATTTCCCAGGAATTCACTCTAAGGTTAAAATATTTATTTGATTCAGTGATAAATAAAACGGAGTCTATTTGTTATTGAATTTGAGTGTTCCTCACTCAGTATTGTTCAAATATACAAATTGTTCAGATGTATGAAATTCCAAATTAATGCAAGGGTGGAAGTTCTGGTTGTCATTGGTACTGAGTGATATGTTTCTACATGATCTGTGACCACTGATATTAGAAAGAAGAATTACAAATCTTATCAGTTGTATTACTGTTTACTGATCCAAGTGTATTATATTTATTCTGAGAGAACAAAAAAGCAACAAAAAATTTGTCTTTTTAATCTGCAAAACTATACAATTGTGAAGGGTTCAAATGATCTACATTGATCCTGTGATTAAAACCGTTTGGAAAAACTGGCATTACATCAGACTTTGGACCTTACATCAACACAATTTTTATTTAGGACCAACAACACATCTTACTGGGATCAAAGAAGTCTTTTAATGAAAACCATATGTTCGTATGACCATCCATTAGCAGGTTTTATAAGTATGTGTATCACCATTTTAATAATAATAATAATAATAATAATAATAATAATAATAATAATAAAAATAAAATAAACTTTATTTAAAGAAGCTCATTTGAACAATTGAAGAATCTTCCATGAGGCCTCTGATAATTAAATGTGTACATGTACAAAATGCACAATTTTTATAAGATGAGGTGTCTTTAGAGAACAAAAACTATTAAAAACCAGATAATTGATCTATGGCTACAATATCATGAAATATATAAAAAAAAAAAAAATGCAAAATAAATATATATAATAATATCAGAAAGATCTCCCATTTTATGTATTGGAGTTTTGCTAGTTTTAGCCTGTTTGGAAAATGACACGTGCAAATTCTTAGAACGAAATTATACACACAAGTAAAGGTGAATCACTGTGTGTCTGATTTGGATTTTTACCGTAGCTTTAACAATTTTTCAGTTATATCGTTACGATGTCTGCAGTGTGACAGTTTATAGTCATGTCTAGCACTGACATCGTGCTGCAGACATGTAGCATGATGCCCGGCCCAGTCACAATATCCTGACACCAGGTCGTCCAGTCCTAACATTAACATCTTAATGCTGCACACCAAGTGAGCCATTAGTACCATTTTTAAGTCTTTGGTATGACTCACCCAAGGAATTGAACCCACAACTTCCAGCATCCAAGGTGGATGTGCATTTGAGTGTCAAGAATATTGCACTTACATCATCTAGACCTGTAGCAGTCCTAACATGCAGAGTTTTGAGGAAATATACTTATTTAATTCCACAATGGCATGTCTTTTATAAGCTGCAGGATCTATGTTTTTTTAAAATTATATTCACCAAGAAAACATTGAGTGGATTTGCAATTTCAATAGCTCCTTGCTGAATATCACAATTTTTTATCACTAAAACATTTAAATGGCAGGTTATTAACAGATCTGACCTGCAAGTCATTCAAGGTTTTCTAAAGCTTTTGGGGTTTCTCTTTTGGTAATACTATCTGGTATTTCAGTGGAATAGCAAGTTTTTCCTGCTTTCTGAATCACCGACTTAACTCTCTGTCTCCATAATTTATAAGTGTTTGTATCTTTCAATTCATGAAATCTATCCCTTGTCTTAATAGCATTCAGCATATCACATGTAATCCAATTTGGTTGATTTTGTCACTTGACTCTCTTGAAATTAAAAGAAGCATGACTGTTCAGGGTGTCAGTAAACATACCTATCCAGATGTCAATGGCATCTGATGCATCTTCAAAAGATTAAATTATTGACCATACGTTTTTTTAAACTCGATTTTCATGAACATGTGGGATAATGATCACTTAATGGAATATTGGGGAATTGCAACTTTTATAATATTCCCCGCATTGTCAGTATAGATGTGCTCAATTAGCGTTTCAGATACTTGTTAATCTCATTACAATATATTTAGCTTATTTTTTATATAGTACACTATGTACTGTGCATGTTTGGTGGTCATATACACAGCCGAATTAAAAATGTTTCTAGATGTCAAGTCTCAATTCAAGCCAAATTATTTTTTTTAGAAGATTTTATAAAAAGTCAGGAAACATTACCACAAACATCAGCACATTCAATAGTATTCCAAGTAGTACTTAACACATTATGGTCACTCTGATTGATGGAGACACTTAATAGGATTGACCTATTGCAAGTTGACAATCATGATGATCAATTAACCAACCACCATGTGCAAATTCGACACACCTCCAGGCATTTCTTAGTTGCCCATTTTCCTGCAACATGCTGCTGGTGGCAATAATGAACTGATTCTGACAAGTATTTACAAATTTTGCAATGATTTGTTGATTTCTCGATCGAGAAGGGTGAAATGAAGTCAGTGCGCTACTTGTAATTCTGACTGCTGATTACACCAGTGGTAAATATGAATCATCACTCAGTGGTAGTTTGTAAGAGAATCACACTTAGTTGATTTTATAGCTTGTTTTAAAGTTGCTGGAAAATTATGTTTTGTTTTCAAATTAAGGGCCCCATTCTTCAATACCATAATCCAAAAACTGCAAAATTGTGTGGAACATTTCTGAGTGTTTTGCCATATTGCATGATACAGTCTCGACACTTAATATTGTTAGTAGTATGTTGGAATGATTGTATATTATGCCCTCATTCAAAAATGTTGAAATATCTCCTTGATTTCCCATAATGGAAGAACAGTTAGCATGGTTCCAAACATATTTTTGATCTTGGTTTCTATCACTTTTAGAGGAGACATTCTTTTAATATTTATATCATGGAGAAAGTGTAATAAGCTTGTTTATATGGACTTGGTCTTTGCCATTAGCAGCTCCAGAACTAATCCAGACTTTGATATGTATATATGTTCTATGTCTGTCATTTAGTTATTCCACTCATGACATAGGTGTTCAATTAGAGCAGAGGCCTCAAACACGAGGCCTGCCAAGCTGTATCCTGTGGCCTGCAAAATGATTGGCATCACAATGTGTCATGTAAGGTGCATCCCTTGAGCTATCAAAAATGCCCTCATATAGCCCTCAGGGTGGTTTAGACCCTTGAATTTAAGAGCATTCAACCCACAACTGTGTCAATTCTTGGGCATGCAATGCACTGAAAGACTGAACAGTCAGAATTATGCAAATATACGTTGTTAAAGATAGTATAACAACTGGTCAATATAAACATGATAATGATGGTATCATAATGAGAAATGTCACTTTTCCCATGGCATCAAATATATAACCAGTTTCTGACCTAGTTAGACATTTTCATCTAAGATCAACTAGACCATGGGATGAAGGTGTGTCATGCAGCAATCAGCCAAATAGTTTCGGAGGAATAGCAAGAAGGAGGAATAGCAAGAACGTAAAATCTGCCAAAACAGATGGACACTGGACAATAGACTGTCTTCAAAGTTCTACTTCAAACAATAAATCAGTTACACAATGTTATCTTGTAATTAATATACCAGTCAGATTGTAGGTGGGATATTCAAATAAGTATTTGCAAAGAAAAAATATTTCTCTATGAACATCGTTTCACCATTCGATCCTAAAATATTTATAATATTCTACTTGTACATATAGCCTAACCAGTTCATATAGCATAACACAAAATGCATACTGTCAAATTTGTTTATGCATGAACTTCAACCTTTTAAAAAGTCAAAAACCGTCTCAGTTTAAATAACAAGATAAATCTCACAACTGTTGACCATAAATACTTCTTACAACATGCAGAAGTGCCAATTTTAAATCTCTTATCCTGCAACAAATGCTCGCTACTATAAAAATTGCTGTGGGAAGTGAAAAGATGGGAAAGACCACAGCGCAACACTATGCATCCAATCTGATGTGTTAACATTACCGCCATTTATCACACATACCAAATAGGAGTAAAACAATAGATAGATCGATGCATCTATTCTTTTCCATATTGAAACCCATATTACTGATACAGTAAGTGAAGAATAGATTTATAACATGTATCAATATTATGTAAAGGATTACAAGATTTATTCCTAAGTATAATCCAGATCTTTACTGATGATCTAATACATTTAATAACTGCTATTATGTAAATTGGCTGCTTCATATCTTGTACACCAGGATTGAATTGAGGTCAACACTTCTGGTGTGTCATGCAGCTAAATTTGTTACATTTAATTCTGATTGGTGGTTATTGTTTCCATCCTGAGTAACACAATAACCACCAATCAGAACTAACTACATGTAGTTTCTTCCCACATGCAAACATGGCTATTAAATGACCTATAAAGTAAACAAGTTATACATGGGAAAAACTTTGGAATATCTTAATGCTGATATACATATATATATATATATATATATATATATATATATATATATATATATATATATATATATATATATATATATATATATATATTATCTGTGAATGACAGGAGTTAGATTTGCATCTGGTGAATATAAAGGGAAGCAGACAATGTCAATAATTTCCTTTTGTTTTGCATCTGCAGTTCCTACAAGAAGTTTGGGGTGTGTTTCTGAATCATTTCCACTCCAACAATTGGACTTATTATAGATAAGATTTTCCTTGCAAGAGGAACTGGAACTATTTTGTTTTGAAGATAACAATGATGGCTTCCAAAATTTAAACGAGGACATAAAAAAAAGACTTTAAAGTATTCATGCAGTAAAACACCAAGGATATGATTGAGTGAAAATCTGCATCTGATCGAATGAAGCATCCCGAAATGGCCTTCAAGGTTTAATAAAAATCACTGACAACTAATAGAGTGTATTTGTAGTAACTTTGTTGTCTTGTCATAGACAAGTCTGCCTATACTCTATAATCTGCATTACTGAAAGACAACCAAGATGTTAACCAAAAAAATGGCACCACCAATACCAATTAGAGCTTTAAAAGAAGAAAAGATCATGAAGTGAATATGTGTATTGATAACATATATTGTAGACTGTGTATTGAGTAGGGCATAACCGATTAGCATTTTTCTACCGATTTCCGATTCCGGATTTTGGGCATGAAATTTTTCCGATTCCGGATACGATTCAATTAATCGGAAATGCTAAATCCTTATTTTTTTCTCTAAAAAATTCATCTTCCGTTTCCGGGTTTCTGGTATCTGGTTTTGCCGTGTCTAGCATGTTACTTAGTACTTTACCATATCCGGCTTCATTTCCGGTTTTCACCCGCGAGTTCAAATAGATTGTCTCACAGCGTGGTTGTGTTGACCATATTGGACTTTTCTGACTTCTTATTTAACGTTATTAACGCACTATAGAATGACACGCAGTGTTAGACACGGTGCTATAGAAATTCAACTTTTTTATTTTTATTATCCGAATTGGTCGTTCCTGCCTTGTCCGACTCCGATTAATCGGAAGTTCATACTATCCAGTGGAATCCGATTTCCGAATCAAAAGTCGGTTATGCCCTATCTTTGAGAATCATATTGATATTACACAAGTGTGTAGTTTCAACCTTAATGACAGATGACCTTATGTCGGAGCAGGAATATTAACCACATCTTACTGATCTGAACAACAAGTCCTATAAAATCAGAATATTTTGAGTTGACATTCAATCCATGTGAAACAGTTCTTGTGGACCATATATACTGTATTAACATTTCTCTGAGTTGTAAGTGACCTTACAGCAGTCATGTCTCTGGCTCCACAGGCACATACAGATTGTCTATTAAAAGAAATTATGTACCTATGAGGAATATTAATTTTAACAATGTTCTCTCTATCCTGTTTTAGGGCAGTACTGCACCCTGTCATCCATAAGGGTAGTCACCCCTGATTTTAAATACTCTGATATGTGATTTATAGTGTAAACAACATTTGCACTTTAGTGTCAACTTGAAACTGTTAAAATGTTTTAGAGTTGCAAATACACCTGTGAAATGCATACAATTCCCATTCTTGAAAGAGAATGCACTATAAGACCCAAGTGTAGATAAGACTAAAATCTTCTATTTTCATAAAAACACATTTGGTAAAAAACATCCTGTTAAAAGTATATTTTGTACAGTTTACTTGTACTGAATCACCCTAACTATATACCCTGATTGGATAACAGATGCATGTACGTCAATAATAATGGTAAACATTGCTTAATCTTACACTCCCTGTCCCTTAATAACTACGTATTGAGATAGAAATTAGTTGAAAACAGTACAGCCATAGACCTGCTGTCACCTAAAACAGAAGGGGCCACTGTGGTTCAGTGGTTAGCATGCCAAACACAAAACAGAGACATGGTGCAACCTTCAATCTTACAACTGGACAAGCCTGACCCAGTTACAGTGATGTGCCCTGGACAAGTGCTATGCTCCAATTGCCTTTGCACTAAAATACCTACATGACTTGTTTTTCTGTTCCTTAAAGCACCATACAAAACCTTAAGCAAACAGCCAGATCTTGTCTATGCTGGTTGTTGGGACTAACAAGTAGACAAATGTTTAAAAATTTGATTCAGCCCCGCACACTGACAATGAAGAAGTCTACAGCACATGAACAAATTCTCATATTTTACTCCTTGACTTCAAACTAATTGGGATGAACTTTGTGAAAAACACAGAACATAAACTTGCACCAAAAGACTAAATTGCAATCAGCCAGATAATGCCTTAATGAATGCGTCAGATGGCTTAATGACTGTCCACTCTGGGATACATTTCCTTGTACGCTCTATTTGAGTAAGAGTTCTTAACTAACAATGAACAGTATAAACTGGACTGAAAGCATAATTTCTGTTGATTGACTCTATATACTGTGGGTTTAATATGCTGACAAATTTGGATTAACTGCTTAAAATTATAGTTTCAGGTAATCTGAACATACTTAACAATAAATGCATTTTTCTTCACTGCTCATCTGGAACTCTACAATATATGGTGATTTTTTTTAAAAAGTGTGAATTTTTGAAAACTAAAGATTAGAACTGGTTTTTAAAAGTTTATTCTGGTGCTGACCGATAATAAATTCTAAGGTTGCAGCAATCCACTAAAAGCTGTCAATCATGTCAAATACTGCATCCAACCCCGTATGAAAAATGACAAGTACATTTACCAAAACTAATTACAGGAGGATACAGTAAGTATGTGCTATAAATGAGGTCTGCAATATGTGTGATCTCTAAAATAAACTGCAACATGAGCTGCATTCACAAGATTCTTCTTGTACACTGCATTTAAAACAGGTAACTCTTTAGGAAAACCGATGGATTGCAGACATTTCTGTACATATCTTGAAATGATAAGCAAGAGCAATGATCCAAAAATTCTGCCATAAACAGGGTTCTCGGGGATGCTGAAACACATTGGACACATGAAAATTCAAACACGAGGCTATGGTATGCAAGCTATGTTTTGGTTGCAAACTTGTATTCACCCCTTTTTACAAAGCACTGGTCAATTGTGTTGTGTGCAGGCGATCAAACAAAAGTTTAAATGATTAGATGAAGCTGCACACAGGTAAAAACTTAGCAAGCAAGTTGATATAGTCACCTGTTAATTGACTGCAGGTGCATAATCAACCATTGATCAAATAAATAATTACATATAATTGTGATAAGCATCATTCACTGTACTATGAATCCATCCTATTTTAAATCCTCCCCCAGTTTGGAACACTCATTTTATCACATATAGTATTTGGAAAGGTTCTAAGACATATTTATCTGTCAGAGGATGTATAACTCGAATGATAATCGGCAAAAACTGTAACAGATTTATGTATCATGGACCAATATAATTTTGTTTTCTAGTGATTATCACATGTTACTTTTCCAATAGCAACCAAGCATACTTACTGGCCAGCAGTGGAACATATTTAGCTAATTTAACATCCAAGTATAACTGTTACAAAACATGCAGTTTTTATATTAGATAAAAAGATATATTAGATATTATGTTGACATATATAATTATAACATATAACAGGTTCTCCTAAAACCACTAAAATCTGTATTGGTTTATTATATTTATAAACACAGTAATGTGAGGCTGAGTATGAAATACTGGGGTATGGTGAATCCATCATCAGCTTCATTTTACCACTGAACCACAGCAGAGCTGTTTCAACCATATTGGGTCAACTCATCTTTAGTTTCCTCACCTTGAGAGTCTCAAGTATTCCATGGTGATGCCATGTGTTCTCTTTGTTCTATGCAGTACTTATCTTTAATTAATAATCAACAAAACAGTAACCTTCCCATATGTAATCACCAAATGGTATGAACTACACACCTGATTTAACAAAAAATAATTACACAGCAACTATTCGCTATAGATTCTGGAAATGTTCAATCTGTTCAGAAGTCAACTTAAAAAAATCCATAATAATAATAATAATAATAATAATAATAATAATAATAATAAAAAAAAAGACTTTATTTAAAGAAGGTACATGAATTAGTTACAGAACTAATCTACCATGAGGCCTACTATAAACTGATTTGTGCACTTAATTGAGCTGGTTTAGCTCAGAACTTGAAGTGCTTAGTAAGGCATAACCGATTAGCATTTTTCTACCGATTTCCGATTCCGGATTTTGGGCATGAAATTTTTCCGATTCCGGATACGATTCAATTAATCGAAAATGCTAAATCCGTATTTTTTTTCCTAAAAAATTTCATCTTCCGTTTCCAGGTTTCTGGTATCTGGTTTTGCCGTGTCTAGCATGTTACTTAGTACTTTACCATATCCGGCTTCATTTCCGGTTTTCACCCGCCGGTTCAAATAGATTGTCTCACAGCGTGGTTGTGTTGACCATATTGGACTTTTCTGACTGCTTATTTAACTTTATTAACGCACTATCGAATGACACGCAGTGTTAGACACGGTGCTATAGAAATTCAACTTTATTATTTTTATTATCCGAATCGGTCGTTCCTGCCTTGTCCGACTCCGATTAATCGGAATTTCATCCTATCCGGTGGAATCCGATTTCCGGATCAAAAGTCGGTTATGCCCTAGTGCTTAGTACATTATACTATTCATTATAATACATGTTTAAATTTATTTATTTTTAATTTTAAAAAATCAACAAATTGATTTGTGCATCTAACTGAGCATTATATATATATATATATATATATATATATATATATATATACACACATATACACATACACAATAACCTACCAATCCAACATTTAACAATAGTATAATAAATACACATATTTAGTCTCATGCCTGTCAAACAATGCATAGATACTGCTCCACATCTTTAACCAGTGATGCATTATGAACTGGCATGATCAGGGTGGCTTATTTTATGTTCAAGTGAATGCAAACTATGAAGCAGAAGAACAGAAATAATCTTATTACCAATTCATTGGTCACATGCTTCACTTTATACACACCAAGTTGGTAGTGATGTTCATAATGTGGAGGGTCCAACAGATTGTACCCTGTCAAGGTGATGCATTTTTCATAATATACAGTAATGTAGGGTCCAAAAAGTGTGTTAGGATAGGCCCCACCACCAACTCAGAATATGAGAGGTGTCTGATTTAATTGATATGGACTGGGGGCATCTGGCTATCAATTTTTTAAAAATCTGTTCAATGAATGACTTCTGCAAAAAATAAAATAAACACTGCAGATGAATATTTAAACCATAACCACAACAGCTTCTGAGTGCCTTCAAGTGCAGATTGTCATAAAACAAAATTTGTATGCATGATTGCATCTAGTGTTGTTCCGATTATCGATTATAATATATCATCAGTTGGTTGGGCAGATAATCGATTGTGAACTCCATAATCGATTGTGTGTAAAGGGAGACTACTGTTTAGGTGTATGCAAAGCACAAAGGTTAGTAAAACTCCCAGCCACTAAAGTTTACCTGAAATTTATTAATTTCCTTCACAAATACAAATATGAAACCTTATGAGTCATAATTAGTAACAGACAGTCATTAATACATGGTCAAGTAGTTAAATTGTTGAGTTAATAAATTTAAACACATTTTGTTGGTTTGTTTCAGTTAAATTGCAACATCTTTTGTAGTATTTATAAACAATGACAAACAAGAAAAATATGTCCTTCTATACTTTATATAATAGACACATCACATATGAACGAAAGAATTTTGGGTGATTGTAGCAGTATTTCAGTTACATTTGCCTGATCAGCCATAAAAGTTGTGTTCATTTAACAAAGTTGTAGAAAATATATAACACAATGTAATATTATTGTCAGGTTAAAGTATACATGTCATTAATTTAAAAGAGATTACTCCTGTACATTTATAAACATACTGAACTCTTGATCAAAGATATAATTGTTTAGCAAAAATTTAAATTTGCTCTTAGTAACCAATTATAATCGATGATCAGTTGGTTACGGGGAACCGATTATCGATTATGAATTTCTGACCGATTCCCATCACTAACTGCATCGCATGAAAACAAAAGTACCACCCTTGTTCATTAAATTCATTTCTTTATGATCTCTGTGAATTGCCTTTCAATAAATTTATATTTCTTTAATGACAACTTAATACTGCCATTTAATTTCATTCTTTGGTAAATATATATATATATATATATATATATATATATATATATATATATATATATATATATATATATATATATATACCTAAAGCCTGGTTATAACTGCTAGTACATACATTGGATGAACAAGTGCTGTCATACTTAACTGTACAGCACATTGCTACAATCTGAAATTGATTGACATGTAGAGTTCACATGTGTACAGGATAAATATTACAAACTGATTTTTGTAATATATATGCTAACCTACAGGTACATATGATCCTCAGTTATAATTATAGATATTTTATGATAAAGTGCACATCGTTCTTGCTATACCTATGAATAGTAAATATGTAGTACATACAACAATTGTGCATGATTTCCCTTCTTAAACCTGCTGCAATTCTGACCTTCAAAAACAGTAATCTTACATCAGGGGTGGAATTATCATAATTATTATCATTTTAATGTAGGGGCAGTAGTAGCTGCTGTTGCAGACATGATTGTTGTTGTTTTTCCAGATCATATGATAAAGAAATTTCATACATTAAAACTGCAACTTGTCAACAAGTTGCCTTTATATCTACATTGTATTGTAGTGCTTCACTTTATGTGTACATGTACATAAGAAATGTATTTCTGAAAAAAATCTGTGTATTATTTTTGCCAATATCCATTTTTACAAATGTAATATTAACCTCCATTATTGCACAAAGGATTAATCTTTTTACTCCCAAAATTGGAAATCAATTAGATTGATTAATAAACCTTAATAGAAGTGGGATCAATTATTTTTAAGTATACATTTTATTTCAATTAAAAGACAATCTAGTTTTTACATCAAATCATAATGTAACTTGAGGAAATAAGTAATATTAAATATATGTTTATATTCTATATTTCAATGATTGATTTCTTATGCCAGTGTTTTTATGTACTTCATTCTTCCATTATATAACCATTGGCAATTCTTTCATCAACTAATTCTTTTTTTTTTCACTACTGTCCATGTAATTTTCATCTTTTTCAAGTTACTCTGGCATTTTTTTTTTGTGCTATAATAAAATAATCGGAATACCTGTATATTATACTAACCGATGCAAATTTTTTGGCAGAATAAACACTGATATTTTAAGCTATCAATTACATATTAATCATAATATTTGTACAGCCATGTGAACCCTGAAATTGCAGAGCTTGCCACCTCTCAACAAAATCTCCATAATAGTAAGGGAACTAGGTGATCACTGTTAATAATATAACTCATGAAATTTCTTTTGACAAGTGGTTTAGAAACAATGGCACTGGACTCTGAAGATTAATCATATAGATTTCTTTAAAGAGTGTGATCCATGTAGAGCACCTGTAGTTGTATTTATCATCAATCATTTACATGTACATTACAGGAGACTGAAACATTTTTAGTGAGGCAAATAATTAAATGAATAAAAACAAGTATTCTTTAACAAGTATGAACAGTCTGCTGGTCAATGATTGATTTCATGGATGTCAAGAATTATTAAGTAAATGGATAAAATAAGTGATCACAAATCATTCAGTTGTAAATAAATCATTACAAAGTGTAAAGTTTTCATTATTGTCAATGTAGATGAAAAGGAGTCGACACGTGTATATAGCCCAAAAAAGGCAACTTGATATAGATTTTAATAAACCAGTTTCAAGGAAAAATAACCAGTAATGTACAAATACGTTCTCGTCATCATATATTAATTGGTATCCCTAACTAAAGTACTACTGCAATAATTATTTACTGTTCCATGCCACAGCATAAAATATCCTAAACCTGTTAAAAGCCCTCATCTTGGAAGTATACATGCCAGATGATGTAATAGCTTTTAAGACTTCTTAAGTTGGTGTGACTGCTTTAGCTGGTGATGAGGCAATTGAAAATGGATATAATCATTTTCAAAGGGTAAAAATGGACCAGAATTTCAGAATTAATTGGTAAAACAGAGTTTTGGCATCGTTACATTAATACAAGTGTATGGGACTGCATCCACAAACTACTAAAACTTATTACAAACAGTATAGAATTGGTAAAAAAAAAAACATAGTTACAATACACAGAAAATGGTACAATTAAAAGTGCAAAAATAAAGCATTCCATGGTTATTAAAAAATGGTCATTAACCATCATGCCGTTAGCAAAAACCTGCTTCAGTCTGTGAATCCAACCCGAAAGTTTTTTAAAAGTTTTTTTGTAATCATTAAAAATCACAACTTTCATTATCTCTGATATAATTTCAATACTGAATACTAACATTTAAAACATGGCAGGATACCCTATATAAGTGAAATAATTAAAAACTTCTGAACATAAAAGTAACTGAATGCAATATTTACTGGTCATTTCTAACAACACAAAAATTAATAAGTCATAAGACTTTAGGCATAAGTATATGTAAATTCCCAACTGGTTCAGTTTACTCCTCAAAATATTGGTGCCACCATCATAATTAGTAAATTACTCAATCTGCTTTTATTTGAATAATAAAGCTGTATCCAAACTAAAGCACATGGTGAAACATGTGAGCCATATATAAGCTCATCTGTAGTGGTAGGTAAATGCAAAACATAATATAGCATTACAGTATATGTCAATGCGAATGTACAGCTCATATTATTTGCAAATCGATGAAAATAGGCATATTAAGTTTTGGTGCATCTCTAATCTATCCCTCATGTTTGATACAAATTATATCCATTGACACCCCCTCTCCCCACCAAACAAATATGCTGTGTGGGCGTGTACGACATTGTTATTGTAAACAAACAAGTGACCTGATATCCAAATGCCAAACGTTAACAATCATGGCAGAAATACTGCATAATATTAAGGACAATCTAAACAATTTTGCAAACGAGACGTGTGACCAAGATAGGACCAAAAACAATTAGCTTGCCAAGGCAACGACTGAGAGATAAAACCAATGAAATAGCGAGCGACTGCCTCCCAATAGACTAGGCCTAAATCAATAATGCCCCACTAACACAGTTCTAGTTTTACCCTTGTGACTGAGCACACGCATCGAAGAATGTGAAAAAGAAGAGAAAAAGGCGAAGGGGGCCCATCGTTTACACACTAAAAAATACACACGTTTACGTCAGATAATTGCAAATACATGACCTTGCAACTGTCATTTACGCTGCGATGAAATGCAGGCTACAATACATATATCATGTCTGGAGTAAATTACGCACCTGGATATCAACATAACAAACTATATTTCCTCTGTATACATACCTTCCAACCCGCAGAACTTGTGTTGTCTCCTTTATCCTTAAAATAAGGCACATTGTGTACCATCCATTCGTAAATCTGAGACAAAGTGAGGCGCTGATCTGGCGAGCTTTGGATCGCTTTGGTAATCAGGTCAGCGTAAGACAAATTTCCCCATGCATTTCTTCGCGACGATGTCTTCTTATTAATTCCTAAACTCTCTTTGATAAAACCATCAATAGCAGTTATGGTTTCATCAGGGATTGATGCTGGAGAACTCTGCGCATCAATATCCTCCCTAGGCCGACACGGCCAAGTGTTGGAACGTGCCCTAATTTGAGGCTCGAAATTGGGGTCTATTTCAACCTGCGCGTCCATTTTGGATCTACTTCAAGCCAGCGCACTTGCTAACGTTATATGCAGCTAGAAATCCTTGCCTGTGACGATCAACTGAAGTGGTTAAAGTTTACCTCATGTAAGAAAACATTCCTTCTAAATGAATAAAACGAATATCCATTTGCGATGTGTACAATGTAACAATATCAAAGCATGGTACCTACATGGAAATTACATAAATAAATGTCAAAACCAAAACATAACAGTACATGCGAGTGTATTTCGGGGCCAATTATGACGTTGTTGTCACGGGTGATTTGCATATTATGCGCAATTGGTCTTTGCGCATAAGGTTCAACTTCCGTGTGTATTAAATTATTCACTACGGTGAAAGAAGTACGGTGAACAGGTCATGCATTGAGCTATTACGTACAGAACATAGGTTATGCAACGGCTTTGAACGATGTAGTGTTTTACAGTTTTCGGCCAATTTGCACCAGCCATTAAGTGGACATTATTAATTAAACAGAGCCTACACCGCTTGTATTTTCCTTGCAGATACTTTGTTATTTATGTATTTAAAAAATAGACACCTTTATATTTGGTGTAGTTCACAACTTATTATTTTCATCACGAGCACTAAAGACACAAACATGTAAACTGTTTAACTTTTTAATAATTGATCATGTTGCGAAATAGATCAGTGAATAAACATAAATAAATGTGTACAATTCAAGCTTTTAAATCTTTACCGATGTAATCAATTTAAAAAAAATAATGCATTTGACTTGTAAACTGCGATAATGTGCACACGTGTAGTTTGTTTGTTTGATTAGGATTTTTAACGTAGCTTTAACAATTTTTCAGTCATATCGCTACGATGTCTGCAGTGAGGCAGTTTATAGTGATGTCTAGCACTGGGGCATTCATGCCGCAGACATGTAGCATGATGTCCGGCCCAGTCACATTATCCTGACACCAGGCCAACCAGTCATAACACTAACCTCTTTGTGCTGAGCGCCATGCGAGGCAGCTGTAAGTACCATTTTTGTAAGTCTTTTTTTTTTTTTTTTTTTTCCATTATCGTTTTCTTTATTCCTAAATGACCTATAATTTTGTATTACAAGTATATGGTTGTACAGATTACCATGCACTATACAAACATAGTGACTTTCGTAAATATATTACATGTTATGGGTTTGTTTTTATACGCTGATGACACTTATTGGTGCAGATAATCCTTCCGACATGCAATATGCCCTTGATATGTTTAGTAGATTTTGCAGTAACTGAAAATTTACAAACAATTCAGGAATAAAATATATCTGGTTCAGAAAGAAAGATGTGACATGCAACTTTTAACATAAAAATGCCTATACTGGAGCTCTAGATGAAAATAAATACTTAGGCCTTATATATCACAAATCTAACATCCATAGCTAACAAAGGTGCCAATTTTAACGTATGCTTATAAAAATTGGGGATTTGTAAGAGCTGATACAGTTTTAGAGCTCATCATTACTTCCATAAAATTGTGTACTGGATGTCAGAAAATGTACCCCTCTATATACGGTATCGGTGTTAGGAATACTGAAGGAAAATTTATATTAGATGATGTCGAGTTTTGCTACCTATGGAAAGATCAAATTTTTTATCAGTTAAATCGTTACAAAAAATCTCTAGACAAACGACTAAACATCAGTAAGACAAGCTTAGGTCATAAATCGGTCATCTAAGGTCTTATTCAAAGGTTTTTTAAAACCTGGATTTAGAAGGGAAAAAAAACTACCTCTTTACCATCAAATATTTCTAAAAGCTTCAGTTAAGTTTAGAGCATTAAATCATAGGTATTCCATTAAAACTGGGAGATGGACTCGTGTTTCCTATAACGAAAGAGATTGTATACAATGCCATTTACGGGTGCTGAATGTTGTTACAGCTCTGCGTCTTAAACTATGTAACAGAAAGAAGCGAAACCACGCAAGTTAAGTACAGTCAACACGCATTTTATTTCTTTACAATACCCAGTGAAAATGTAAGAACCACTTACAGTATTATGAATTACATTACAGCTATTTATAAATTTTCTATCACAAAACTAAAGTATAGAATTTTCCGAATGAACTCCAATTGTCTTAAATGTCCTGAGTTCCACAAAGACGCAATCCACAATGTCTTTGAGTTTCATAATAATTCCAAAAAATGTATTAATCCAAAGTCAATGAACCTTTCGTAAGTCCAATTAATAATTGGAGGAAAACATCCTCTCATATTATCCCGGAACACAAATTTAAACCTTGATAACCAATCGATTCCACAGATTGATTAAAAAAAAATGGAATGACTCATTTCTTTACCAAATTCATTATTTATACTACTTACACCTTAATGAGCCATTCTAATGGAATAATTCCAATCGAATTGTTCAAAAGTCTGTTTCTAGGATATTCTTTTTTTTTTTTTTTTTTTTTTTTTTTTTTTTTTTTTTTTTAAATTGAACACAAGGTATCAGGATTTTACATATTCCCCTACATCACCACCTGACCTGGCGTATGGGGCATGATCTTAAATTCTTTTGTGTCCTGATCTCTACATGTGTTCCCTACGCAACACACACACACATACACACACAGACACTTACTTACAATCACAATTATTGTACACAAAGTCATACTCGCATACAAACCCCAAGATGCATGAAATTGCATTTAAAAAAAAAAAAAAAAAAAATATAATAATAATAAATATATAAATTTTAAAAGTAAAAATAGTAATAATAATAATAATAATAATAATTCATGTACCAAAAGTTGATAATAGGGTCCACTTTCTTTTAAACTCGTCACTGCTGTTATTCACTTTGGCAACATTTTTTTCCAGCGTTTTATATGATAAAACACAATTTTTATAATAGGCAAGATTTGGGCTTTTTGATGCACAACGTGATCTGTATATAACATATTTTGCAAGCAAAATTAGGAAGTTAATAAGATCGTCAAAGTTGTTATTTCCTATAAAGACATCTTTTCGTGTAATTCGAAAATTTGGGTTATAAGTTTGGATCCATTCTACCAACAGTTTCCAAAAGTTTTCAGTAACTAAACAGTCATAAAATAAGTGCTCAATTTCTTCTATTCCCTCATTACAAAAGGTACATTTATCATTATCACTTAAATTAATCTTTTTTAGAAACTGGTTTGTGGTAATATTTCTGTGGAGAAATCTAAAGTTAAAGCTAATCAGTTTTGTGTCTTTTGTACAAAATCTAGCTGAAACAAAAGAGTTGGTCCATTCATTGGTACCAATCGCACACTCTAGCTGTCTGGACCAAGTTTCCTGTTTACCATTTGGCTTTATTATTTTGGGTCTTTATAGATAAATTTATTCTTTGCTCTTACCCTAAGGAGAGATGTTTTGTCCAAAGCTACAAGAAAACTATTTCCACTTTCATAGAAAGTTTTAATTTTCTTTTTCCACATCACAGAGATCTTTGAAAAAAGAGCAAAGTACTGTATGAAATTATTTGTTTTTGTTTTTTGTTTTATTTCATCAAAACTTAATAGAGACCCTTGTGCATCAAAAAGATGTTTAATAATTATAATACCATTTGTTCTCCACCTTGTGTATGATTTAAAATTATCTACAGTCACTAAATTAAGAATATCTTGAGACAAGTATTCATTGACAGTAGATGGTTCATTTTTCCATTGAGATAACGCATAAATAACATCACGCCAAAAAATATTTTTAATTAATTTAGAGATTACTTTTAGTTTAGTTTTTCCTAATGAAAGTAACAGCATACCTCCAAATTTTCCAAATATTTGTTGAGAAACCAGTTTTTGCCATAAGCCATCTTCGTTTATTAAGAGGCGCCTAATCCAGGTAAGTTTTATATAACACACAAATGAATGCAAGTGAATCATATTTAACCCCCCTTCCTCAAAAGAAGCTATAAGTGTGTCTCGTTTAACTCTCTCAGTTTTACTGCCCCTAATAAACTGGAAAAATAATGTATTCAGTTCCTTTTCTATATGGGGTGGAGGATTTGGCAAAGCTGCAAAAAGATGAATGAATTTAGGCAAAAGCAAGGACTTTATCAAAGTAATTTTTCCAATAATGGATAAATTTCTTCTACTCCACCAGCCAAGTAGTTTCTTAACTTCCTTTAACTTCATCGAATAATTAAGCTCTACCATATTTTTTGTAAGTCTTTAGTATGACTCGGCCGGGGATCGAACCCACGACATCCCGCTTCCGCGGTGGACGCTCTAACCACTATGCCACCGGATCGGTGCACACGTGTAGTATATTACATTATGTGCCACATGGTTTGTAATGTAATTATATATTATGCTATGTTTGCATGATTTGTCAATCATGTTCTTTTTTAAATGTTTTATATTGCATGTAATGTCAGTAAAAAATCAACCTCATCCGGGCTTATGCTTAATTCTTGCATGCTGACTCGAATCTATTTATATATCTATCTCGAAGTGATTCTTCTATATTATGATTTGATAATGTTGGGAAAATGCTACCCGCTTTTAGGCTTTTATTGATTATTTATTGATATGAGTTTTAAACACTGCACTAATTTATGTATGTATGCATTACATTTTAACAGCAAGTCAGCACAATAATGGCAACATGGTTCCGTTACTGTCGTCATCGCTAACCAAGGTTCCGATATGATAAACCTGTCTGCAAGTTGGCGTATCGAGCAGATATTTTTGTGCTTGGGGTCTAGGAATTGCATTGTAAACCATCGAAATTTAGTTGTTAAAATTTGAACACCATTCCTACATGAAACAAGGAAATCACACAACTTGAATGGACTGATAAAGAAACAATTTTCCACTGCCGGTCCATGTTTGTACGTATACATTTCACTCAAATACACACGTAATAGCTTCTCTCTGGTACGTAGTCATATTTAAGATGTTAAACTTACAAATTCATCTTTATGGCAATTGTCTCCACCAGTTCGGCCGATGCAACGCTATTACGCGCTATTAGTAAATTGGCATCACATGCCAAGGGAGGCAACTCACGATATGCAATATATATCGCTTTGGACTAAGCACTATAATACCTGTTCGATCCGCCAAGGTGTAAATTGGGTTATAATATCGAAACCTTGGCTAGCGAAGATGCGATTCTGTAAGCACAGCAGCGTTTCTCCTACAGAGATGTCATAATACCATATCAATGATTTTCTAGCTATTTGGAATTTTCATCAGAAGTTTACATAATGGAAGAAAAGAATAATTAAGTTCAGACCTCCGAGTTATGCACTATAACTTTTGTGATGACTGCAGACAATATTTACTTGACTTTAACCATCAGTGGTTACTTGATGATCGGTGTAAATTATCTAATCATTCATAATAAATTATGAAAAGATTAAAATTTTATTTATTTATTATATAAGAATTCACTGTCAAATATTAGAGACAAGATTCGGCCTAATTTAATGAATACAGCGCCATTATACGTTATTGTGGATATGAATCATTTGTCAAGTTGAGGATAATGCAAATCTTCACATGAGAGGAAAAACAAGTACATCAGTTATGTTGAAAAGTTGTGTTTAAAGAAAATTGGTATTTGATTCTTATGTTGTTGATGATAATGACAATGGTGGTTATGTTGCTGTTTGTTTGTTTATGATTTTTAACGTAGCTTTAACAATTTTCCAGTCATATCGCTACGATGTCTGCAGTGAGGCAGTTTATAGTCATGTCTAGCACTGGGGCATCATGCCTCAGACATGTATCATGATGTCCCACCCAGTCACCCATTAATTACCCTGAACCAGGCCGACCAGTCCTAACACTAGCCTCTTAATGCTGAGCGCCAAGCGAGGTAGCTGTTAGTACCATTTTTGTAAGTCTTTGGTATGACTAGGCCGGGGATCGAACCCACGACCTCCCGCTTCCGCGGCGGACTCTTTAACACCCTACGCCACCGGATTGTTTCTATGTTGTTGTAATTTTGTTTTTGTTTTTAAATTCGTTTCTTTATATTTTTGTAAAATAAAATGTAGCTTGTTGGAGGGAGGTATGTCCATGATCAAGGTACAGCCAATAAAAGAAACACGTTGTCTCATAATAAGTCTTTATTGACTTAGGGTAGTAGTAGTAGTAATAGTAGTAGTAGTAGTAGTTGTTGCAGAAGAAGTAATATAAAGTAGATTACAGTTACCTAATATGATTTAATAGTATTAACGTTTTTAGCTACTGCCATCAAACAAATTGTTACCTCGGTTTGGTCAATCAGGTCACTTGGCATGGATTCGTCGGGTTGCCGTGTTTTCGTTTGTAACTTGTTGTTGTTATTCTTTCTCTTCATCAATTTATTATATTTTCATCAGTCGTATTGCTGTTTATATTGAGCAATGATGGTAGTTTAAACTAAATGAAGAACAGTGAAAAATCATTAAATGAAACCTAAAATATAATCGTAGTGGCCAGGTGTTCGAATGTCTACCAGAACTTTTGCGGATATAACTTTATGCGGCTATCGATCATTTCCGTCTGTCTATTTGTACTTTTGTTTTCATAGTAAATTTAACTCAACTAGACCGATTCAGAAAGCTGATAATGTTTTCTATGATGGATGAGTTGTAAAGACTAAGATCTAGATCAGACGATGGTTTGGTTGTGTGATTTAGATTATCCTGTAACTTCTACATAGTTGTGGAATTCCGTAATAGTGTTCACTAGAGTAATAATACAATACGGTAAAATATCGTTTGCTGGAAGTAAAACATTTTATTAACTGTATTTTCTGCAACAGCTACCCTTGCGACTCAGCACACGCATCGAAGAATGTGCAAAACAAGAGAAAAAGGGGAAGGGGGCCCATCGTTACACACTAAAAAATACACACGTTTACGTCAGATAATTGCAAATACATGACTTTGCAACTGTCATTACGCTATAGATTAGATTCAACTGTTCCTCAACGATGATTTGTACGTGAACAATTACAAGTAATTCCTGAAGATACACAATTACCATCATCTTCACTTAACTATCACCTCGACTTTGATTAGACTCGAGACAGGCCATCATTACATTTTCGCACGTGTGACCAAGACAACTATTAATTCTAAACTACGGTAAATTGTCTTGGATCATTATTTAAAAATTGTAACAACATTGTTTTACAACTTGCACCATGATTATTCTGTCATTGTTTTAACGTCATGATAAATTCAGCGTCAAGATCCATGTCGCGTTTAGTTTTATTTTTTGTCACATTCTTCATCACCGGATATTTTCTTTCTTACTATATCATCGCTAGCAACATCGTTGATGGTACCAGTAGTTTCTGTAAAATGTATAAGAATCCTCCGCAACTGAAATATTCTTCTGACTCGAGACACTAGAGATAAACTAAATTTTACCATTCGATACGATCATCGACGATCCAAACAATTTTATCAGAGATTGTTAATCCTTGAGATGAATGGATTGTCATTGCATATCCTAGCATCCATGGAGTTTTGTCCATAGCTAATGCGCTCTCAACACCACTGACTAAAGCAATATCACTTAATACAAGATTTCGTTTCTCTGACGATCCTGGTATATCAACTTGAATATTTTGTTTGCGGGTATCTGCTGGTTGAAAACATAATGATACGGGTATATTTTTAAAAAAATATTCTTTATGTAACAAATGATATTGTTGTTGAAGTGCATATCGAACCATCTTTCTACTTGCAACAAACAAATCATCTGGTCTCCACAAATTCCAAAAATCGTTATTTATTTATTTCTGAAATTATATCACGCATTATTTCGCACCGAACTTTAGTCTGTTATAGTCTGATTAATTTATTAAGCTCTCTTAATTCTGGATCTAGTGCTCTATGATCATTAGTTATTTCTTCATAATAATTGAAAAACCTTTTAGCCATTCATGCGGAGACAATCCAACAAATCGTGGTGGTTGACCATGACCGCCACACATTATCACAGTAGTATTTTGTGTCAGCAACCAATCAATAAATATGTTTAATATATCTTTAGATACTGTGTATATTTCATTACAAATGATGATTAACAGGAATATATTTTTCACCCATTCGTTCAGGAGTCCATTTATGACCCTCATCTAAATAATTATGATAAATGCATGATTTAACATTTCTTTCCTTCATCTCTCCGGCGGGTCTGTGTGTACGGGTTAAAACGATCATATCAACAGAGTTTGACGAACTCTATCGAAATAATTCGATCACACGAGTTGTTTTACCAGAACCTCCTGGTTCATAGAGATAAACTATCTCATGTCCAATCACAGGATCATACACTGACGGAGCAGATCATAATTTTATTGTCTCATTACTTTTGTAATAAATATCCTTGATTTCAGCGTCGACAGATTCAGAGTATTTATGTAACGTTTCTTATTTGATTCTCCCTTCTCCCCATGTTACATCGTAAGCAGTACTTATATAAAACTGAGTCAGCAATTCTAAATATTTTCTTTCGATATAGAATGAGTCCGTAGCGATTCTAATCGCGGTCTTAGGAAACCTGTTTATCATCGATTATACATTAATCGAAACATACGCGACAATAGAAAATCTTAAATGAATAAACTTTGGTGAATTGCCATGAATGTAACAATGAATTGTACCTAATCATTTCGTCCTCCTTGGGTAAATTTACCGATTATTATCCTGCCAAGATCTTTTGCGCATTTTATTTTCAAAATCGCTTGTAGCAGGAGCTTCATCGTCGTAATATTTCTTTTGTTGTAGTAACCAAAGAGAGAAAGTGACGAGTGATGTCTGAAAGAAAAAATGGCAAGTAGAGAGTAAAACGTAGGACGTCAAGAAGGACGAGACAATCGGAAAGGTAAGGCACGAGCAAATAGGAATGATGGAACACAATCGAAAGGAAGGTGATGCAATTAGTTGTAGATATTGCGCTCTTTACACCACTCGTTATGATGATATAATAAATCCAAACTAGACACTGGAAAATCAATTCTGTTGATAACATTGAAGTTGAATTGAAAATAACACTATTAATTTCTTTAATTTTTTTTTCTTATCTAAGGGGACTCGTTTTGCATTATTTCTTTCCAATAATCTTGCCTAGTTCTCTGTTGATATCCTATCTTTCATTCACACCGGAACATAATAACGAGGGCGGTCGTTCCTTAGATAACGTAGCTAAATTCAATTAAATACCCCTCTTACTACGAGAAAGACCGATTTTACAATGTGGGCGCTTCGTCCGGGATTTCCTGGAACAGTGTGAGTGACAGAGACTGAGTAAGATATTGAACAAATATTAAGTGATAAACTTGGTTATTGTTAAAGAAAGAATTACAAGAGTGAAATGAGTAGATAGGTATGCATTCTTTAGTCAGAATATGCCATTGTTTGATATTTCTTTAATGTATGTTTTGACATTGTTAGAAATGACAATTCCGTACCTTAACTGATTTCATAGGTCGTGGTTGTCTGAAGTAAAATAATTCAGAAAGAAATATTGCCGTTAGTTATTCTTGCGAGAAGAAATAATTAAAGAAGATCAGAGGGAGTAGGGAGTAATTGCGCATTGTTGGTGCGAGCAAGCTGAAAGCGGAGAGAAATTCAGAATTTTGTACTGCCAAACACTGTCAGGTTGCTTTAGAGGGGCTGAAGTTTGTAGGTTTATACTTTATTGGAATATAATACGGGTTAGTATTCTTAAGGAAGCTATTTCCTGTAAGGCGGTAAGAATTAGGAAATACTTAACCTAAGTAATTTGATTGGTGATACAATTGATTAGACTATGCAGTTGGTCAGAGAGTTTAAGTATATTGGTAAAGAATAATTGGGATATGAAAGAACCCAATCTGCTGAATTTGTAGAGCGGAGTCTCGAAGAATACAGAGATCAGCAGGTGGTAAATAAGATGAGGAAAACTAAAAGGAGAAAGAGAAATCGAGTTAACCAGATTGTAGGCCGAAGAATGAGCCAGGGAGAGTGAACATGCGTTAGCCATGGAAAGACTAAGGAGAGAAGCGGAATCTATGAGGGGCGAAGAACTGAATGAACACTCGGGGCCCATAAGCAAAAGACCAGATGATAGATGTATCGTTCAGATAACAAAGACGAAATCATCGATAACGTTTTAACTCAGTTTAAATAATTAGCTTTAATCCATCATATACCCAGAGACCAGTGGGCCATTAATATCTCTGCATTTTTGCAAAGAGCTGCCGAAGATGTCTATCATAATATGGCACCGACTGAAGTAGATGACTACAACGCTCTTAAGAAAGCGCTGTTAAGGCACTACGTGCTGTCTGCTGAAAGATTTCACAAACCTTTCAGAGAATCGTCTAAACAAACAACGGACACACACACACACACACACACACACACACACACACACTTTTTGAAAGAACATGTCGTCATTGCATGTCGGAAATAACTGATCGTATTGTAGCGGAGCGTTGCACGACATTAGAATATATCATTGTGATGGCAGAGCGATAGAAGAGTGCACACTCCCGTCCAACCATCTGGGGTGGCAGGGATCGACCCAGCGTCACTGATTTTAGGAAGGATAACGGGTTGGTACCTCATAGTCTGAATGGTCAAAATTATGGAAAGTTAGGGGCTGCTAATCCCTGCCGTGATCAGTTCGGTGGCCAAGGAAAGACCACATGGGTAAATTAAGGTACCCCTGGCAAGAAATCTGAAATTGTATGATGTGGTTGAAACAAACCTGACCATATTCTCAAAGACTGCAGAAAACATCATCCCATGATAAATGCAGTGACCTCAGGCACTAGTAGAAGGTGTAAAGTAGTACAATGGTTACCCGGCACTGGTGAATAGCAAATTTGTCTAACCTGCTGATTATACAGGCGAAACAATGGAAGTCCACTTTACTAATAGGACTAAAGATTCTCCTTATGTTGTCTACATCGACCTTGATTCGCCGTATGTGTAAGTGTGAATTCAAGCAGCGTGCTCGTCAGGGTTGTCGCACGTCGTAATTTTAGGATGTAGGCATATGTTGCCACAGCCTAATCCTATTACGTGTACACACGTGTATGGGGATGTAAAGAGGTTTTGTCTGTCGCGTGACAAGTATCAGAGTGTGAAAACTAAGACCTCACATCGCATAGTGGTGCCACTAGGAACTACCACAAATGAGTTCGTGATTGATACAATTGTAACTGAAGAATCACTGAAGAGGAGTGGTGGAAGTACTTTCTATTTGTCATTTGACGAGGGATGAGACCTATGCCGACGTCCTCCTTAACGTAACGTTAACTACACAACAGCGTGAATAGGTAGAATAGATATTCCACGACTATTCAAGTGTCTTGGCAGAAAGACCAAGCATGACGATCTTGAAGTATTTTAGTTTGAAGTTTGAAGTTGCTGGATGAAACGCCTGTGAAACTAAAACGCTATCCATTACCTCGTGCGAAGTTAGAAACTGTATGGAACGAACTTAGAACTATGCTTGACTAAGGGGTAATTGAACCAGCCCAATATGAATATAGTTCACCGGTTGTTTTGGTACAGAAGAAGAATGGTGGTCATCGCTTTTGTGTCAACTATCAGAAATAAAACAGGATCAAAGAATTTCAGGTTGAAATGTTACTGGATTCTGAGTTCATATTTGCCGGAGTAAGCAAATCCCCAAAATTTTATAAAATAGACTTTTCCAAGGGATATTGGCAAATTCCAGTTCGTAAGGAAGACCGTCCAGAACTTGTCTTTGAAACACCAGATGGGACATACCAATAGGCTGTCATGCCGTACGGGATCCAGAATGCACCCAACATTTTCATCCGAATGATGAGGAAACTGCTAGAACCTTTCAGAGGGATAATAATTTCAAATTTCAGTGACGATTTGTTATTGGCGACACCTACTTGGTAAGAACACGTGAACTTACAGAGAAAAGTTCTGAAACGACTAGACAGGCAGGGCTCACTGCCCGATCCATACAATGTTACATAGGATTTCGGAGACTGACTTATCAAAGATACACACTCAGTGAACATACATTAGCCCTAGACAGTGCTAAGTCAACCAATTTCGGAACGCCTCACGTCTAACTACGAAAACAGAAGTGTGATCTTTCTTAGTACTTGCAGGTTATTATCGTCAGTATGTTGCTAATTTCAGCATTATTGCTAGTCTGTTGACTGACTTGACAAGGAAGAAGACTCCGAGAAGTTATGAGGACAGACTCGTGTGAGAAAGCATTTTAGACGTTGAAGGATAGGTTGACGTCTTCACGCCGTAGTGAGACTACCGGAAGTGATAAAGGACTTTGTCTTACGTACTGATGCTTCTGACAGGGGTCTTGGTGCAGTTCTACTGCAGCGGCATGATGGGAACTTATTCCCGGTTGCCTCCGGTACCAGAAAGCTGTTGCCAGCTGAGAGTAAAGAGAATGCCTAGCAATTATATTTTGTATCTCTAAATTGGAGCGCTATCTGTATGGGCGAAACTTTATTCTGGAAACTAACCTTCAGCCATTTTCTTTATTTGGCCCAAACTAAATTGACAAACGTTCGTTTAATGAGATGGTCATTATTTCTTCAGCAATATCAAGTTCAGATGCATTACATTAATGTAAGTGCCAATGTAGGAGCAGATGGTCGGAGTAGATTAATTGGTTCTGAGATGAAGGGGTCAGCTACGGATATGTAAATAATAGATTTTTCTCTTCAAAAGGAAGCTTTGTGAAGTATCGAATTTCGAATAAGCAGTGAACCCTAGAGTTGAATGTGGCGAGCTTAGAGACTTTATTTTTCTTTTTCGAAGGGGGCTCGCAATTATATATTTTCCAAATAATCTTGTAAAGTTCACTGTTGATATTCTATCTTTCACTCACACCTGGTCTTAATATCGAGGGAAGTCATTCCCAAGATAACGTAACTAAATCCAATTAACTACCCCGTTACTACGAGGGAGTCCGGTTTCACAATATATGTCATTTATTTCTGTTTTTTTATTGTTTGTTTGTCAGATTCAAATTTGACATATTAAGTTTAAGATTCATTCATTGAGAGAGATTTTTTTTTAAATAAATGTGGGATGACCTGTACTTCAGAGTTTGTAAACAAGCTTTTAAAATGATTGGCTGATTCCAAGGACATTATGGAGCTTTGTTGTATAGCAGAGCTGATTGATCCAAAACAAGGAGTAAAAGTGACCTCATGCTGTAAACATCTTTCTATTTTTAGTTCTTGAGAGTAAAAATAACTGATTCTCATCTGAGTCATACGGTGTGCACAAGATTTTTTGAACTTAAATTTGTTCTAAAGATTCCAGAAGATCATGTGACCCCTTCCTTGTTTACGTAAAAACAGGCATATAAATTATGTTTTGGAGGGAAATATTTAGTAGAAGCTGGGCTGTTAGAATACTAAGTTGTGTTGTTTTGAGTTATTTTAAATTACCTTGTACTGGAAATTATTTCAATTCGTTTGGATCAAGAGGATTTAGTTTGTTATTTATCTGGAAAACATTTGTGCTCATTGAATTTCATAACACCAGAACTGACTTCATCACGTGATATCGTCTTCCATCTTGGATGCTCCACTAAGATTCGAACTGGGATTTATTAGGACATTTTATTACCAGGACTTTTGCAATTTCACTAGTGGATCATATTTTGAATTATTTTTGGATTAATTTTGGGAATTGATTCTTAAAACCGCAAGTTTATTTCTCTTTTCTGGAAAATATTTGTGCTCAATAAATTGTTTATTAAGTTTTTACAAGCTTGTTATTATCACAATTTCTATGTTATGTATACATAACTATACATGTATACATAACTATAGAGACAAGTCAAAATGTCATATTTCAATCAATGCATGCAGCTGGTAAATATTTCGATATTTGCAGGTGTTCAATATATTATGTCGCAAATAATAATAAAACGAGGTGTTTTCAAAACTAAAATAAAAAGTGATTTTTCAATTTTGTTAAATATAAACGGATGAAGAGAGATAACTTTGTCAAGCATGCGTAAAGCGGTTAAAGAGTTATCTCGCTTGTACTTTATACCGGTAATAGTATTCGCTTATAAATAATTATTTTCTCCACATCGTGTTGCAAATACTATAACCAAATCAGTATTTTCAAACAAATACAAAAATAAGTATCTTACTTCTCAATTATAACTCTACTGCAAGACAGAGAAATTCAATGTCAATGACAGTTATTGGATTATGTCCTTTGACAACATCCTTGACAGAGTAGTACTATTTAGGTTGAGACTGTACTATTTTATATTCATGAACAATGTTTCTTAATTTTTTTAAAAAAGAAACTATCATTACTTTTTTTAATTCGTCAGATTTCTTTCTTAATCTAGATTTTATCAGCGGTAATAAATAAAATAAAAACAACAACGAATAGACCACATCGTTTGCGGAGATACTTTATAATACTATTTTTCTAAAAACAAATTGATCTAAAAGTTGCTACGCAATGGGTGTGCTTTATTCGCTTTGTCTATAGTGTGTGGTCTATATTTGCACTGACAAAGTCTTGGTTGAAATAAATATAGGTGATAGATATATGCATTTACAATGATTTTAATAGATGTGTTCTGTGTGGTAACTATACTAAAATAGTTAAAGTAAATATTTTTAGTTATTTCTGTTCACTCCTGAAAAAAACACTTCCAGGATCGCTAAGATCAGAAATTCTGGCTTCCATTTATATATATATATATATATATATATATATATATATATATATATATGTTTGCTTGACTTCGTTTGCAAAGATTTAGGAAAGGCGATGTGCACGTCTATTGCACGCTAGTGGCTGATAAGCACAATACATGACAGGCATGCCCATCAACAGGAGTGAAGGGGAATGTCTGCGTTGTGGTGGATGCTGACGGTTTTTTATTTGTCATGGTTTGTCCTCGAAGCTGGCCAGTCTATTTTGTTCAATAGTGGCAATTGCCTGTTGAATTCTACTTCGCCAGCTTTCGCGGTCAGATGCCCATTGACGGTGATCGAAAATCCACATGAGATTCCTGACATTCTTGAAATTTTTGTTTGGCAGAATCACGAATTGGAAGATATTTCTTAATTGCTTCACGTCGCTTTCAAGCCTAATCTAGCTGTATAAGGTTCCACAGTTGGTGCTATATTATTGATATAATAATGATTTGATTACAGTAGCAGGCAGGTCGACGAAAGACATGATCGTCTCCCAACGACAACTCCAAGAGAAGAGCAGAGCAACGTCAACCACTCTACATGATGTGCATCGACCTGACCAAGGCCTTTGACAGGAAGGGCATTTTCGAACTTCAATGTAAGATTGGCTGCCCACCCCACCCCAAAAACAACAAAAAATAACGAACTCCGCAGCATGATAATCTCTTTCCATGCAGATATGAAGGGAACAGTCATGTGCGATAGATCCTTCTCAACCTCCTTCCCCATTAACAGCGTCGTGAAGCAGGGTTGTGTGCTGGTGCCAACCCTTCTAGGGATCTTCTTATCCCTACTTCTGTCCTACGCCTTTGACTCGTCCACTGATGACATATATCTACACACCAAGTCCGACAGAAAGCTGTTTAACTTGGCACGATTGCGCTCTAAGACCAAAGTGAGGGCTGTGCTCATGAAATATATCATTTTCGCAGATGATGCGGATCTTGTGACCCACACTAAGGAAGCCCTCCAGGGACTAGGAGACCGTTTCACTGATGCATGCATGTAGCTTGGGCTCACCATCAGCCTGGAAAAGACAAATGTCAGCGTGCAAGATACCACTATTGCCCCTTCCATCAAAATCGACGGTATCACCCTGGAAGCAGTCAACAACTTTACCTACCTAGGGTCAACCATCAGCAACACTCTCTCGCTTGACAAGGAGCTGGACAGAAGGTTGAGAAAGGCAAACACTGTCGTGGCACAACTAACAAAGATGGTGTGGAATAGAACGCGCTCACAGAGCACAACAAGGCCAATATGTACCAGGCCTGCGTTCTCAGCACCCTTCTATATGGAATTGAGACCTGGGCTAAATACATCAGGTAAGAGTGCCGGCTCAATGTCTTATACATACGGTGCATAAAACACACCCTGGTAATCAGCTGGCAAGACCGTGTCCGACACAGCGAGATCATGCAGCGTGCCAATACCCCCATCATGTACTCCCTGTTGAGCAAATGCCGCCTTCGATGACTGGGACACGTCTGACGCATGGAAGATGGGAGGCTGCCAAAGGATATCCTATATGGACAGCTAGCCACTGGCACCAGAAGAGTCGTCCGCCCCTCGCTCCGTTTCAAGGAAGTGTGCAAGAGGGACACGAAGGCATGCACCAGTTCACCCGATGGCTGGAAAATGCTGGCCGAGGACCGATGCACCTAGAGAATGACGGTAAGCAAGGGCATATCAGTCGCCGATACGAGGAGAGGCCAGTTGGCGGCAAAGAAATGTGAGAGAATGAAGAACGCGGCAGTGACCACAGTAACTTACACTTCCCAGTATGTCTTCACCAAATGCAACAGAGACAATCACTCGTGTATAGGCCTGCACAGCCACAGCAGACGATGCAACACCCCAGAGACAGACAACACCCCAAGTGTGCTATTTGCATAGTCCCTCGAGACTTAGTCGCCAATGATGATGATGATGATGACAGCACCAGAGAGGGCGCTACCTGGATGAAACGTCCAAAAGGAAAACAAAACACACAAATTTAAAAACACATTAACGATTAAAGATAAAAGTAACAAAATGAACTTACATAATTAGAGAAACTCTCGGTCAGTTAGAGGCTTCGGTTTGGCATTATTGACCTTATAGTTTTTCATTTTTGTATGAAGCTTTTTTATGTAAAGCAGATGAAGTTTCAGAGAAAAGGTCAGTTCGCCGTCTCTGCTGCTCGAGGGAGTAAACTTGTTTAACGTTTGTCTAACCTATCTTGGTGCCCTCCCTTGTCTCTCGGCATTTCATACAGAATACTGCTTGGTCTTGTGTAGTTGGCAGTATTGCAGCACATGGTAGGTGTGTCAGACGTGAACCTGTAAACATTAGTCTCCAAATGGTTGTTGGTGCGCGAAAATTAGAACATGCACTGTACAGATGCGTTATCTTTTCATGGGCATAGGGGCTCATATCGTTGCTTACAATTTACCTGTCATACACGTAGTATATACCAACAGTTATTATAGTAGTACATGTATGATAGGTAAAATGTAAGCAACTATACGAGCCCCTGTTTTCCGAGGATGGTGAGTGCATTATTGTATTGTTGAGCAAAACTTTTTCTATGTAAAAACCCGTTATTTCAGCGGTTTATTGGTGTTCAATTATGCTTGTATACACTGCATAGTGAAAATCTCAGGGGCCTCCAATACGTACATTGCTTCCAACACAACGATGACGGACATAATAAAATGCATTGAACGTTGTACATAATATCAATCATACAAGACATTCTTTGGCAATACATAGTACCTAACATAGTCTCAAAATACCCATCTAGACATGAAACTAATATAGTATTATTCTTGTAAAATTATTAACAATATGTATCCACGCACGCACGGCGAGTTTTACGGCACATCAACATATGCCGAGAGTTAGTACCATAAGCATTTAACGTGGTAAAAGGTATTAATGTTCTTTTCTGTATATTAGTCCTACAATGTAAGACATGGCACATGTTACTTTTGTTTAAGTGATATGTCTTATTATCCCAATAACTGGGTTGTTGACATCGGAATGGGAAGTCAAAGTTTCAGGAATATCTCACACACTTGGCAGCCCATACACTCTTCCACAAAGTGGTATGTAATTAAAATACTTAGTGTGCTGTTTTGATCCTCGAGGAATCAAAATCTGATACTAGCAAAGGGACGCAGTTTTATGTTATGTTGACATACATTTGAATTTGCCGAAATGCAACGGTAGTGAGCTATAACTGATTCGTCACCATAGACATTTGTGTAGCTTTTTTCACAAAACATAAATACATTTGTATAAAACAGAGATGTAATATATATTTAGAAAAGGTGAAGGTAGATGTTATGGTCATCTTTATAGATGTAGGCCAAAACTCGTTTAGATGAGGAAATGGGAGGGGGGTGACAACGCTGGTGATGTTCAACATATTAATTTCCCCCCAGTGATTGAAATTGTGCATTTTAAAGAATATGTCATTTTGTAAAATAGTGCGTAGATCCATTCATAAATTTCAAGCCGAGTGTACTATTAAATCCAGGAAAACATCATGTGATCCGATTTGACGACACGAGTTCTGAAAGTCGCGGATGACCTAATTTCACATTGGTTAACATCCGATCTTGTTTACTATCATTCTCTAACGAATGAGCATCTTTTTTGTTTCTTTATCGCGTATAAGCATTTTATACAAGAACGCATCCGGATTGCTCGATACTTTTGGACTTGAGAGAACCTTTAAGACTGTTTTTAGATTTTATTCACCATGCTGTTATGTTTACTTTCTTCTCTTGTATTTTAGGAAATAATATATATTTTCAAGTATAAAAAAACTTTTGTTGGTTTTCACTCTTTCTTGCTACTATGTTTAAGACTATATAATAGTAATACTTGAGAAAGGAATGACGTCGTACAGGTCGTAAAGAATTTCCATGAATTTAATATCGGACGATTTTAACTGATAAGTAATAAAACGATTTTCAAATTAGGCACCGTGGCAGCCATAGTATTTGTAAGATCGGTATACTTTTCATTTAGGACCAACTATACATCACCAGAAGTCTTGTGACGAAACCCATCTAGATATGACCATCCAGGAGGAGTAAGAACTGCTCCTCCCTGTACGAGCTGCTCATTAAAAAAAAATGTAAGACTGCATATCTGAGAAAATATGAGATGTGAATAAAACAAATATAGACCCGTCGCAGAGACCGACATGCAAACTGAACATGACCATTTGGCGGTGCAGTTTTGGCAGGCATAGTGACATAAATGAATTCTGAACAGATGCCCTAGCAAATGAGATGAACCAAACATATCGGAATATCACTGATGTACATATACAAGTCAACGCTCATATACATAATGTTAGCCAAGACCTTACTATTCTAGAAACAACAGCGCCAACGTTCGCGCTTAGTTTTTCCTCAGGATATTAGAAACAAAAAGAGACTAACTGATCAAATCACATTCTAGGAGAACTGAACGTAACATGCGCAAGTTCGATTAAACTGGACAAATTATAGTTTCGTCTGTGTTTATTTTCCCGCTTTTGCATACCCCCGAAATCACTCTTACATTTTACCGACACAGCACAGTACACATCAAAGGTGCCTGATGGCCTATTAAAAAGAAATAAAGAATGGAGCAAGCATTGGCCGTGTACTGCGTGTCTTGCTCGATAAGCACGTCTATTTACGATAGTAAGTAATTGATCACCTATGGCAGGTTATTTCTTGAAACGCTCTAGTTATACACATTTTCTTCCATTCGAACTTTCATTAAAACCGATAAGAACCTAATTATCAAAATATATAAATGAAGGCGAAATTAAAAGGAATACAATCTTAAAAAGAAATCAGTCAATTTTTTAAAAAAATAATGAGTATTTCTTCAAAATAGTTTCTATGTATTCCGGTCGAGTCATAGGGTGCCATTCCCGTCCAAGAAGATCAGACATTGCAGAAGAAAACCTTTTCTGGCTGCAGTTAGACCTGACGAAAATTCGAACTTCTTCTGAAAGCTCAAAATCATCAATGTAGTTCGCATAGACAATTCTCTCTTCTAAAAGGAAGAGTTCATCGATATGTCTGTTTGTGTATGCAATGAGAAGGGAAGTTCCGCTAGATATTACCTCCTTGACAGCCAATGTGCGCAGCTGAGGAGAATGTTGGACAAGTTGAATTATAAAACGTTCCTTGTTTTTGATCTCTTCTTCGGTACTGTAGATGCGGTACGACCCGAGATCCATGCTGTAATCGATAAAAGTTTCCAAAGTGTTGTGATAATTACATAACAGAGGAGTCAAGTGAGGGTAGTTCAGCAAGAGAATTTTGCAAAAAATCAAGCTCTGCACTGGCATGCTTGGCTTCAGAAAAATGTCCTTCTCTGTCCACTCATGATTTACTCCAAGGTGGCAGTGAACTCTTAAGTTTGGCCCCTGTCGGCAAATTTCACGCCACTGAGAGTCATTCAATGCTTCTTGGTAAAACGCTTTAGTCTTGGAATTGGCCACAATGTGCAAGACCCTGAGAGACTTTGATGCAAGGTGACAAAGTAGACTAAAATTAAGGCTGTTCGGACAAAACGCTAGCTCCTTTAAATTGACCAGGTACATCAAGTTGCTGAGTGAGTTTGAACAAAATGAGTTGACCATCCTCAACTGTGTCAGTCGATTTGAATGAATTAGGCTAAGAGGCAACTGTTCATTACGTGTTTTGAAGTCCACTTCTTCGACTGACACAACTTCGAGTTGTACATTTCCCTGACAAAATTTGTACAAATTTAATTTAAAAGAATCAACTGCTAAGATACCTGAATCCACGCGTAGTGTAAAACAAATCACGCCATGGCAAACAGAAACAAGTTGGTCAAAAAGCTGCAATGAACCTCGATGTTTAAGATGTAACTCCAACTCTTTTATATGTCTTCCACAATTCTGAATGTAGACTGTAAGTTCTTGAAGCACGCCATTTAAACGTTTGCCGTTACAAATGTTTGCTGTAGAATCAGTACTAAGAAGCTCAAAATTCAAATGGTCTTCTGAAAAAGAAAATTGGTGCCATACTTCTCCACGGAATGATGCAGCATGCCATGTTTTGTTGACTTTACTTGCATTTAGTCGGTCTAAAAGTGATAAATGACTCAGTATCTTAGCTATCGCTAATTCTGGAAGCATATTCCAGAAATTCTCCGAGAACAGATCATTCATGGTCGTGGCTGTGTGATTAACAAAATTTCAAGAAGTATTCTGAAACAGAAAATGGGAGAATACATTACAGCAAAAGGTCATACTGAGTAAAAACTGTTATAACTTTGTTAAAACCAATCAAGGTATTACTGAAGTTTTTCTTTGGACATCAAAACAGTTCTTATTGCCAACAAAGAAAATTACTGGTTCCTAAAATTCCTTTGCAAACAAATGAAAAATCTGAAATAAATTTATTCATTTGAATAGTTAGTGATTAACGAAATATTCAATTTGCTGAAAGAGAAAACGCAGCAAAACTATCCTGCACACTTACATTGATTACTTACTTGCACTTTGCCGAATGGGTGTAAACCATGTCTAAAACAGTAATTAGTTCTTTATTGTGCCAGTTAACATGCCGAGGGCTTAATTTATTCAGAAACTGGTCTCAATGACAAAAAAGCATCAAAATAGTCAACGCAAGAGTGGTTTTAACATAATTTATCATCATCAGTAAGTTCATGGATAACACCATTCAATAATAGCCACTGACATTATGCATTTATTATACATTAATGATTTTTATCAGTTGTCATTTTAGTATTATTACTGCTTCAAACACCCCACACCCCACCCACACCCCACGCCATCCATAACGATTGAGCAGTGACGCGATCTTAATGGCGCTCTTCAGTTTAGTATATTTCATACAATTAGATTTTTAAAGAAAAAAAATTTCCCCACGTTTCCTCGCTGTTTATACTGGCTATTTAAAAAGCACCACATTGTATATATTTGGTATTGCTAAAAAAAAATGTTTTAGTTCCCTTTATTTGTGCACATCATTGATGGCTGTAATTTGGGTTGTTGAGTATACAGCCTGGTCTTACTTCAGATGTGCACGTCTAAAGAAACTGCTAGCTCTGCTCGGGCATTTTCACTTTCTGGTCTGCAGAGGTGAATTGTAAAAAAAAGGGCCGATAACATTTTATTATATATTTGATATTTCATTCATTGCAATTTCTGATACTGGTATTGTGTAGTCCGACTAAACTCATTTTCCCTTTTTTTTAAAATAATTGATTAACATATTGTTCTTTAGATTAATTCACAACGAATTTTCGAGCACGTGGGAACAGTCATTACGTATTATGAAAGAATGTTATATATATATATATATATATATATATATATATATATATATATATATATATATATATATATATATATATATATATATCATTGTTGGGTATAATTTAGGCTCTAGAGTATATAGCTTGGCCTTACTTCAGATGTGCATGTATAATAAAAACTTCCACTTTCACGTCCTGGACTTCAAAGATAAATAAGAATAACAGTCAGTAACTTTGTTTTTGCATTTGATATATTTTGTAATTCATTCATTGCATTTTCAGAAGCTGGTATTGTCTAGTCTGTGAAAATTCATTTCCCCTATCTTAATACTTGTTTAAGATAGTGTACTTTAGACTAATACAGGCTTTCTTTCTGAGTGCACAGGTGAAGTCATTTCGGTTAGATGTGTGCTTTTGCAGGTACAATATCCACAAGTACAATATCCACAAGTACAATATGAAAGGAAATTTCAACCACTTTACCTAAAAGTAGCATAGTGGTATGCCAACATTCCGCTGTGCCTGTTTCAATCATCTTAACACCTGTCACTCTCTCAGAAGTTCATAATACCTGTAGAGCGCCCCCAAAGTAATTAGTCACATTTTTGTTAACGTACTGAAAAACGAAATACTTTGAACCAAAGTGGCAAGTATCAGTGGCGTAGCGAGGGGGGGCAGTTGAGGCTTTCTCCCCGGTGGCTAGGGGCGCCAAATGGGCGCCCAAATCGGCTATGTGCAATCTCCATATGACATACATGTAATTACCATAATTAATTTTTTGGATATTATTGTTTCTAAATAGGCTAATATTGTTTTATAGGGAATTTAGCATAGGCTATACTTTTTCTAGCAATTGTAATAGTTTAATAATTATATTATGACTGATAATGATTATGTTTCGTTTTGGAAACAAGGTACATAACTGCGCAACAGGGGCATCCGGGGCAGCAAATTTGGGTGTTTTGCCCTGGGCGCCAAATATCCTCGCTATGCCACTGGCAAGTATATAAATGAAAAGTATGATGTGTCTTGCTTGACATAATCTTGGTTTATTATTTTATATTACTTTTATGTAAAGAAAATATATTAGTTTCAGGTGGAAGAAGATAACCAAAATGTAAAATCTTATTTCCTTATAGTGTAAACACACTACAACAACCACCATAGGCCATCCCCTCCAAAAATTCCGATTTGTCAAGACTGTGTTTGACTGTATCAATTTACATTTTCACAAAATGTAAGTAACGGAACATTCCAAAATCTTGAGTTTATTTGTTACACAGTGAGATCACCTGAAATAATTATTAGAATTTTTTTTATAAAAAATTTAAAAAATTGAAAATGGCGTTGAAACTCAACTTTTGCATAAGGCCAGTTTTATAGTGACATACGAGACTGGTACAAAATACAATTAACAGTCAAATATGTGTGTTTACAAGTTACACCAATTGCACTTATATAGTCAAGCAATAAACAATATGAGAGAAACGACACCAAGATTTGTTTTACAGAGGTCTAGCATTTATCAACCGTCATAATATAATTTTTTATGTGGAGTTTAGGAAATATAATGATGTTTATCTGACCAACTAGGGGTGAAACAATTCATCGATATATCGATGCACTGTAACGATACACATATCGATACAAGAGACGGAGAAAACGATGCTTACCGTATGCAAGTTTCTCCTAAGCATCATGCATAATTATTATTTGTTTGCCTAATTATTCTTTCAGCATGTAATTCATCTGATACAGCAACTGGAGTCACATGCACTCACATTTAGTAGCAAAAACGGAAAAGACCATTGAGAATACTCGCTCGCCATCTATTAATGAACACAAATGGGATATGGTTCCCAATCTGCCCCCCCCCTCCTTCCATGCTAACTATCTTAAACAAGCAACATTTTCAGCATATACTATATATTTCACATGTATAATGAAGTAATCTGCTTATCATATAATAACGACTTTGGCACGGAGTGAATTGTATTATGTCTTCTATTGGCGATTTGACAGCTACACTACCGGTGTGTCACACGGTGAAATATGCTACAATGAACTCTCATTGGAGCCTGGAGGTTATTACTGGTTCCTGCCCAGGTTAACAATAACCACCAAGCAGAAATTAATGCAGTTTATTCCATGCGTTACAAACTGGCAGGATTGGCACAGCAACAGAGAAACTTAGCGCAAAAGTCATTAATTTTATGAAAAGTACTTAAACAGAGATGTTGTCAGTATGTGCGACTGCATGAATCGTGTAAAACTTGTACAAATTCACAAACCTGGAGAACACTGATGCGCGAGAACTCCCACAAATTAGTTTTAAAAAAGACCCGCTTATGAAAATGTGCTCGGCGAAGTATAAAACTTTTCTGGTAGGCAACTGTTCACATGTTTTCCAAGCATGTCGTATATATATATATATATATGAAACCCATTAGCAAAGTTTTGGCTTCCAGCACCTCCAAAAAAGGGCCACGATAATGTTTATCTGTCTAGAAGAACATCATTTAATCTCCTGTTGGTGATGAATCCATTCTATTGTATATGAAACCCTGAGATGGAACATGTACTGATTTCTCGAAGATTTGAATGAGCTCCAAATGGGTCATTGAGAAGCATCAGTGGTTCAGATATGTCTGTATGTCTGAGGGACTCAAAGAGGCTAATGGGGCGGAATCAACCAGTCATCAAAATACTTGAGGACGTGGATCCTCTGTTAAATTAAGATTCGTGGTGACTACTCCCATTACTCGGATTAAAGGCTCTGGGTGTGAAGATTGGGCCGAACGGCAGGGAGCGTAATCGGAAAACCTCCATGTTCAAGCAAAACAAGAGGTACTTCCTATGACGACGAAAAAATTAGACTGTGAAGTTACACATAATGCAGGTTGTTGGAGACTTCCAGTTGCCGGCCCTACGGTGTATCTCCATTTTGAATGGTCACTCGCGAAGAATCATGTTTAAAGCGTTAAAATTGATAAACAGCCGAAACATGTCACCTTTATTGGTTAACTGGAAAATATGGGAACAGAAGGCCGTAGACTGGTCCTTTAACACCCTCTTAACTGCGCCCTTCTGTTGAAGAGTATACCCCTTCTTTTAACTGCACCTTATTAAAAACATGAGGGTCATTGCTAAAGAAGGACGATCCTAGAACTAAGCCCAGTATCCTTCCCTCATCATTAAGATGACCCAGTAATCATCCGTTATGCTCAATTAGGCCTGTTTAAAGTGCACTAGCTGAACACCCATATGAATTCTCGGAAGAAGGATTGCAAGAGAAAAGTAGAATAGAGTTCCTTAAATATATCTCTCTACTTTTTATGAGAGGGTGAGGGGAGTGAGTGCAAAAGTTTGTCCTTAGCCTTTGTGGTCAACTCGTCTAGCTAACGACGGGCAAGAGGGAGCCTTCAAATGGGGTTGATTCCTGGACTGTGCCTGTATCCCGTTAAAGAACTTTGATACAAGCCGCAAAGGGAGATCAGAAGGAACACTTTACCTGGCTGGTTTTGACGGTCCTGGAGTAGATGCGAGAAACCGGTGTTGTTGTTCCTCAGATGCAACAGAGGGTATGAATACATCCAAAGAGGGTTTCGGCTTTCAAGGAATCAGCCCCTTGAAGATTCTTATAGTGATTCAGCAAGTCTTTATAATGTCATGGGGTAAATACCTGGGGCAGTGGCGTACCTCCGCTGATGGAGCCAAAAACATTGATAAAGATATAAAGTGACGCCTCAAGCAAGCAACTATAGCACAGATGGAGACAGGCATTCCTTCAGAATTCTTAAGAAGGCTGCAACCAAAAGATCAGCATGCAAAGCAATAATGAACAGCAGCCATCCCTTAAATTCCAACGCCACCTGCGTCCTCACTTGGGGGGAGAAGCTGGATCCCTGTGGAACGTTCCTACTTGTGGCGCCATGGCATCTAATTGAGGATACATAAAGGGCCATGCGGGGGGATTCTGTAGCTAGCCACAGGATCATATATCTCAGCATAGATATGGGATTTGACCAATCCCTAGGTTGCCAAGCAGTCTCCTGGACCATGAAAAATGTTTTAGAAAGTTCCCAAACTATAGCTGAAAGGTGAGTAAAATGATATCTGGGAGTGAGGCAGCCCCCAAGAGTCTCAACAAAAAGTACATAATTTTGTTTTCCTCTCATCCTGAGGGCTTGGGAAACAAATCTCAGAGAAGATGGACATAAACCATATTTACCACCTTATGGAATGACCAGATCTCTTTATCCCAAGTCGACACGTGGGAGGAGATTGGTGACCCGAATGGTAGAGGAAGCGCTGTTTCAGCCTGTTCTTTAGCAAATTCACTATATATAGTATATTGAAACTGACTGGACATTGGGGGGGGGGAGACTTTTAGGTAGGGGTATCCATGTCCCATAATGCCATACATGGAGCAACGTGATTGCTCTTATTAGCAGATTCTGCTAGCAACAAGAACACTTCCTGACCTTCCTCAAGCAATATTTTGAAGAAAATCCACCACCCCACCTTCCCCTTGGACACCCCATAAACAGGTCATATGATGAATCCTCAAAGCATAACATCAGTACTGCTACAAAGTAAAGACATGAATGTCCATGTTGCCATGAATGTGAAGGACAATTCACTTCCATAATATGGATGCCCCCACATTCCATAAGGATTAAAATGGACCATAGGATGGGGAGGATGCCAAACCAATAATTCATAGTCCTGCAAGCAAACTCATACTTCCTATGCCCAAAGGGGATGATCAACAGCAAGGCAAATGAAGGTATTAACCTAATCCCTGTTCCAGTATTGCAAGAGCTCTAGCTAATGACGAGACAAGGGATTCTGATGGAGGAGTTATCTTCAAAATTTAAATAGCAAAATCACTGCTCGCACCTTTAAGAGCTTGATCTGCTTGTAGCCATTACTGGTCTAAGGTCTTGGAGAGAATAGTGCCCCTCCCTAGTGGAAATGGGTGCAAGTCACTCGTCAAGTATTTCCTCCATTGAAAGGGACCCTGGCACCCTTACTGGTACTGTGTTGCGGCAACTGTCTGAGGTCCAAGGCCTTATAATTATATTAAGAGAACAATCCTCAACCAGTCTGGATTTAGGAAAGCTCTTTTCCACTAAAAATGGGTGTTATTATTCATTTAGACCCCTGAGAAGAATCCATTAGAGCCCTGAGAAAGATTTGATATCTTCCTGGAACAAAAGAGTGCTCTTCTCACACAGAGAATTCTTGTTCTTAATCTAAGGCCAAGAAAATAATCCCAACTATTCTGGGATCTAGCAGTGCTCCTCTCCAACAAAGAGCTATACTTCTGGCCCCCTATGTGCCCAGAGAAGAATACCATATCCTCCTTGGATTTAGGAGTTACCATCTTCTGAGGCCAAAGAAGGATCTCACATGCTCCTGAAACAAGAAGGAAAAAAATCTCTTTGTCTCTTTATGGGTGCTACTTTCAGAGTGATCCCATGCCTTCTCTAACCAAAAACAACAGATTAGACAACTTGCATCAGTTGAGTCATAACTGGTACAAGACAAACAGTTTGAGTGAGTATGCCATAGAGATTTCTTATGCCTATATCTACCCACACTCTGTGATATTTAATTCCTTCACAATGAATAATTTCTGAAACAAAAAATAATAAATCTGAATACTGAGAATGATAATAAATGATAGGAGACCTCTAACACAACTTAACACCAGCAATATGTTACCTGTCAACAGTGTATTGATGATAATGAGTGATATGAGACCACCAAAACATTTATGAAAATTCATAACAATTTTTGTGCAACCGATGAAACCCACAATGGTGATAATGACTGCTGTGAAACTTCCAAAACACACTATCAGATAGATGATAATAATTGTGTGAGTCCAAAATTCATCAAGTATCATTAATCAATGAACCATTAAATTAGATATATTCAAAATGATACATAAATGTCAAAAAAATGCCGTTTTGTAATGGGGAATTGTTTAGGGGGCGCTCACCAGTTAGTACGTACTTTTCAGATAGTGACGTATGTGAGGTGAAGTTGTTTGCATTTCTAACATGCACAATGGAGATAATGTTGGCATATCTCAATGCTACTTTGATGTAATGTGGCTGATATTTCTTTGGATACTGCACTTGTGGAAATTGTACATGATCTAAGCACATGGTATAACAAAATGGATGCTCCCTTGTGCTTGAAAAATTAGCCAGAATTAATCAAAAGTACACTAACTTTAGCAGTTATTAAACTAGGGAAAACAAATTTTTCTGAAGTAGGCAATAGCAGCTTCTGAAAGTGCAATGAACAAATTACAAAACATCTGAAAAGTAAAAAAAAGTTATCGGACCATTTTTCTACAATTTACCTCTGAAGTCCAGGAAGTGAAAATGACCATGCAGAGCTAGCAGTTTTTTTTACATGAGCACATCTTAAGTTAGCCCAAGCTGTATACTCTAGAACCTAAAGTACACCCATCAATCATACATCAAAATAAAGGGAATTGAAAGTTCTTCTCCCAACACCTAATATATACAAAGTCTTTATTATATTGCCAGTATAACCAGTCAAGAAACCCCAGAAAATTATTTTTCTTTAAAATTCTAACCCTATGCAAAGTACGAAATTGTAGAGCGCCACCTTAAAGAACCACTGAAGATGTGTTTTCAGCTTATTGAAAAACTTGTTATATTCTGCAGTCAATTTCAAACATATTGATATATCATACATGGTATTTACTTCCAAAATGACAAACACATAGTTAATTTACTATACCCCTCTGAAGTAACTTAAATGTAGCTTCATGACGTCAAAACTGTATTTTAACGTCACTGGGAAATGCTTTTATTTTGACATTAAAGAAAGACATTCAAGAATAAATACATATGAAGTATTTGTTTTATTTTTCAATCCAAACATTAAATAATGTATTTTGATCATTTCCCAAGTTGTAAACTATACTTTGGTCAGGTATACATGTAAATCAAGTGAGAAAAGTGAGGAAAATTCCATAAAGTTTGAGGTAATAGTGCAAAAATTGTCCAGCATTGGATTAAGAAAAAAAGTCCTTGATGCTATAAATTCATAACAGTAGACATAAATATATATTTTGTTTGTAAATAATTACTTTTTTCCCCAGCACTAGTAATCTAATTTGAATCTGCACTAATGCTTATATGCCAAAGAATTGAAATGAAAAGTCAAGGGGAATTAACTCCTGGTGAGACCATTCCATGGACCAGGAATGTGATTGATGATTACATACATAATCGATTACAATGAAAACCAAATAGGTTGACTGCTTTATATGGTAAAATTAATTATAAAACCAAAACATGCAGACTTGTATGCCAAAAAAGGGGGTAGGTGTGTTTCCCAATAATTTCAAGCACCAGCCTTATTATGATGTTACATACTGTCCAAGATCCATCGCAACCAGGAACAACTGGTAACCATGATGTCACTAATACTATATCAACCCACATTAGCCACTATCTAAGAAAACATGGCTAAAGGAAGAGCTAAGAAAATAGCTATTTGTCCACAAGAGTTCATACAACACAGTCAACCATAGGAATATGGATTACGAGTATCCAAGAGTGACCAACCTATTCAGGTTGCAATCTGGTTCTACATCTCCACAAATAAAGCGCTCAAGAAGTGATGTATATGAAGAATCACTATCTTCCTGTGGCCCAAATAAAGTGCACCCAAGCTTTGCCCTGAATTGGAGAAAGAAAGAAATGAAGAAAACTTAATTGTTGGGTCACATGTTGCAGCGTGTTGTCAACATCAATGGAAATTTAATTATCAACATACCAAAACTAACTAGGACATTGGAAACATTGTGCATAATGCATGACTGAGCTGGAAATTGCAAGCGATATAATCCACCGATGTATAAAAGCAAAACTCAAGGACTGTGTGCCTTTTTAACAGTTAGATGTACAAACTGCAATCTGCAGGAAGCAGAATAGGCTGCCTTTCCAGAAAAGTGCCAAGGATATAGAAAGTGACGCCCAGGCACAGGAAATTTAAATGCGATGTTGGCACTTTCTTGCTACAAGGCCAAAGTTGGAGTGACTGACTTGCCCATTTAGCATCCTATTACTCAAAATTTCTGCCATATGGGAAACATTTAAATCTTTCTTATATTAAAAAGCTTGAATATTTACTAAGAAATTTTGTCTTAGATGTCAAGCTAAGTAAAATTTCACACTTTCTAAACACAAATAAGTGCGAGAGCTTGCACAATATCATTTTTACCTATGCACCTAAAATATCAGTATGGAGCAGAAATTTTGATGCATTATGTCCTTCATCCCCTCATAGCTCTGAGTATGGTACAGGAAACTTTACACTCCCACTGACCAAGTCTCACAGAATTGTTCTACTCAGTCTGATCCAGTATTTCAGCTCATAGTAAAATGAGATCAGAGAACAGTAAAAGACAGGGAGAGGAAATCAAGTCTTCAGTACAAGTACATATGCTACATCAAACACAAACAAAAAAGCAACAGAAAACTTGTACAAAATTCAACATCTGCCAATTCAATAAATAATTTTGTACCCAATGAACATCCATACTCTTTAAATCCTTTAAATGAATGCATGTAAGAATTATTAAATGTACCTGACTATCACAGTATACACCACTCCGCCAGCCCATATTGCCTTGGCATTCACCATAGGCTTTACATGATTTTCTAACCTTAATTACTCTTTTTGGTTCAAGTGATAAATGATCATGTTTTTGTATGGCATCTATGTGATACCTCACACTGGTATGGTAGTGAATTTACCATAGTTTCGACATAGAACCTAAGTCGGTGAGCCAAAGCAATCTTTCTTTTCCCACGAAAGGTTACATAAATTATTCCATAAACATGTTGTTCATGTGAGCCTGTCCAAATATGACACTTGCTGCAGACTTGTGTATGTTGAGTTGAAGCTCTTTTATATGTTATTAATTCTTGAACTGTTAATTTAGTTTGAAATATTTCTGACTTAGCTTAATAAACCATGACCATATGATACTATAGAATTTTTTTTATCTGTCAATACAAAATTATTTAACACCAAGAAAATACATTTTCTGTTAATAGTTTAATTTGACAATGAAAAAACAGGGAGAAAAAAAAATCAAATTATTACCAGTTCAAAGAAGAACTGATAGCATCTTCCTTGAGAAATGTGAAATTAATGAAACATTTTTAAAAAACAATGACACACAGAGGTTTCTAATTGCCACTAGTCTATTTTTGTATCGAGTACAATAGCAGGGGACATAACTCTTCTCAAGCCCACCTGCAGCCGCTTAATTAAAGCAGAATTTGGAATGAAAAGACATTTAAGTTCTAAACTGTAGTGAATTTAAACTAAATGAGCCAATATTAATACAAACAGCAATAAATATAACTCCATGGGTATACACCCGAATGCTCTTTATGGGGGTGCTCACCAGTTACTACGTACTTTTCATATAGTGACGTATGTGAGGTGAAGTTGTTTGCATTTCTAACATGCACAATGGAGATAATGTTGGCATATCTCAATGCTACTTTGATGTAATGTGGCTGATATTTCTTTGGATACTGCACTTGTGGAAATTGTACATGATCTAAGCACATGGTATAACAAAATGGATGCTCCCTTGTGCTTGAAAATTAGCCAGAATTAATCAAAAGTACACTAACTTTAGCAGTTATTAAACTAGGGAAAACGAATTTTGCTGAAGTAGACAATAGCAGCTTCTGAAAGTGCAATGAACAAATTACAAAACATCTGAAAAGTAAAAAAAGTTATCGGACCATTTTTCTACAATTTACCTCTGAAGTCCAGGAAGTGAAAATGACCATGCAGAGCTAGCAGTTTTTTTACATGAGCACATCTTAAGTTAGCCCAAGCTGTATACTCTAGAACCTAAAGTACACCCATCAATCATACATCAAAATAAAGGGAATTGAAAGTTCTTCTCCCAACACCTAAGATATACAAAGTCTTTATTATATTGCCAATATAACCAGTCAAAAAACCCCAGAAAATTATTTTTCTTTAAAATTCTAACCCTATGCAAAGTACAAAACTGTAGAGCGCCACCTTAATCAAGTGTTGACATTAACTCTGGCATTTTAACCTTGAACTTTTCTAACCTATGCTCCTGAAAAAAAAATCCAGGCATAACATAAAGTCCTGCTTTTGGCTAGGTGAACTAGGTAATATAAGTTGTTGTTGTAGGGTTTAACACCATTTTTAAGCACATGATAGGCTATACATGGCAACCAGTATTAATGGTGGAGGAAGATCCCGGGAAAACCCCCAGAGAACCACGACCCACGAGAAGCTACTGGCAAGCTTTCACCCATACCCACATAGGGTGAATCTGAGACTCAAACCCTTGCAGACAGAGATGACATGGCAGTGATCCGTAACGGAAAGGGCTTTATACCACTCTGCCACTCAGGGTCCCCAGTTAATGCAAGTAATTAACTATGTGAGTGAACACAGGTAAGAGGAATGCCAATTCTTCTCAATCAAGTCAATATCACATATTATATGTGACAAATTTACCCAAGCAATAAATATCTTTTCCTGTAATATTATAGGTGCTGAACACAATTTTAGTATCAAATCCAGCACATTATTCATTAGAATGAGGGCACGCTTAAAGGCTTATAAAATACAAACTTTCATTCTTGGATTAAAAACCAAGTGAAGTAATTGATGTCAATATAAATTAATACATTATGAATATTTCAGTTAAGATAAACCATAGCAAGAAAGGCAACAGCAATAAAATTGTGGTTAATGCACATAAAAGGTAAATTTCAGCTTTCGATATTGATAAGCATTATTTCATATTTCGATATTGATAAGCATTATTTCATATTTCGATATTGATAAGCATTATTTCATATTTTGATATTGATAAGCATTATTTCATATTTTGATATTGATAAGCATTATTTCATATTTCGATATTGATAAGCATTATTTCATATTTCGATATTGATAAGCATTATTTCATATTTCGATATTGATAAGCATTTTTTCAAAAATTGTAGAACTATATCTAATGGACAGGAAAAAATATCAAACAATTTGATGATGATAGTAACCAAGGATTTTCATGGCTATTTCAAAGACTGTCCACTAGTACCAGATAAACCAATTCCACAATATTCTGACGTGTCAACTTTACAGAAGACATTCGCTGAATTACAGTAAAGAAACCATATTAAGACCTGCATTACATAAAAAAACAACATAAAACATAACGTAATTCAAACTTATATATTAAGCCCAATTTGTTACATATTAAGTTTGTTATTTTTTGTTATTATCAAATTTGTTATATATTAAGCCAGATTTGTACTGCTTGACCAATAAATATGACCAATAAATATGATTAATATTTTACCCTGGATCAAATACATCCTCTGGACAATATGTTCAAGATAACTTATATTTATGTTCATGAATACTAGTGTATTTAGACAACAGATGTTAAAAGGGATAACAATATGTGCTACTAAAAAATATCAGAAAGATTATAAATTTTCGAAAAGAATAATCATTGATAAAAGTTTGGTTTTTGTTCAGTTTAACGATAATGATCAGAATAACCAAACACGTGGAAATTTTAGGGTATGAAACAAATTAAATCTATGGAGGATTTACAGTAATCTGAGCTCAGTTATACCTATATAGAGGTTTTACAGCAGTCAAACTCATGGTTCATATATGACTTGTAATTGAAAAGTCCAAGCATTGATAAAGTTATGAAGCTATTAATGACACATGTTTTTTTTTAGCAATAATGTGAACTGAGACAATATTAACCAAATTATGATCAGTTATATAATACAATCAACTACAAAAACTAATATATTTTTGGCATTCCTAAAAGAAAATAAAAAAAAAAACGTTCCTGAAATATTTAAGATTGTTTAAACTCCATATACTTTTTGTCAAATTATTTTCATACAACATACATGTACATTCAAACTACCAATAGAAATTTATTTACCATTTATGTTGTACATGTATTCATTAGCATTTACTTTGTTACCTGCATTATTTTAATACATTTTCTATTTGCTGCACGCTTATTATACATATCATTGTTACTTTATTTTTCAGTCCTTCCTCTAGGGCCGTGGGTGGCTGGATTGTCCGAGGTGCTCATCTTTACACACAACCAACATCACACCTTTGTTCATGTGGGTTCAACTCTTAGGTTCAACTCTTATTATTATTATTATTATTATTATTATTATTATTATTATTATTAATATCCTAAATATAATTTTTGTTAAAAAGTTATAAATAGTGGATCCAGAAAGAAGGAAAATAAACTTGGGAAGCAACATCTAGAAGGGAAGAATGAAGTTTACAAAGCAACATACCTGCTGATATATGTCTGGAGAAATAACTTAACATGTATACGATATACTGATTAGTAAAGACCGTGAATGCACATACACCATCAATTGTTCCGGATCGAGTGCACGACCAATGATTTCCAATGTGCCCTCAAGTTAACCCCATCAAAGTAGAAGTTTTACATAAGGAGCTGAAGATCGTTATACGGTGCTTGTCAATTTCTATGTACGAGCTACTTTTATATCAATTTAATAATAAAAAAAAAAAACAACTTTGTTAACACTGTCATGATTATGTGTCTTCTACGATAAACTAAAGATAGAAGGTTACATGCTTTTCTGTTTCCGGATTGTGTTGTCAAAGGACCACTTCCGTAAATGCGTAGAGGCTATGCGCAGTCGTCGAGAAGCAGACATTCCATCTGAAGCGGCAGTTTAGAAACAAACAGTCCAATAACATTGAAGTAATTTAAAAGAATTTGCGAAAACTCTTTTAGAGGCAGTGTTAGTGTATGAATTCTTCATTGAAATATTTTGGTAAGAGAACAATATTAGTGATTCGAAAACAAGAGGATTAATTCTCAAAGCTACTACCGGAGGTTTGCTGGTTGCTTGTGGGGGTTGGAGTTTGTTAGTCCTATTCTACTGTACAGTATATGTAACACATTAACGCTGATATTTATGTTTTGGGCATCGTGACACCCAAAACATAAATATCAGCGTCGAGGTCTTACATGTAGGACTTTGAGTCGGTACACAACATTTTCCGAAAACTTAAAATTACAATCCAGATCTTTATTTGTTTGATGGATTATTATAACCACTATTAGCATTAAAGGAATGAGAGAGGAAGGAAAGGAAGATAAATCTAAGCATTGAAAATGAATGGTCAGACATTAAAGCATCCATCACATTGAGTGGAGATCGTTATTAGCTTGCAGATTGACATTGAGGAGAGAAAAAGTAAATTTGAACATTAAAATCTATTAAAGAATTGTATCGCATTTCTTTAATTTTTACTATATTATGTATTTATTTAGTCTGGGTTGCCTCTTTATTAAAAGACACTCAGATGTTGTAGGCATTCCACACTGACTATTTCGGTAATAGGTGTCCTTTTATAGAATTTGATTCTGTATACCTTTCAATTTCAAGTACTCCAGAGGTCTCACTTGGATTTGAAACCTAGGAGTTCCAGACACCTTTTTTTTGGAAAAAAAAACCCAGAAAAAGTTGCAGTTCCCTACCAGAAGACATTTGGGCAAACCTGAAATGGCTATATTTCCAGATGAATAGAAACATTGGTTGCCATCAAGGTTAATTTCCTAACTTCTTTACAGCACTGACATGTAACTGTACATTAGAGTTTGAATGAATTATGTCAGGCTAAGGAAAGATCTTATATTCCAAGCACAGTATTAGGCATCACACATAGAACACTATGTGTGATGCCTAACCTTGTGCTTGGAATAAGATCCACATGAAATGTCAGTTCTAACAACTTCTAGCACTGTTGAATTTCATTATAATCTTTGTCAATTTGCTTTTTAGCCCCAAAATTCCTGTCCAAGTTTGCAAACAGCATTTTTTAAAACACTCAACCTGTCTTGATTTTGAGGTCACATGCACTACTTATTTGACTACACTTATTTGACTACACTTGGGAACAAACACAATAATGAAAGCTAAAGTTTTTTTTAAAAATGTAATCTTATACACAAATGCATCAAAGGAATATTCTGAATGAAATCTGTTATTGTAAATTTCAGCTCATTTTCCCACCACTCTGCAACTCAACAAATAGGGACCAATTTTGTGGGTATTTTCGTTTTAAAATGGGATCCATGCCTAAACCTGTGTTATAAGCTGGTTAGCAAGTTATCTGAGTATGAGTAATCAAGAGAGTGTTTTACATGTATTAAACCATTTAAAAGCCCCTTCAGCTTATCATTGTCAGTGTCCAGCTAGGATGGCATTCTCTTCTTAAATGTTCAGAGTTTATACTGCAGAATGTGTTGTTTTTTTATCCGTATTGTGTGGTAGTTATTGAAGGAGAGGTGTACTCTAAGCTATGCATCAGTGATAGTATGAGCTGCTGGGTATGCAAGATTTATTCGAAACCTTACCTCTGGTTCCCCTGGTTAAACAGTCAGAGCAGAGTAACAGGGCATTGTGTATTAGAGCAGTATGACATTGGTTCTCCTATCAGGGTTGGTGTCTTGCATTGTGTAACAGTGTTAGAATGCATTGCTTTTTGAAATGTTGAAATTTGCTAAAGGTGCTCAGTAGCAGCATAGTTAGTAACATGCTACCATGAACAGAGTAATGTGGCCTTATGTAGAACCCTGTCTGTATGAAATATAGTTTCTCAAACATAACAGTTGAAATGTACTTTGTCTCTTTAATAAGCCACCACTCACGTTCAACGTACATTGTGTACAAATTGGAATTCTCTGACATTGCTTGATCACATCACATGAGTCAGAATCACAAGGTCTTCATTTTTTTTGGCATAAGAGGTAAAACAATCACATAATACAATAACCCAGAATCAAAAAGGTGATAATTCAATTACATATATATATATATATATATATATATATATATATATATATATATATATATATATATATATATATATATATATATATATATATATATATATATTTGTCATATCCTTTCAGATAAGCAATGGCAGGAATGAATCGAATGAGCATGATGGAGCAAGTCCATCTGGGTGGAGAGGATGAAGAAGACCTGTACTCGGGATTTAATGAATATAATGCCACTCTCGACACAGATGTAAGAAGGGTTTCTCTTAGCATTTAATTCCTTAATATCTCATAATGAAACTTTGTTATAATTATCCATACTTTGTCCTGGACATTGTAAGTTCAAAACATTTTAAACATATCTTGCACTTGTTGTAGGAGAAGAATGAGCCCTTAAATCAGAAGTTACAGGATGTATAGAGTGTATTGACCATTTGTCACTTGTGCTGGAATTGTTTGTCACCTAATATAGCCCACTTAACATTATAATATTCAAGTGTTATTGGTGAAGTTATATCTGTGCTGTGATGTAATGTGGGCATCAACCTGTGATAGATTGATGATAGGTTGGGTTATAAATTTGCCTTTTTCTGTCAGGAAACCAAACAGAACTTCACCCTCAGAGTTTTTAGAGGTACATTGAGTGACCATAGGTTTTGAGATACTCCCTTGTCTTAGCCAGTTTAGTTCCAGTGTTTTCTTGTAGCTCAAGGCGAAAGGTATGAATCAAGGCATCAAATACAGTGTGACCCTGCTATCACAGCGGTTGGGGTCCATATAACCCGACTGTTATATACTGAACAGAGTTATAACCAACCAAGTCCGTTCACTGGAAATAATGATGCATTGACCTAAAATATAAAAGAGCGGGTGGGTAATTAAAGCAGTCACTAAAATTTATGCATTTGATTAAATGAAGATACATTAGTCTGAAAAACTCTTGTATATTGACAATTAACATTAGTATGGTGTAATCCATAATCCGCTACGTACTGTACATGTATATAAGAAATCAATGAATTTGAGTATAGATTACATGTTATAAAAATCATTTATGACTCGCATCCGTAAAGCTCAAATAACACACATCTAGAGTATTGGTAGTCTTCGTTTTGATCTAATCTGATTGTCACTAAACTATTCACTACAAGTATCACAAATAGCACATGGCTATAGTTGTTTATGACTCGCATCCGTAAAGCTCAAATAACACACATCTAGAGTATTGGTAGTCTTCGTTTTGATCTAATCTGATTGTCACTAAACTATTCACTACAAGTATCACAAATAGCACATGGCTATAGTTGTTTACATGCTACAGGTACATGTACTTAAATTGGGTTATCATCTTGCTGAGGCTACCTAGGGGATGAGGTTATTCATAGAGATATGAAAACGTGAACAGATTAAAAAGTTGAACAAACAACTTTTCATGATACCCCATCTCCAGTTAACTTGACCGCCAGGTATCTATTTTTTCAAAATATTGGACATTTAATTTGTGCTTTATGCAGCTGTTGGTAGCCACCAAACGCATATTTTTTCTGAAAAAGTGAAACTTTCATGGCATAATAATTATGTTCCGGTCACTATGGAAAATGCAATAATCCATCCGTTTCCATTGCTTTTATTTAAATTTGGTGCTAATTCCATTCATGAAAGTTTTTTTTATTGTCATTGAAGGTTGTTGTCCGCTTTCTTAGATGAAAGGTGCTTGTGTTATTTAAGTTACCACCAAAAAGCAGCTTTGAAGGACCAAATAGATATCTATTTCTTTTGTGGTGGCAACATCAAATAATTGTAAAACATTGAGACTGAATTTTTTTTCATGTGCTTATTATTGATGCATAGTAATCAGTGCTTTAAAGGTAATCACTTTTCCTTAAGTTTTAGCACCAAATAAATCAGCCCTTATTTATCCATTTGTAGCAGTTACTGTTTCTGCCTTCAAAGCAAAGTCTAAATATTATGTTATTAAAGCTTTACAATGCAATTATGTGGGTCAGAAACATATGGAACAATGTTATGTTGAGAAATTCAAGAAGTGCTGTTAGGTGTAAGTTTTCTTTTTCTGACTTTGCTCATTTTTGTGAAAAGAAAATGGCAGCAAAGCAAATACTAATTAATTAGTATCTAATGTTACTCAAGTACATTGAAAAATAATAAAACCTTACATTTGCAAATCTATCAGTGGAATATTTTGGCAAAGCTATAATTATAGTGAGTAGTTACATTAAGGAAAGCCCTCTTTCAAAAAATAGACGTGCTTGCACATTGGCTGTTTAGATTCCATTTTCATTCATATACTAACTTTGATGCTTCATTGTGATGTCTGTGAGTAGTTACAATAATGTTTTATCAGCAACAGAGAAATTAGAACAGAATGATCTGAAGACACATGCATTTGGTCTCATGTACATGGTGCGAGGTTTGTTTCGGACAAGTTTAAAAATCTTTTCTAGTGGCATTTTATAGTGAACTTTAAGAAAATAAAATACAAAATCTTGATTAAGGGTAGTTAATTAAGCATTTGTACTAATTTGCAGTTTCAATACTGTAATCTAGTTACACAGTTAACATTCCTCACCATCTATATAGCTTATGTTGTTCTCTTTTTAAGTAATACAGCCAAAATACACTGCATGTGATTGTGGTAATGTTTATACACATACCAATTATGTCTATAATAATCATAAAACTAAGAAAATCTTCTGCTTGAAAATAAAGTATTACTTCAAACCAGCGTTAAATGCAAATATGCATGCTGGGAAACAGAGGGTATAATTCAGATAAAAGAATGAAAACACAAACACACATTACATTTCTTGATTGCTCCCATTTTCTCTTTGTTCTATTGTCATTTCTCCCTGTTATTTCCAAAAGAAGTCACTTTCTGTAACATTAAAGTCAAGCTTGACCCCTGAAGGGAATCCACTAACTTGCAGAGTAGACCCTAGCCTGGGTTTGTAATATCCAGTGGAATTACTACCTATTGAGTGAAGTACAAAAATTGTCACCTAGCTAATTTTCCAGCACGAGTATAACATGGCCACACTATTTTGCATAATATAATTAGGTGTGGGAACATTTTAGAATGACCTAGATATTTTAAATATGCTTTGTCAGTGCAGTGAGGAGAATTATTTGGATATTGACATAATCTATACAGGATTAAAGAATTTAAATGATTAGGAAACCCAAATTAAAGGTTTTATTTTAGCCCTTTTACATTAGTAAAGGTAAGAAAATATAATGCATAATTTGTTTATTGCTTTTCATGAAATTTGAATTGTGTCACCAATAAACATGTTTATTTTTAGTTGTGTCCAGGTGAATATGATGATTATATATTTTTATTCATCTTATTTTCCTGACTTAAATTTTTAATTAGAATGTTGGTCTTGTGTTAGATGTCCATTAAATCATGCTTTTAGACTTGTGTGATATTTTCAGTGAATCAGGCTGCCAGACGTTTGCTAAATGTTATGTGAGAAAAATTGTCAGACTTGTGTTTTTCTTTACAGGATTTGGCACATGATGTAAAGTTTCAAAAAGCAGTCCTCAGAACAAGTCATGGTAGAAGACCACCTCCAGTAAGTTGTATATAATCATATTTGTTTTCTTTATGTAGATCTGGTACCTTAATATGATTTTAGCAGAATAAATGATTTGACTGCAGATGTCTTGCTAGGATTTTAAACTAGAAGTCCAGGAATTTCATTTTGTTATTTAAAAAAATAGGAATCCCACCAGCAAAAGTTGCTGTCCCTCCCCAGAAAATTATTGCAGATTAAAAGAACTGCTGGTTGCCATTGAGTTTTATTTGCACATTCTTTATAACACTGACATGTACAACCATGTCAGACTATTTGACACATCTGGTAATTCTGCACAACAATGTCATTTCTGTAAACATTGGATCACATGCTGTTTTGGTTGAAAATTCATATTTTGGCTGGAATTCCGACAGAAATATTCCAAATTATTGTATTTCATTTCCATAGCCTGATGCATAAACATTACATCTTTTCAAAGCCATACGCAGAATAGTTCATCATATACAGAGTAAAAACATTGGGGTGGAATCCAGTTTGTCCAAAATTAGTATTATTTTGGTGACCAGTGCCACTTTCACGTGGTAAGCATTGCATAATTTTATTTTCGTCAATTGAATTTGGTATGGGTTTTGTGCCAATATTGGTGACCATAGATGCCCAGAATAACCTGACAGCAGTGTAACTCTTGTTAGCACTTTGAGGTAAGTCTGAATTTTGTCAATCCAAGGAATGGTCTTACTCCAAACACTAAGCTAGGCATCACACACTTTTTTACACTTGGCTTCTATCACATCAAAACTATCAGTTCTAGCAACTTTAGCACTCTTCAGAATCTCACTAAAATCTTTGTCAGTTTGCCATTTAGCTACTAAATACTTATCCATATTTGCAAATGACGATTTGTCCAAGTCTTTTTATATGTTTTGATTTCAAGGTTGCATGCACTATTTATTTTGCTACAATCAGAAATGAGCACAATAATGGAAGCTAAAGTTCTGATGTACTCTTATATTAACAATATGTACATCTCGTGGTCTTTCTGCTTCTGAATTCAGCCGTTGTAAATATCTGCATATTTTCCCAGCCAAGCTGCTAATCAAAATCTTTGAACTTGCCACCCAGCTGTTGCATCGTGTTTATTTGATGTAGTCTTATAAATACAGCCGTCACATCTGGGGGTATTTTAACCACTGAATTTTGTTATTGTAAATATCAGCAAGACTAGAATGAAGAAATAAACAACACATTCTCCAGCTCAGTAGGTTGTTGAAGTAGGACTGGCAAAACTTTTGTCGCCCAGCTATTTGCATGCATACAGAGGACTCTTGCATGGGTGGTTTTCTGTGTCTCAGATTCCAAATCTGTGTAATTAGGAATTTCCTAGATCTCTGGACAGAACCCACTGAACTATAAAGTAGATCTAAATTGAACAAGAATTATTAGAGTAATTCAGATAATCAGAGAATGATAATTTCTGCACCCATCGAGCCTCGACAAGTTAATATTTCTACCAGCATGGTCAGCGTTCTTTAACTTAACCAGATTTTGGTAGTAAAGGATGATTCCCATGCATCCTCTTTGCCAGGCTTGTAAGTCAGAATTGGTTTTGTCACCTAGTGCTGAAGCAGGAGTTCAGATGATTAAGTGAATATTTTTCTGAGTATTAGAAATGTTTTGGGGAAACTGTTTTAAAGGAAACAAGTTTTCATTGATTGATATTCATATAATCAAGACAGTACTATACTTCATCTTGGGATGACTTTTGAAAACCTTTGACTGTTTGGTAAGTTACCGTTGTTACTTTTTATGATGTCCACCTTTATTTACCATTAGAGAGAAGAAACAGTAATATTTTCATATTTCACTAGATATTTAAAATTATATTACTTAGTAAAGAATACATTTTAGAAATAATTATTGCTGATATTCTTGTAAGAGGTTCGTATTATAGTATTATGAATTTAGCTTCTGTTAATATGTATTGGTTGATATCTTGCGTAAAGTCACTGTAATACCTGAAATTATAAGGCAGAGTTTAATTAGGGCATTTATATATATTCTAAGATAATTTGAAACAGTTTTGCATTTCACTGATCTGACATTGTAATTAAGTTAAATTGTATTCTTATGTGTGTGCCTCCCCTACAGATATGCAAATTTCTTACGATATTGTTTTATTTAATTTCTAGACTGCAAGCCGAGGAGGTTTGACTGGAGCAGCTGGCATGAGGATGGGCACAGCAGCCAGAGGTGGGAGAATGGGCATGCCCTCTTCAATGGGCCGCCCGATCACTGGGGCAGTTGGTCAAGATGGCCAGGCCAGGCCTATGACTGCTGTTAGGGCTGCTGGATACACATCTGCTGGAAACAGAGGTGCTTAATATGAAAACTGACAAAATACCGTAAACTTATTTTAAAATAACAGACATGATGTAAACTTATTGATCTTCTGTAGTCTGTGTACCTTTCCCATGGGTAAACGCAGAAATATGTTGATTTTGAAAATGCTAGCTATAAAGCCAAGGCCACAGGAGATGGAAATGTGATTTTCATTTCAGTATGGCAAGTTGTGTTTCCTTTGTCCAAATTTCATGAAGCTTCTTTGGAAGGGTACACTTGGGTAGGGACATCTTCCTAATAATTTTGAGGCAGACATGAAAGGTCAGAGTTACTGGAGCTGGCTTTTTGGGGTTTCTTCTTGGAAAGTCAAATTCCCTTGCTGCAGTATTCACTAAAATTCAGTTGTCTGCACTTGGACAGGGTAACTTTGTTATTTATTTTGTGGCCCAGAAGTTATGGTAAAGCTCACTGCAGCTAAAACTATTACTTTCCTCAAGTTTCCTTACATCCAGTTTTTAAAAACTTACTCAAGAAAGGTCAGCTCTCTGTTGGGCCTACAATCAAAAGAGCAAAGGTAAAGATCACTGGATATGAAATAGCAAATTATGCTAATTTAAAATTTGTAATAGATATAGTTAGTTGGGATGATCATTCATTTGTCAAACCACTATTTTTATTAAATGCACCTCAACACATATCCCCAAAAAGAACAATTCTGTGGCATTTTAGAAGTCATTGTAATAAGATATCATTTCCTTAATAAAGATTGAAAATGCTATACTGTATCATGAAAATTATCAAAATAACTCTTTGTATTAAGTAATTAGAACTATATGGTGTATCAATTAAAAAAAGTTGTTAACTAACCTATATTGTTCTTTTTTTGTGATGTGATGTGATTTTTTAAAGACATATTTTATTATATATATATATATATATATATATATATATATGAATTGCTATTTGAAGATTTATCTATAAAATAATTTCTACAATATTGTTGATCAAGCATTCATATTTTAACTTCTAGGGTCAGGATTTGATCCCTTGAACCAGGCAAGCAAAGGTCCTGCTCCTCCCCTTGAGGCCAAGCCAGAAGATAGGTAGGAAACACAATATTATATAGGCAACATAATGAAGTAGCACAAGCAGTCTTGCAAATCTCATGATTGAATTACCCTTTTCCATTCAGATATTATGACTGGAGACTTGTTTCAGTAGGACAGATGCATGATCAGGGGAGAGAATTTTGTATCACATGCAAACTACATAAGTAACCAGAGCAACCCAGAATATTTTCTTTAAAGAGTTCTTCATTAAGTTATACGATTGGCTATAAATGGAAAGTAGATTTTATCATATTTACTTTTGGTATGGGTTTATTTATTTATTTCTACAAACTTTGTATTGGATATAAATATATAGCAGAAACAATTACATATAAATATATACAGAAATTGTACTGTATGTAAATATATGCAGAAATTGTTTTGAATGTAAATATATACAGAAATTGTATTGAATATAGAATTTTTATTGCATATAAACACAAAGTAACAGTTTGCATTTCTTTTTGTTTGGTTGATATGCGTTTGAAGTAAAATGCAATCAAGATAGTCCTATTCTCTGGATCTTAGCAAAGAGTAAATGTAGAATTCCATCATTTTTGTGTCCATTTTATGATATTTTGATGCAAGACAAAAACTATTTGTTTTCAGGTTTGGCACAATTGTAATGTTATGTGATTACCATTTGTTTAACCTTTTAAACTTAACACATTTTGTCACTAGCTAAGGCACTGGTGTGATAACTATAACATGGAGATTATAACATATAATGTTTTGGTTTAGAAAAGCTTGACAGAGATTTGGCAAATATTATCAAAAAGGGAACATGTGCAGAAAAAGTGAAATTTTTAAGAATTATGAAAGGGACACATATATTAGTGATGGGAATCGGTCAGAAATTCATAATCGATAATCAGTTCCCCTTAACCAACTGATCATCGATTATAATCGGTTACTAAGAGCAAATTTTAATTTTTGTTACACAATTATATCTCTGATCAAGAATTCAATATGTTTATAAATATACAGGAGTAATCTATTTTAATGACATGTATACTTTAACCTGACAATAATATTACAAAAATACATTGTGTTACTTTTGTTCTACAACTTTGTTAAATGAATGCAACATTTTATGGCTGATCAGTCATATGTAACTGAAATACTGCTACAATCCCCTGAAATTCTTTCCTTCATATGTGATGTGTCTATAATTTAAAGTATAGAAGGACATGATTTTCTTGTTTGTAATTGTTTATAGATACTACAAAAGATGTTGCAATTTAACTTAAACAAATCAACAAAATGTGTTTACATTTTATTAACTCAACAATTTAACAACTTGAACATGTAATAATGACTATATGTTCCTAATAATGAATCGTAAGACTTTTTATTTGTAGTTGTGAAGGGATTGATAAATTTCAGGTCAACTTTAGTGACTGGGAGTTTTTCTAACCTTTGTGCTTTGCATGCACCTAAAAAATTGTCTCCCTTTACACACAATCGATTATGGAGTTTCACAATCGATTATCTTATCGGTTTGCTCAACCAACTGATGATCGATTGTAATGATAATCGGAACAACACTAATATATATGTTACTTTTATAAAAGTACTGATGTAACTATGGTACTTTTACTTACAAATTAAAAATTTCCTCATTTACTTCAACAAAAAATTCACAGAATTGTTTTCTCATCTCTTTCAGTCCAGAAGAAAAGATAAGACAATTGGAAAAGAAAGTGAATGAGCTGATAGAAGAAAGCTGTTTTGCAAATAGCCGTGGAGAATATAATCTGGTGGGCAGACATTTTGCCAAACATTACAGGGTTCTTATGGTCTTTGAAGGTCTTTGACAGTTTGGGGAAATGAGGTAGCATTTTTAAGGCCATGAAAGTTGGGGAAAATTGAGCAGATTACCCTGAGGTCTTTAAAAGTCTTTGAAAATTTAAATAAACCCAAACATTTTAATTTCTTTCCATACTCACAAATAAAATTGTCCAAGGTTGTTAGATTTTGGATGAAGTCACATTTTCCTGGTTTTTTTCATTTGAATAATTATAGTTTGAATCATTAAGCAGTATTGTCAGTAGTATTTTGCATTCATTGTTTTCTCATATAACATAACTTTTATACAAAATGTTAGTGGATATAGGTCTTTGAAATCTATGTTTGTCATCTTTGAAAGTTTGGAAAAAGTCTTTGAATTTATCATTCTGAATTATGTATGAACCCTGTATTAACTTTTGAAATAGATTTTTACTTGTATTCTCTGCATTCCCTTTTTTTGTTATTCTTATGTTTTTTTTTAAATATCTCAAATTTTTGTTGAAATGAAGGAAAAATACAAAATAATGTCAGTTCATATTTTTTGGGGTATACTTTTTTGTAACTTTTCATTCTATTTCAACTTTTTCATTGGGTATGGGGTTCTTTTATTCTGTACAACAATGATTGTTCATTGGGTCTTTAAATTTGTGGTTTATGGCAACCACAAATCTACCATATTTGCCAGCAAATTTTCCTTCCTTCGTCCATATATAAGTTGATGCTGAATATAAGATGAGATCCGATCAATACCTCGGCTTTAGCTTTTTCATTTTGTTCCTAACATCATTGCAAATTTTATCCTATTTGTAACTTAGTAACCTTTCCTGTCTGGATTACTAAATGTAACTAAAAGTACCTAATTTGTTTCACACAAAGTATTTTAAATGTATTGCATACTTTTAGCTTCATATAGTGATATTCTAACCTGAAAATTTATTGACTTGTAGATAGGATAAAATTAGCAATGCCGTGTGGAATTAAACTATAATACATGGTTACCACTGGTCATGGAATCCTGGAAAAGTTCTGGAATTAAAAAAAAAAAAAATTTCAAAGACCTTGAAAAGTAATGGATTCATCAAAACCTTGCAAAGTTTCTGACATTGCAGCCAAAAAAATTGATTGCTTTAAATTTCATAGAGTACAGAACACCATATAAATAAAATGCGATAAAATTATGATCGATAAAAAGTTTCATTTCATATAACAAGAATAAGTCCCCATACAGCAGATATCACATGATTTCCAGTGTAGCTCAATTGGAAAATTCATATCGTCAGCTTTGAGTAATTAACATTTGACATTCTGTCAATACAGTGTTTATTTCTTCCGAAAAGTCTGTTATTTCTTCTAATTTACAAGGTAAGTACTAATTTGATTTCATTTATATTTCTCTCTTCATTTTGTAAAACAAGAGTTAGTTTCCCTAACAGTCAATCACACTTAATTTCTGGTGTCATTTGATTGGAAAATTCATATGGTCAGCCGCACCACTTTGAGTAATTACCACTTAACAATCTGTCAAAACTAAGGTAATTTCTTCAAAAAAAAATCTGTTATGGCAAGTTTTTCCAGTCATCCAAGATCTTGGCACATGGAACCTCCTACAAATTTCAATAGATGGACCTAATGTTTGACATGTTCAGTGCAGAGATTAATTGTCCACACCCTGGAAAGTTGTTTTTGCCAACATGTTCTTGGTTTCACTGTAACAGAGTGGAATCTGGAGGAGACAATTAGCAGCCTCTATTACTTCTTTAAAGATTCTCTAGCCAGAATAGAGGACTATCAAAAGGCATCTGGTATTAAGGAGCTGCCACCAAAATTCTGTAAGCACAGGTAGCATTGGTACTAATATTAGTACCACTACTTCCATGGAGAGGGGGTACTAACATGAGCATATATGTGTCAATGGAGCCCTTTTTAGCCAAATATCAACAATTTGAACATATTCCTTGCATATAATGAAATAAATTGAGTAGCCATCTTATTTAATACCTAAGTATTGCAAATAATTGTAGAATTAGTTGTAAAATCTTGTTTACTCAGATTGGCAGATGAAAATCTGAAAAAGCTAGAAAGGACAATAGCATAAATCTGCTAACTGTGTCCAATTCTATCAGACAGACTGCAAGAGTGAAACAAGAGACTATAAAGGGCCTTGAATAGGAGACAGAGCAGAAAAAGTTTGCTTCTCACTAAATACAGGAAAGCAACTGGAAATCAATGTTTTGTTAATATTGTAAATAGGAACACATGCAAATACTACATAGGATTGGGGTTTTTTTTCTTCTTTTGAATACAAAGTACACTGAACATAGGATTATGACATGAAGTCAAGGTGTGTAAGCCAAGGTAAATTTAAAATGTAAATGTACCTATTATAAATATTTGTCATTAACTTATTTGTTATTTTTATTGATAGTTGTCATTCTATAAATTCATTAACTTGACAATGCAAGATAGTATGGTCCTGGAATTTTGGGAAATAGCCCTGGAAAAGTCATGGAATTTGTTTTTGTTAAATATGCAGGAACCCTGATGATAACTTCCAGTTTCATAGATATTAAAAATATCAACGTGTGCTATTTCAGATTACCAGCAATAGGGAAATTGCATCAGTGATGCTATAATGCTTTTTGCAAATTTTTGAGGGTAAGAGAGATGCATATTTATTCCCTCACATTTCTCTTCTTGCACTTGTGATACAAATAAAATGTGACCCGATATATAAAGGAGAGAGAGAGAGGTTTTTGTGTGTTTTCTTCTTCATCTTATTGCCCATGTTTAGATTAATTTTTTGTCAAAGAGTGAAAAAATTATTAATTAAATAGTAAATGTAAACTATGAAAATACACCCCATCCTCCTTCAGGGTTTGAATATTCATGACAGTTATATCCGTATAGACTCCATTTACTAGGTAAGTCTCAAGAAGGACCATTTCACATGATGTGTAATGTTCATTGCTAGTATGAATATTCCCAACAAATAAGATTTTTTTTAAGTGCATGTACTCTTTCTGTTCATTGGCAGCAATTGATTTTGATCTTTTCTCATGCTGTATGTTACTTTCAGTTGCTGTCAGTCCTATCTGCAAGCTTAGAAGATGTAACTGGTTGAGAAATTTACACGAGTAACACCTGGCATTTCCATTCATTATATGGTAGCCTCATTTCCCTATTGGTAGACTCACTTGATCTGTGGATACAAATTTGAACCTCCAATCCAATACTTTTATACTTTCAACAATGTACCTTGTTTCATGTCAGCTTGTTAGGTCTGTTGTTTGTGGCAAAAACAGCTAATAGCAGTTCAAGTTCCTTCTTTTAAAATGCCACATTGAAGAGATTATTGTATTTTTAAATGATAGTAATAACTAATATTTTTTAAAACTTTTTCAAATTGTACTGTTTGACATATGAAGTTTGTTATTGGAATTTTACAGCTGTTTTGTTGTTAGGCACATATTTTCAGAAAATATGTAGGGATATATGAGCAAAGAAATTTTAGTAGCTTGTACAAAAAAAATGTCTCTCTAATTTTACACCCTTGCATTTGAAATCCTGTTTCAAAATCTTTTCCAGGCACTGGAAAAAGCTAAAGAAGCTGGCAGAAAGGAACGAGTTCTTGTGCGACAACGAGAACAGCTTTCCATGGGAGATCAAATCAACTTGGATCTCACATATTCTGTATGTAACAATTTGTTTTTATCATGATCACTTGATTTCAGATATACCAGTACTAAATTGCAGTGATTGTACTGTTTATTCTTGGCTCCTATGAATTGCTTTTTTGTAAGAGGTTGACTTTAGTATATTCTAAGCTGTGTAAAAGCCCTTTCATTGTTAAAATCTAGGATAACAGACCCATGTGCACTCAACCCAGGCAAGCTTACTGTGATTTTCTCCATCAAATACATTTAATGATTGCATTTATGAACATTAGAAAATAAACTTCTGTGACCTGCTTTATCCAGCCCTCCTGAAATTGTCTATAGACAGTATTGACAATTAAAAGATTATTTATGGGAAGTAACTCTTCCAAGATTATGATTACCTCTCCTAGTCACTGCTACAGGTCCCCTCAGAAGTTTTACATTATTGCACAGGGTTCAGAATTTAAAGAAAATTTATTCTCCTGATTTTCCAAACTTTTGGTTCTTGTTATAAAATGGAAATATTTGTTTCCATGGGGAAATATAAAGAAACCTGCAATGTTCTTTAATTTGATATACGACATATGAGATTAAATTGGGTTTGTGAGTACACAGCAAGGCCTTAATTCTGTTGTGCACATCAGTAGTAGGTTGCTAGCTGACAATTTTCTTTTTCTGAACTTGGGAAGTTATTAAAAGGTGAGTTGATAATTTAAATTTTTTAACATTTAAATTTTTCATAATGCATGTTCAAAAAGTAGTAATCCCTATGCCATGAAATTACCTTCAGTATCTGAAGGACAAGCAATGTTAGTATACTTATTATTTCAAGTATTTTCCCCAGCACACAGATTTTGTATGCAGCCATTTTTATGAACTGTACTCTTTAGATAGTATATGGTTTTCCTATTAATGGTTACAAAAGGAAACAGCAACCTGGCAGGTGAAAGTTATGTAAGTATATATTAAGTTTCTACACATTGTGAGAGTTGTAGAGCAAAGGATTTTGACCTATGCCTTCCTCACTTTTAACCATGCTCCAAAACCTCAGTGTGAACCTTATGACAGAAATACATTATTACTGAATGGTTTTATTTGGTTGGTAAAGCTGAAAAAATAAATTGCAAGTAGGTAGGTATTCCGTATTGTACATTTCTGTCACAAAACAATATTTAGTGGTACAATTATTGTAAACAATTGTGTCCTTGAGCCGTGTAAACTTTCAGAGGTTCTCCAAAACTTTTGTGCAGAACATAGGTGGATACCTGTATTCCAGATGTTCTTGGTCAGTAATTATGCATATTTTTTCCACCATTGTGGACTTAGTCCCCAACTTTGATGTTTCTTGTGATTTTATTATTAGCATATTGTAATGACAGTCTACTTCAAGTAATAGATGTTCCCAAGAAGATCAAGCCTGCTCAAACAGCCATGACAGACTTCTTCATCTAGAAGGCTTGGCATGGAAAGGAGTTCAGCACTTCAAATATGGGGAGGATCTCACACATTTTGTTTTAATTTGAAGGCATTCAGGGGAAAATATTGTGTCTTTATATGCTGGTGCAGAGACAATATTATTCCTTTGCACATCATGGTTTTGCAATTGACCAGTTTCATTGTATTGAGAAGAAATTAGTACCAGTTACTATTAAATACTACCCATTCATGATTTCTGAGACCTTCAGACATCATGGATGAATGAACAAGGTCCCTGATAACTCTGACTTCTTGATCAACTTTTATGTGAACTAACCCCAGCCACACACATTGTTTCCCAAATGGATTTTCTCATGGGTTTTTACAGAATCATTGTTTCAGAGGTAAGCATGTGATTGGAACATAATTGAAACTGATGTCTACAAGACTTGCTTCCCGATAATCTTGGCTACATCTTACCATTCAATCAAGCTTATCTTCAGTTCTGCTTAATTATTGTGGTGATTCAAAGGAAACAACACAGATTCATTGTTAATACTTGTTTACCATCTATGGGTAATTAGAAAGTAGTCATTCATTATTCTCCTTGAAATGGGGCACAAGAGGAAAAACAACACACCTCACCTCAAGCTTTGACCTTTTAACTGTAGTGGGTGGGTGATTAGCTCAACATATTCTGAGATCAAAAATCAGATATGCCTCATGAAAATACCTCATGAGATTTGGGCTGTATATGTGAGCCTTGCATTCAAACACAACTGTTTGATTCCAAACATTATTGAAGCTGTTGATTTGCATGCTTTCTTAGCATCCTTAAAATTCCATTAAAATTAGTGTCTGTTACTGGTTGCCCAGAAGCTGACCATGCCTTGCTAAGGCCAGCACAGCCCCATTATTTGTATATGGGTATTGGTTTTAAGCTTTCATTGGATTGATCCAGAATATTACTTTCGTAAAGATATGACGTATGTTCTCCTATACCTTTAGCTAAGGCTTCTTGGTAATTACATTCTGACATCTATTATCTCCTGGTTGTGCTACCTCTCATTTTGAGAGCAGTTTCATCCTTCACACAAGTAAACATGCTGCAGCTTCTGTCAAAGAGTGACCTAGGTAGATTTTGAATTTTTATGCATTTCATCCATCATTTATCTGTTTTCTGATCTGGTAATGTATTTGGTGGATAAAGGAAATTGATATAAGAAGTTTTGTTTCTCCAATAATACTTGATCATATTACCAAAAACCACTTGCTCACCTTCCCACAAAAAGTGGAACATCATCTTGATGATGTTCCACTCATGATTAAACTTAAGAAGATTCAGAATACAAGTAGCCACCTAGCAGTGACAAGGAAAGGTAATTATGGTACCATGGAAGAGTTATTTACTATAGTTACCATTTATATGGTCTATATTCTATATAGATGAGAGAAACACATTTTTCTTTTTTCCAGGAGGGCCGTATTTGAGAGTTAATGGAAGCAGAAGTTAAATTTTAACATTTTGTTGCAATTTAGTTTCTATTCTGGAGAAACTTGTCGATTTGAGTGAAAATCTGCAAAGAAATGGTGATTAGCAATATAATTTTAGTATTCTTTCCCATATCTTGACATTTTTTAAATTATTACATGCAACAAAAAGTTTAATTTTTATTGCTTAATTTGGACCTAAGGCCCAAATCAACAGTGCACAATAAATCAAAGTATTTTAGCATCATCAAGTTTCTTAAAATTCAGTAAATTCAGAGTATTAATGGCATCCAATATTCTCAGTTGGTAATGTACATATATCATTTAATTATTTTCTTACTAACCTGCATAAAATCTTTTCTTTTCTGATGATTAAAATCATGACAAATTTGCTCCAGATTATTGCTTTTATTCAGTAATTGGACAGCATTGGGATACAAAATGTAAGATCACACAATACATGAAATAGTTTCAATAGAATTTAAAAAGGATCTATGTGCACATAAAACTTCTGCCGTAATCATAATAAAAATAATGATATTTGTCAGGTCTCTTTGTACTTGGCTTTTATTAATGTATAACTATCACCTTTACTCAGTGGTCACCTGTTCACAGTGGCCATTCTAACTTCCCCAGCAAATTATCCTGTAAGTAACTATTACCTGCCTTCCACAAACAGGCCAAGTGTCTACTTACCTAACAATGGTTTCTTCTGGCCTTAAGTTGTCATTGGAGCACTATCTACAATGACCACTCAGTCTATGCAAACTGAATTTATGCATGATGTGGAAACATTTTTTAGAGAAAGCAGTACCATGTGAATTGATGTGCAGACATTCTTATCTTGCTTTTTCTTGTAACTCCAGACATGTAGACAGTGTAACTCGAATGTGTCAATATATCCATGTAAAAAGCAAAATTGATTCTATAATTTTGGTAGATACTCTAAGCAATTCATTTTGATATCTTCATCGGTTTTGCTTGTGAATTAAAGCAATCTCCAAAGAAAAGGTTTGTCTTTGAAAAATGATACTGTTTACACCCCTTTTCATAAGGATTAAGGGTTATTCATTATTTAAAACTTGTCTATAAAGTTATGTATTAAGTTCAGTTCATATGTCAGAAACTAATAGCTATATCCAGCTTCTTTGGATTTTCCTTGTATCACAGGCTTTTAACTTAAGCTGACTTCCAGTGAGCACAAAGAGTTGAGCAACTTGCTTATCCAAATAGTAGTTTAAAGCATTAACAACTGATACATATTGGCCAACAAAAGCATATCCTCCATTTTATAGTCAAATATATGTTGTAAGTCATTAGTGAATTATTGTTTTGTCACGGTGTACCACACTCAGTGCTTATTTTACGTCAGTGATGATTTAATCTATAGGATGGATTAAAGTGACAGTAATCGTGTTGGACATGCATTTGCTAGAAAACATATATTTATGATTTTGGTGAATAGTGTACATCAAACAATACTTATGGTGTAATAATAATAATGATTTTTGTTGCATTGTTTTTGCTTAAAAACAAATATTAAAAGGTAAATCTCTGTGTGTATACATACATATATATATATATATATATATATATATATATATATATATATCTGTATGCTTGTCTTTTCTGATATGACCATATATATATATATATAGTATCTTGTTATAATGTTTCTAGAGATAATATATATTTCATTTTTCTGTACTGTGATTTGATTTAACTTAGGGATCACTTCCATGTGGAGTAGTAAGTTCCTTTTCAAAATCAGTTGATATTACATGTTCTTATTCAGTATTATTATGTTAAGTTACTCCATAAATATACATGCCCAAGGAATACAAAGGAAGACAAAATACTTGTATACATAAACTTGGATATAAAAGCTGATTCCACCACCCAGTGAAGTGTATATATCAATGATATGAGTTTGGCTTCTGATTTTTAGAAATCTGTTGGACACTACTGTAATTGAAGATTTTATTTAGTTACATATGTATTGTTGGTCATTTGCCTGTCAGGTACTAATAGACGAGTAGCAGTTTTCACACTGATATACCTAGCACAACAAAAGATTTGCTGTCAGTGAATGATATACACCACTCTTTATAAATATGACCAGCTCTTGTTAATAAAAATAGAATTCCCAGTTTTGAATCTATGTTGAATTTTGAACATGCATATGGTGTCATCCTTGTTTATCCATCTGTATGCATGTCTTTTATGTCAGGCCTTTTGCTCAGTTCATTGTTGTATGGCATGCTCCTTATATTAATGCATCTGTAGTTCATCTGTATGCTTGTCTTTTCTGTCAGGCCTTTTGCTCAGATCATTGTTGTATGGCATAATCCTTACATTAATGCATTTGTAGTTCATCTGTGAAAAATGTGTAAAAAATTAACATGTTCATGGTAATTAAAAGTTAACATTTGGCTTGTTATTGCTAACAAGGATGCCTTACTTTTGAGGCAAGCTTGTATTTGTTCAGATATTTGCAGGTGTTTGAAAGCATTCTTTATAAATATGACATGATGTCTGACTATACAGGTTTCACTTTAAACTTCCTATCACATAAAGCAGTTATTCATTTTTCACACATAAGGAAAAGATTTTTATCTCTTTGAGCTTTGTACACATTTTTATTGTCTGAAGTAAAAAGAACCTGCAACATTTTGACTTCTTTTTTAAAACATGCATACCATTATGGCCAGAACAAGGTTGTAATCATGATATATATGTTATTTTTGTACAACAACTGAGTGTTGTTAAATTAGATATGCTTTTGTACCTGACTTACATGAAAGGTGTACAGAGGGAGTATGGTCAAATAAGGCATGTACATGTAACACAGATTAAGATTATTATTGTGACTTTCTAATGGGAGTACTGTTTTTTATATACCATATGTACATGCTTGTAAATCAAGTTCAACTGCAAGGACCCAGTTCTGCTTTATGTTACATACCAGAAGATTTGAGATCTAGATAGTATTTTGGAGTAATCAGTAGAACAAACAATATAGACCCAAATAAGGGTCTATCTTATTTGCAGATGGACTTATAAGCAAGTATATATTATATGTTTCTAATTTATTCAAATACTCTCGCAGAAAGCAAGAATTTTGTTTTGTGTACCATATGCATTGCATCAGACAATCCTGGCATTGTACTGATGGAATCATTGCATTATGCCTGCAAAATATGTGATATAAGTTTTTTTCTGATTTTTGGTCGTGATAAATTTTCTCCAAGTCTATCCTTGTTCAGTAAAGTAGGTTTTTAGTTCATCAGTTAATAAGTATTTGTTTATAGCCAAGTCCGATGTAGATAATTATTGAATGAAAGTATCTTGAAAAGGCCATACACATGACTTGCATTCTGCAGAGTTTGTTTTATTTGCTGTTATTCCTTTGTTAAACCACAGTGAGAGAGCGTTGGAAGGCAGTTTCTTTACATGTCAACAGTAATTTTGCTTTCCAGTGGAATAGTGCATTCTGTCTAAATCAGATCACCAGTCTGTTTGATCCAAGTGCCTTCCAAGTCTTCTTTACTTTTGTGATTTTGCAAAAGATCTTAATGTTCAACAGGCTTTCAGTAACTTTCTGATTATTAATTTTATTTTGTTTTCATGCAGAATGCTAAAATGTTTTTCTCTAAATCAATGCAGCTGTATTCATTATTAATTTATTGATTTATTTCATAGGAACCTAGATAAGTCATTATAATGGATAGACACTGTAGGAAATGTTTGAGTTGCTTTTCATACTCTTTACACGTTACCATTTTTCACAGAATCTAATGAAGCAATTATTATTTTATATGCATGGGTTGAGTGCCCATGTTTAGTGATGGATACATATATTAAATTAATTGCACTTTCCTACTTCAAATTTTTTTCTCGACATATTCACCCACCCTTTTTTTTTTTCTTTCAGTTTACCCATTATAAAATGCTGTCATATAATATGCTGGTTTAGCAAAATCTGTCTTCTAAATTAGGGACCTAAATAACAGAAGGGCAGTTGAATGTTATAAAATTTGATAATTGATTGGATTTTGTTTTACATGTATATGGAATTCTACATTTGTAGACCCTAAGAAACAGAATGATGTTCTCAGTTATTCAAATACAAAGCAGTGATTTCTCAAGGAATTTTTCACAAAGAATGGTTATTTCTCCCTATGGCATAATTTCGTTGTGGCATTTTTTAAAATAGAGGGTGCAACTTTTATGTCGGAACAGTATCAATGATAGACCTATATAGTATGTACTAACATATGTGATAAACAATATTAAATGAATAAAAATAAAACTAACAGTGAGTCATCATCATTATCAGCACAGTTACAGTGATGATATGCTATGACATATGGCCATTGTGCACTTGCTATTTTTTTAATGGAAAAGTCATTAATTTAGCTAGACTTCATCTATTCACACATCCAGGAGAAAGCACCATCAAAGTTGTTGTTCTTTTTCTGGTGTATGTTTAATCACTGCAGATGAAAAAATTCAGATACAAAATGGTTGCTTCTATCGTTGTCACTCAAAAAGCACAGACAAAAAGATCCAAACATTATTTAAAATCCTAATTAATTGCAAGTTAGCACATAAAATATCATTGGTTTTGTAGTTATAAAAAATTTCAGAAATACTTTCAATCATTGATATATATGTGTGCAGACATTACACATGACATTCTGATGTTTTCTGGTTATTTTATTTCTAATGTAGAAACTATTTTTCAAACATTCTTGTTCTTTTCAGGTTTTGTTCAACCTTGCCAACCAGTATGGTGCCAATGAGATGTACAATGAGGCACTTAACACATACCAAGTTATTGTCAAGAATAAAATGTTCAGTAATGCAGGTTAGTTATTTACATAGGAAATAAGGAAGTGAAAATGTAGATTTTATTAAGCTAATTAGTGTTACCAAACTTTTAATTTTTTTTTCTTGAAGTGAACCTGTTATTTTTATTTCTAACTTTTTGCAGAAGCAACTGTCTGAACCCAAAGGTGATTGTTGAGGTCAAAGTTCTAAATGTTAAACTCTTTAAAGATGTTTTGCTTTTAATCCTAAGGGGCCATATATTTACTCGGTTAATTGCCCCCCTCCCCCAGACTTGAATACAAAAGATATAATTAAAAACTAATAAAACTGGGATGATTGAGTTTAAAAATAAAAATACAAAACAAGTATTTTGAAAACATTTGGATACTGCTGCTAGCTTCAAACTTACAACCTCTAGCTTGGTAAGCATTTCACACAGAAAGAAAAACAAATGTGGGTGTTTATATATAAGATGTTTATTTAGAATATGTTTTCTTCCTAAAGTTTACTTAGCTATTCCCATTTTGTATTAAGACAACTTGTAATCAGTTTTATATAATTAGAATTATGCTTGCATGTCATTAAATCCAGTATGTAACTTAACTTTTAATTGTCACTGTATAGTCAACATTGTGCAGATGTACCATCATACCCAATATGTCATGTATTATTAATTATCTTAGTCTTATTCTTTGTTTTTTTTATAAAATTCAGGTGACTCAAGGTTATATATTGCATTGGTATTGTGTAAAAAGTGGAAACATTTAGTGCTGGAGTTATTTGTTCATAACAGGATAATATTTTTTTAATTGGAGTCATTTTGACAATGGTCACCTCTGTTAAGTTTTGATTTTTATTTTTCAGGTCGTTTGAAGGTCAATATGGGTAATATTTATTTTAAGCAAAAGAACTATCCTAAGGCAATCAAATTTTACAGAATGGCCCTGGATCAGGTACCAAATACCCACAAGGAAATGAGGTACTTTATTACAATGAGTAAACTTATTTTTTAATTGCAGAGTGATTTGTTTATGGTATACACATTTGAATTCAACTTGTGCAGAATTATACCCAGTGTTTGATTTTTCAAAATTTCAGTCCGTTACTTTTTGTAAATGAAGTTGCTACTTAAACAGAAACACCACTGATCGTAGTTTTGAGCCTCACACCCATCAATAATAACAATAAGAACAATAACATCTATACTACAGGTATCTTTTCCTTTGCACATATTCGTCCCAGTAGATTAAAATGATATGATCATAAGAATGGTAAATTAATTATTCAATAATTTGAATAATTGTTTCAGACAGATATATATTTAAGTAAACAGACATACCTGCTCTAATTGGTCACCTTCATGTAATAATAATAATATTGAGGACTTTGTACAGCGCCTAATCTTTAGAAGCTCTAAGCACTTTACAACATATATAATGATATGACTACAACAAACAAAAGCCATGAAATTAAAAAAGATGAAAACATGCTGAAAATATTTGTGTCTAAGTTCAGTGGGCAATCTATTCCATATTGTTGTGCCCTTGGTATTCAAAAGAACATTGTCCATATGACTTCATTTTCTTAGTGGGAATAATAAGTATTATATGATTGTCAGAAAGAGGAGCATAAGTATCTTGCTGGTGTGAACACATGGGTGAGATCAGATAGGTTTGTTGGGCTGGAGTCTGTCAGTGAAACGTAGCACAGAGAACCAGTTTTGTGTTTGATTCTGGATCAAATGGATAGCCAATGTAGGGTACAGAACAGCATGGTGGTGTGCTCTGATTGTGATACTCAAAGGATGATCCAAGCAGATGTGTTTTTAACTTTTTAAAGTTTATAGAGTAGATATTGAGATGAACCAGACAGAATTACTGTTGAACACACAAGTGTTTTAGTGGCATCAACTGAAAGATATTTTCAAATGGAGCTGATGCGTCTCAGCTCAAGATATGCATCACTGCATATGTTCATGACATGTTGGTGCATTGTGAAAGTACTCTCTGGAGTAACACCTAGGTTTCATACTGACTGTGAATTTAATGCTTGTGTGTTGTGATGAATGGCCTCAGTTTTATTATCATTCATCTGCAGCTTGTTACATGTCATCCATGATTTCACATCAAAAATGCACCTCTCTACAGGGGCCCCAAGTGGCCAAGTTGTCTAAAGTGCTGTCTGTTACAGATCACTGTCATCTCACCTCTGTCTGCATGAGTTCGAGTCTAAGATTCGACTAATGCAGTTATGTGAGAAAGCTTGCCAGTAGATTTTCGTGGGTCATTGGTTCTTTCCAGGGGTTTTCCCAGGTTCTTTCTCCACCAATAATACTGGCTGCCATGTATAGCCTATTGTGTGCTGAAAAATGGCGTTAAACCCTACATCAACAACAACTACAAGCACCTCTACTCCTTGGATGGTAGCATCAATGTCAGGTGGATAGATTTGTATATTTGGGTGTCATCAACGTACAATTGGTGAGACTGGATGATGATCTATGACACTTGAGAGTGGCTGAGTGTATAGAATGAAGAGAACGGGTCCAAGAACAGACCTCTGTGGAAAACCACAACATAGTTCAACTGAGCTGGAGTGTATTCGATTTGCAGACACAATTTGTGTCCTATTGACAAAGTAGGAATTGTTGTTGTTGTAGGGTTTAATGCCATTTTTCAGCACACGATATGCTATACATGGCGGCCAGTATTATTGGTGGAGGAAGAACCCTGGAAAGAACCACCAACCCACGAGAAGCTACTGGCAAGCTTTCTCACATAACTACATTAGCTGAATCTTAGACTCGAACCCACGCAGACAGAGGTCAGATGGCAGTGATCCGTAATGGAGAGCGCTTTAGACCACTCAGCCACTCGGGGCGCCGCAAGTAGGAATTAAGCCACAGTAATACTGTATTATGAATACCAAATATATGCTGGAGATGGTGAAGTAATATATCATGGTCTGTTGTGTCAAATGCTGCAGACAAATCAAGGAGGGTGAGGACTGTAATCTATTCTCTATCCAAAGCAGAGAATGTAATTAACTACTTTCAGAGGAGTAGTTTCATTACTGTGGCAAGGGCAAAATGCAGAATGTACATTGCTAATAAGACTGTTTGAATCAGATGAAATATAAGTGGGATTAGAACAATTAGAAATGATGGAAATAAGTTTTCCAGTTCCTCATAACTACATTTATTATATGGTATTGAAACAGGCACATTGAAATAGGTGAAGAAGTCCATGCTTATGGAAAAGTTGTTACTGCTCCAAAGACAATCTCTAGTTAGATTGGGCAAGAAGTGGAGCACATGCAAGCAGTGCTTCAAAAATCATAACAGTACAGAAACGTTTATGTTGTATGGATGTGCTGCACATTTGCTCTACAGTATATTTTCATGCATACTACAAATAGCTTTTATAGGAAGAGTAGTGTTTTTTGCAGATTTAGACAACTGTTATATTTATTTGCTTCTTCAGACTATTTGTGTTTAATCATTATCAGTGAACTTTCATGTTTGCATATGTACTTTCTTGACTAGTTTACTACATTTCCTAAATAAAATCTCCAAAATTTATTGATGTATTTGTTTCATTACCTGTATTTTTGGAGGAATGTTGTGCATAAAAATGGCAATCCTACGCAGTGTACAAAGTAAAAGCCATTTTGAATTTTAAAAAATTCTCTGAAACATCAGTTATCAAGTGTATTCAAATGCATGAACATACAAATATACAGTTGTCATGTGAATTCAGATGTATGAACTTGTACAGTTGTCAAGTGTTTTCATATGTATGAACAAATACAGTTGTCAAATGTATCCAAATGCATGTACATATACAGTTGTCAAGTGTATTCAAATGCATGTACATATACAGTTGTCAGGTGTATTCAAATGCATGAACATACAAATATACAGTTGTCATGTGAATTCAGATGTATGAACTTGTACAGTTGTCAAGTGTATTCATATGTATGAACATATACAGTTGTCAAGTGTATTCAAATGCATGTACATATACAGTTGTCAAATGTATTCAAATGCATGTACATATACAGTTGTCAAGTGTATTCAAATGCATATACATATACAGTTGTCAAGTGTATTCAGATGTATGAACATATACAGTTGTCAAGTGTATTCAAATGTATGAACATAAAATTATAAAGATCTTTTAGTGTATTAAAATTTATGAACATACAATTGCACAATTTATACTTTTATCAAGCTTCTATCAAATTTTACACCGAACCCATACTTTGAACAAATATGAATAGGGATAGACTTTTTGTATAGTAAAATGGGTTCCAGTGTGCGAATAAAAGCTTGCACATTTAAACAGTTAAATTTGTAATTGACACACTAAAATTGATTATTTTTCATTTCATTGGGGAAAAAATGAAGTCTATTTTTGTATCATTACAAGTATTTTAGAAATTCTTGCCATTACAAATGGCTGCCAGTGTTGCTCTATCACCATTTCCTTTTGACTTTTTATGTCAAAGTATTTGAATATTTAAATGATACTATAATATATTTGATGCAATTTGTATTTTGTGATTATGTTGCATTACTTTTCTTGGATACTTAGTACATGAGTTGGAAACTCTCAGGACGTGACCCAATCAGGGTCATGAGGATGTTATGGAGGGTCATTGAGGGTCACCAAGATTTGCTTAGGGTAGCATAACTTACCAAAATGTGGAAACAGGATTGTGATAATCAGAAAACTATTTGTTAGGGTCAGGACTGACGTAGCAGAAGAAAAGAGAATCACATTTGCTTGAAAATTTCTTATTAGTTTTTCCTTTTATGCTGATATGATTGTTATAATTTTAAATATGTTTTTTTGAAGGTTTATTAAAGCATTTGAGTAATGCACTATGAAAAAATATATAGAAATTTTTCTACCATATTTATTGCCAATGCAATAGATAAGTAAGAATTGTACTACTCCATTGTTGACAGATATCAAGCTTGTAACTTCATGGGACTAATATGCAAATTTTACCAAGTTAGGACAAAAATTGTGTGAAATTTCCTATCCTGAATTCAGCATAGCAATTGGATTGTCAATTTTAGTGCCTTTGCCAAAAATCCTATGAAAATCAGGCGTAAAATGACTGGGATGAGTGAAGATGATCGGGTTAATCATTGGGTTGATGCTTTTTATATTTGACCTAGATATTTTTCTTTTGAGAAGCTACTCTCGCTTCAGTATACTAGCAGCTGAATGACTTACCTTCTCGCTGTATAGATCAGGGTGGCCCAATATCTTCAACACAGCATGGCCTATGTACCAAGCATGTTTAAAAAATCATGGGCCATTGCATGATGCATATTATAGTAATTATGCTATATTTATCCAACAGTGTTTTTGTGTGAGTGCAAGTCACAAAATTATGACCTGTGTGGCACATTTAGCTCATAGGCATGTAGTTGAACCACTCAGGTAGAGATAAATCAAAGCATACTAATTGACAGAAGGTAGCCTGAAAAAAATAAATTCTTAAATTAAACCAATTTCCACTAGAATTTATGAATGATAAATTTATATAATGATTTCTTTGAATGGGAAATTATGCCAATTGCTTTAAATAATAATAACAACAACAACAATAATAATAATAAAGGTGTTCAGTGCTTGGTATTTATTCAAGAAACAAACTAAAAAAGTGAACATGCTTGCTGAGGTCACCTGTATACAAAGGCAGTTTGGTCTTTTCCCATTTGTGGCAGATTCAGACAGGTTTGACTGTACATTCGTTGGTTGTCTTTCTGATTTTAGGACCAAGATCATGCAGAATATTGGTATTGTATTTGTCAAAATGGGTCAGTACACTGATGCCATCACGTCTTTTGAGCACATTATGGCTGAGGCACCAAGCTTCAAGACAGGGTTTAACCTGACACTTTGCTATTTTGCCCTTGGTGATCGAGAGAAAATGAAGAGGGCATTCCAAAAAATGCTGACAGTTGACCTGAAGGTAGATGATGAGGACAAGTACTTGCCACATGGGGTAAGAAAGTAGTTAAAATATTTTTTACCTTTTACTAAGAGTACTTCTAGTCAAATGATTTTTAGGGGTCATTACATGCCAATAATGATCTCTTCTCCCAATGAGAAATGTTTTAAATCATGCAAATTTATTTGTGCAAAGTTAGTTTCCATAATGGTGTAAATTTATCTCAGATTCATATCATATGCCCTGGTTCAAATTATTCTTAAACAAATCACTAGATCAGCACTTTTATAACCCATTTTAAAACCTGTGAAATTTCTGCATTGTCAACCATCCATTTATAACAGGTACCAGTGATATCAATTTAACTCATATGACCTTGACATAATATAACCTTGATGTTTCATTAGACACCATCTAATAAATCATCTATATTATTATTTAGTAGGCTAAGGTAAGCAGTTAAGTGATAACTTTCAAATTGGTATTATTTTGATCTCAGCTGTAAATATTGAGGTGTGAGTTAAAATCAGATTCTTTATAGATTCATGTTTTGTTTGTTTTTTATAATTTAACGCCATTTTTCAGCACAATATAGGCTATACATGGCGGCCAGTATTAATGGTGGAGGAAGAAACTGGACCACTGAAAGAACCACCGACCCACGAGAAGCTACTGGCAAGCTTTCTCACATAACTACATTTGCCGAATCTTAGACTCGAACACACGCAGACAGAGGTGAGATGGCAGTGGTCCGTAACGGACAGCGCTTTAGACCACTCGGCCACTCGGGGCCCCTTATCCATTTGAAGAGATACTTGATAAATATAATTCACATTGTTGTTGAGTATAATTTCATCTTCTTTTTCTTCAGGATGACAAGCATTACAACCTGGTACTAGAGATGATTAAGAATGACTCACTCCGACAGATAGAAAGAGAGAGGTAAGTTATTTTTAGTTCAACTGAAGAATGAGAAAAGCTTATTTACTCTATTGTGGAAGACCTGTTATCATATTGTCTTGAAATTTGATAAAAGAAAGTATTAGCATTAGTATTTCACTACCGTAGTAAATGATATAACCTTTCAATGCTTTTAATGCATGAATGATTTCTATCTATTACAGCAACTATTTATCTTACTGCCATTTAAGGTTACACTTTTGATATTTATTTTTTGGCAGGTCTCATTCTGGTTAGTTGAATTTATGTGCACATGGAATCTTTAATACTTTACTTTGTGAGTACTGTCAGGGAAGAAAATTGAGGACATTGTTAAGTTTTGGTCAACTTTCACTAACACTATTAGGCAGAGTTCTCAAACTCATTTGCTAAGGTGGGCCAGATTGATACAAGCTTACTTCACTCAGGCCATGTGTATTGTGAATGAGATAAGAAGACTAATTTGACACAGACAAGAGACCTGGTATGCAGGCTAGACAAATGAACCTGGCAGGCAGTATGTTTTGACACCTCTGCTAGAAGGTGATGTCTTTTGGCCGATGACAACTAAATGGTACACGTGAAGGTACCTAAAGGAGTTCCAAATCGGCATACTATAATCAGGTCACTTTAATCTCATTTTACCCCGATTCCCCCACCCCCACTTGTGGTTTGTTTACTGTATTCATTGGCCGATCCCACCTTCAGTTATGAATAGGTGGTAGTAAAACAGCTTAGATTGGTTACAGACTAGGCTTTTCCAAGAATTTTATGGTATTAAGCCAAAAAGAAATGGGTTTACTTTTTGTTGAAATTTGAACTATGCATAAGCTAAGGTTACGAATTGAGAGCACATTTACTACCTGTAGTTTCATTGATAAAAAATAGTAAACAATGGCATAGTTAAGATTGATATTTGATTTTAAAAAATTGAGCAAGCAGAGTAAAGATATGTCCAGCAGTTGGCTATTTCACGAGATTTAGACAGACATTGAAGTTTCTGAGACTGAATTATCAATCAATGTATGATGTACATATTTTTGTAAATAGTGTATTAAAAAAAACGTGTGAAAGACTTGGACAAATAACACAAATTTATTTGGAATAATTGGTGAAAATTTGATGTATTTTTATTGGATATAAAAATAGAAACTAGGGCGAGAATGAATACATGTGTGTGATGTTTACTTAATTTTCCAATTAGTTGAAAACTTGCTCTGACACAACTTAAGAGCACTTTCTGCTTTAGGGATTAAATTTGGTCGCCTTATACATTATGATTAAAAAGTGTCTTGTGTATCACATTGGAGGTTATATCTTCAGGGTCATTTTCATTAGTCACAATTTGAAGTTTTACATCACACTTGTCTTTCCTTTTAATAATTTAAGAACAGTTTGAGATTTAGAGAAAAAACATGGTATACTTTTATTAGTAGCTGTATTTCATACCATATTTGGGGCCCGAGTATCAAGGTCAGGGTCAGTTATCATGTATCACATTAGGTGTCTTTATGGTCAAGAACATTGTCTATTTTTAGGTTTCAGTAGCATTTTTCATCAACTCAGTGAGCTGTTTAAGATCAGTAAATGAAATTTGGGTATTCTTGAATATTGTCACTGGAAAATGTGTTACATTCCATGTCTAGGGTGCTATCTTCAAGGTCAGTGGCACAGGTATGTATGTCATGATTGCTTTTGTTTCTGCTTTATACTTTGAAAGGTTTTAGAGTCTTGGGAATTGATCATGGATCATTTAAGTTATACATGGTTTTATTTTCGAGGTCAAAGTCACTGGTTAATTTCATCCCATTTTTTTTTCACATTTTTATTTTAATACCCTTTGAGACAGACAGATGAAACTTGGTTACTTCCTATGTCCACCTAGTAACTCTATAGCTGTGTCATAGCCAGATTTAAATCAACACTTTTTGTTTCCACCACTGTTTGCAGTGGACACAATTTCATTTAGTTTGCTTGTTTTGCTTCAGATAAATGTAGTGGCTTCACTGGAATTTTTTCATCCTGTATTTGACCTGTCTGACTAGTTTGAATGGTAGAACAAAGTTCATCGTAATTAGATCAGAAAATTGTATGGGGTATAAAAGGGGGGGGGGTATCCTCTCCGTGACTTAAGCCAACCATAACTATAACTTAGAGCTGTCTCTCAAAACTTTTATTTCTTTACATATAGCTTGCATGTGCACATGATTTCAGTTGTCAACAATTTTCATACATGTTCCTGTAAGAAATGTCTTCATAAATTTACCTTTAATTAAATGGATGGATATACAGACAGATAGACACTTAAGACAGATGGGTATTTGATATGTGAAACATCTTCCTTTCAGGAAATATGAAGCAGAGAACTGTATGAAGACAGCAGCCAAAATCATTGCTCCAGCCATTGAAGCTAATTTTGATGCAGGTTATGATTGGTGAGTACATGTAGTTCAGTGTGTAGAGATGTAAATTAGCATATTGAATTTAAGTTTCAACTTGCAATGTATATTTATGTAATTAATAATCAATGCCATCTGTTAATTATTTATCAGCATAACTGTATATATGTCATGTATCTGAAATAATAGCTTATAATTTTTTACTCTCTCAGTATATTATAGTGGTCCACCTGTTATACGGCCACTTTCTGCAGCAGGAAAGTGGTCTTATAAGAGTAGTGGCCTTTCTAGTGGGGAATCACTATAGTAGAAGGTATTACTGATGATGTTTGTTTTGAATCTTGCTGACATCAGATTTCTCAATCTCTTTTTATTTAGTTAAATTACTTTCAGGTGTTTTTTTTCAAACTGAGACTTCTGACATTTCTTTTTGCTACAACATATCCTTCAGGGTAACTTGTAACTTTTACACAAGATACTAAGTGTTTGCTTGTCATGTGATTGGCTTATTTCAGTTCGATACTCTTTCAAGTACATTTTGAAATTTATGAGAGAGAAGCCAGAATGACAAAGAAACCATTTTTACTTTCTGGCAGAGAAATATTATGCTGGCTTCAGCTGAACAATACTGTGCTTCTTAGTGGATAACTTTTGTTATCATAATAATTATTGGTGATGATGATAGCCAGTAATTATCAAAATGACCAAACCTAACATCTGAAGAACACAGAACAGTAAGGATAATTGGATTATTTACCTCTTTGCAAGGATTGAAGTGACTATCAGAATGTTAGAACAAATGTCTATGTTGAATTTAGAAATCAAGACATGTTCAGAAGATTTCTGTTTGTAAACCCCAATATATGGGTCACTTCTGAGGAGTAAATTTGACAGCTTATGTATTAATATGCTGGCTGTAAGCCATATTAGAGGGGTGGTAGCCCTGGATGAGTACATGCGAATATAAACTCCTCACTGCCATTCAATTCTGTCCATTTAAAGTGGGTGGCTGCTGGTCACAGGGACCTTTTCAGGAGGGAAAACTGTTTCTTTTTTAAGTGATAACTATTAACATGACATCATGAGATTATACATCAATGATTTATTCCCAAATCTTTGTATTACAGGTGTGTTGAACAGGTGAAAAATTCACAATACCTGGATTTGGCTAATGATCTGGAAATTGACAAAGCAATTATGTTCCTGAAACAAAAGGACTTCAATCAGGTGACTCTCTCTCTCTCTCTCTCTCTCTCTCTCTCTCTCTCTCTCTATATATATATATATATATATATATATATATATATATATATATATTATAAGATAGGCTGAACATGGCAGCCAGTATTAATGGTGGAGGAAGATCCCAGATAAACCCTGGAAAGAACCACCGACCAACAAGAAGCTACTGGCAAGCTTTCTCACATACCTACAATGGCTGAGCATGAGACTTGAACACACACAGACAGGTGAGATGGTAGTAATCCATCACGGTGAGCACTTTAGACCACTCTGGGCCCCCCCCCCACCCCACCCTGGGAAAAATACTTTGCTTCCATTTCCTTGACATTTTATAACCAAATAAAATGTTGAAATGGACAGTAAAAATCAACCATCCAGCCATCCTAAATATAAAGGTTTCATCAGACTGGATGATGACACAAATAGTATGTCATAATTTTATTTTCAAAATGCTTTTGATAACTGAAAAATAACAAAAATAAAGAATATATTTAAGAAAACTTCTTTAAAATTTATAATGAAAGCAAATCCTCTGTATGGTATTTTATAATAATCAGAAAATTTAAAAGAATATTTTCATCAGTAAAGATTTTTCTGATTGTGTCTCCTCATTGTATATCATATTATCAGTTGTATGTACAACCAGTTCTTCAAAAAGTTTCAGGTCTTCTTATCTACCTTAATAATTGATATTTTGCTGTACAAATTTAATCACATTTATAGAATTTTTTCCACTCATGTTGTCATTCAGTCATTTGATAAGTTATTAAACAAAAGCCAAATTAAAAGAATTGTACATTTACCATGTGAATAACCAGATTTACAGTTAATGACATTAATAAAAAATTTAAGACTGGTATTGAGAACTTATTTATAACCTTTCTGTGAATTACATGCAACGTTTTTTTCAATGATTTATGCATGATATTTTAGCTCATACTACTTTTAGTGTTAGAATTGGACTAGTAGACTGGTTTGCATTGGTGTTTTATGACTTGCCACCACAAGTATAAAATTTATTTTAGGCAGTGTCACCAACCCTTCATTTTAATCTTTTGTGCTCAAAAATTGTGTCTAAGACATCCTTATGGCACATTAAAAAACACCAGATAACAAACATTACTACAGATCATTACAGCTTTTTTCAGACTGTCTGAATTCAGCACACCCCAAGCTATCTTACTGAATAGAGTGTACTCATTGCAGAAAATATCTTGTTGATCTTGATTAGCTGGTCACCATTTAAAACCATAAGGTTGATGATCATGGTAAATTCAAAGAAGAGAAGATGAACTCTTCAGCAATACACTGCTGTGTTATTTTCAAAGTAGCATACACATAAAACAAATGTGGACCCAAATGTCCCAAATAAATCCTAACGAGGATTCATTACTTAAGCATGAAGAATTCAAATCCTGGTACTGAAGACTTTCAACAGGGAATGTTAATAATAATATGTATTCAAATTTTCTGGAATAAACATATAACAGGATTGAAACTGAACAGATGCTTGAATTGAATAATAACAACACAGTGTGAGGGTATGAAAGTTTATGCAAGAAACAACAACAACAAAATGTTCACTACAACACATACACAAACTGACTTGCACACCCACCCACTTCATATAATACACTACTACTACTATACTGAAAATGTTACAGATACACATATGTATAGCAAGAGCATGAGTATGGTTCTCACATTCACAATATGCACAATGAAAAGAAAATGATTTACGGAATCAGAAGATACAAATGAACAGGCACAAGAACGATTCACAGAATCATATGATGCAAAATAAAATGAATATGTTTCTCACACAATATACTCAATGAAAAGAATATAATTTACAGAGTAAGACACAATAAAAAGAAAATGATTTATGGGATCAGAAGATACAAATGAACAGGCACCAGTATGATTCACAGAATCAAGTGATGCAAAATAAAATAAGTATGATTCACACAACCATATAATACCAATGAAAAATAAGTGGTTCACACAACCATATAATACCAATGAAAAATAAGTGGTTTACACAACCACATAGTTAGAATGAAAAATAAGTGGTTCACACAACCACATAATACCAATGAAAAATAAGTGGTTCACACAAACACATAATACCAGTGAAAAATAAGTGGTTCACAACCACATAATACCAGTTTAAAAAAGTGGTTCACACAACCACATAATACCAGTGAAAAATAAGTGGTTCACACAACCACATAATACCAATGAAAAATAAGTGGTTCACACAACCACATAATACCAATGAAAAATAAGTATGGTTCACACAACCATATGATTACAATAGAAAATATGTATGGTTCTCAGAACCAATTGCCACAAAGTAAATTCAGTATGGTTCAAATGACCACATGTTGCAAAGAAAATTAAATATTGTTCACAACCATGTGTCCTTGTATACATTACACAACGTAATGGTCATTATCCAGGAGTTGAGAATTTACATCATAATTCCTCATCCTTCTCCAGAATTATACGTCCATATTCAAGAGTTCCCATCAGGAAACAGATACACTGTCAGCTGAAATGGCTTCACAACCACACTACAGTTAAGTCTCAACATCCTGATTCTTCTGATCTATCCGTCTATCCATCCATACATACATGCAGCAATAAATAAATCAAGCTGGTCATAACAAGGAATAAACAAAATACTGAGGAGAAATCCATAAATATATGTTACTAAATTCTTTTATGTCACATAAAGCCCTTAGCAATAAATTGTAACATACCGACTGTTTTTCTTGTGTATTAAACCCCACAGAATGAAAAATAAAGGCAGCAAATTGAAGAAAGGCATTTGAACTATGAAAATATGCTTGCAGAATGGGATTTGTATACAATTTAACACTTACCCCTATTGTTTAGAGGGGTGGTAGCCCTTGATGAGTAGTTTGAAGTAGAGTGTTGATACTCCCTGACCAGATCCAATCGAGCACTGTGTTGCATAGAATGACAAGCTTCCTGTAAAACAGGAGGAAAAAAAATGCACACGACCATGGGTAAAGTACCTGTGCACACCATGTTATAAGAGTATTTTGTTGCATGCAACCATGACAAAACAAATAAGTAAAGATATTTGCAACCCATTTTTTCAAAAGGACTCCACTTTTTGGCATTCTTGAGAGCATCACTGCAAGTAGGTAAAACATTAGAGTAAAGTACCTGCCCAATGGTCACATGGTTCATACATAACTCAATATTCATAATCTTTGTTTTAATTTTCAGGCCATTGAGACATTGAAATCCTTTGAGAAGAAAGAGTCCAAAGTTGCATGTACTGCAGCAACCAATTTGTCTTTCCTATACTTCTTAGTAAGTAAATGAGGCTTTAAATATCCCCTCAATGTCTTTACAATGAATTGAAGTCGATGCTATGAAATGTTTATAATGATGATCTTAATGCCTCAAATATGAATTTATTTGCACCTTGAAGAACAGGTGTAATGTAAGTCTTCTGCACCATTGTTAACTTTACAGGTCATAGATTAACAAACTTATCTGATGAAATTTTGTCTGGCATGTCTGATGTTATTAGCACCTATGTTATCACTATAATTCCAAAAGTACATGGAGGATTGCCACCAAACTTTCCAACACGTATATCCCAAGATCTCATTGGTTTAAATGAAAATGGTGATCCTTGGACATCCATTATGGCTGCCATCCATCTTGAAAATCTAGTTTTTGCTGTTCCTTCTGAATGGATGGTTGTATGAGGTTTTTACTGAAAGATTTATTGTGTTTTGTTTTGGTCAGAAATGAAAATGGTGCTGATCTGACATCCAAAATGGCTGTTGATGTGGCCAAGCTGGAAATATTTTTTTTCAATTTTCTTTTGAATGGATGGTCATATCAACATTTGGTTTTGATTGATTCATTGCTTATGATGTCTAGTTGGCCCTAATGGCCATCTTGAAAATCTTGTTATTGCTACTAAATTAAGCATGGGTTTTTTACTAAAAGACTTCTTATGATCTCTAGTTGGTCCTAAATGAAAATGGTGCCTTTCAGGCATTCATTATGGTCTCCATGGAAACCATCATGAAAATCTTATTATCACTATTTCTGAATGTATGTTCATATTGACATGGGGTTTTCAATAAAAGACTTTTTATGATGTCTAGATGAATCTAAATAAAAAGGTGCTGATCTTGTTGTGGCTACTTCTTCTGAATGGATAACTGTAGTGACATTGGGTTTTAAATTAAAGACTTCTTATTACTGGTGCCAATTAGACTGGTATCTTGTTAACTCGAACATAAGAAAGTAGGGCCTTTTTGCCAAATGTGTATATTTGAGATTTTTAATAATATCAGAGATGGTTTCAGTACTAACAGCTAAAAAAAACAAAAAGAGCTTGTTTTTGGACTTTTGGAAATTCTTTTCAGCCATGGAGTGTTAGTCCCACTGAGGGACGCTCTTAATTTCATACTACTAGCTTTACCCTCAGCTTAACATTTTTAAACCCTTTTAGATTCAAAGCAAGCAAGACACTAAAAACAAACTAATCTTGATTTGTTTTAGCAACCTCTATTGACACTGAAACTAGTCTTATTTTGAAGGGTATCCACTCCTCTGGTGTTGACTGATCATGTCTTTACAATACTTTAGCTTGTATATTTCACTTTCCCGAGAATAAAGACACCCAAAAACTATGTGAAATAATAAATCCACCAATTAATGGGATTCACACCATCTGTATTAACAATTAAGTGGAAACGATATTTTAAAGAATTTTATCTTACACCTCTGCGTTTGGAATTAACCTGTTTTTAAAAAGTATTTTGCAATCAATATTGCTGTCAAGAATACTCTATTTAAGTTTTTAATTTATAAGGAACAGTTATCAAAGTGACAGTGATTTCTCCAATATTGTCACACTGGGGAGAGGCATTGTCCCTTTTAGTAATAGTGGTAGTAGTAGTAGTTGTTGTTGTAGTATTTAATGGCACATCAGCACAACATTAGTTATATGGTGCTGATAAAATGACAGTATTCAAACAAATTAAATTTAAAGAACAAATAGTTATTGGACGATAAAACCTTCCAAATAAACACAGAATTGAAGTGCTAGATTTTTAAAGTTAAAACATGATCAGTTTTAAGGAGCTGTGGAGGTATGTGAGAACAGTTTCATCAAATATCAGCTGATTCTATTCTGCCAAAAAAATAATTGAGTTTAGGTAGCATGCAGTTTTTTTAAATATAACTTGCATAAAATGTCACTTGAATATCTCACCCCATCTTCACTATCTAGGAGATATTGATCCCCTTCATTATTGATTTGAAGATAAGTGGATCAAAGACTCTTGGTTGATTTACGATACCTTGCTTATACCGAATCACATCAAAGGAGGGAGGGTGTATGGAGCTGACATAGATTGGTAACCAAAGTAGATGCCATAATTTACCAATGTATAAAACATTCCAAATCATTATCACATAACCTTTTTCAATCAATCACATGGCAGAAAAAGTTTTTTCATAAAAACTGGAATTATTGCAGGTTAAAACAGATTAAAGATAGAAAGCATATGAATAATTTAGTCCAGTCTTTACATTTGTATCTTGTTATTAACTGTATGGATTATCCAGAGATATTGTTTCACCGACTATCATTTCATTCATCCATTTGCCCATTTCATTTCCTACACATCTACATGGAAATTCAGGAGACATTTTTAGGTGTGTTGTTGTTGAGCCAATCTTTGCAGAAGGGGAGTCATCTTTGGCTCCCACCCTTTGGGTCAATGGGAAACAATCAGCTCCCACCCCAATGGTCCATGGGAAGTAATCAGCTCCACCTCAGTGGCCCATGGGAGACAATCAACTCCCACCACTGAGGTTTGTTACGTGCTTAGGCTCGAATAAGCAGCAACACAGAAAGAGTGAAAACTAACAAGCTTGTAAAACTTTAACAATGAATTTATTAAGTACAATTATTTTCATAAAATAAATAAACTTACGGTTTTAGAGAATCAAATCCAACAAATATAGAATTCACAAAATAATCCACTAATGGAATTTCAAGTCCTGATAAATAAATGTTCTAATAGTTCCAGGTTCGAATCTTGACGATGTAATCCAAAATGGCTGACAGTGTCACGTGATGCAGTTCTTGTTTAATTTATCATCCACATGAATTATGAGCACATGTTTTCTCCTCCAAATAGATAATAAATCCTCTTTCTTCAATGTATTGACACAAAGTCCAAAACAAGAATAATAAAAATTATAACTCAAACATGAATTACACAACCAATAACTTACAGCCCAAAGATTCTACTACTGTCAGCTTCTAAAATACAGCTATATATATTGTTTTTCTGAAGTAAACAAGAGGAATCATGTGATTTTCTAGAAATTGATAGAAGTTCATGGAAGGTCACAGAAAGAGACTACCTTTACTAAAAATAACATACTCTAGATTTTTCCTACCACTAAGAACTAAAAATAAAAATGTTGTCCTTGAAATTGACCAATAGATTTAGAGGCTTGTTGACAATGTCTAAAGCAAGGTCAGGATTTAGGTCAAACAAGCCAAGGTCAAAACTTGTTTACAATTAGAGAATCTAAGTCAGCCTGAACATTCTAGAAAAAATCTCCCAATCAATACATTTTAAAGGCAAAATAACAAATTTGGATTTAACAAAAAAAATAAATAAATTAAATCCAATAGCCGTAACAGGTTCCATCTGTAGTTCATGGGAGACGATCAGCTCCCATCATTATGGTCTGTGGGAGGCAATCAGCTCCCACCACTGTGGTCCAGGGAGGTGATCAGCTCCCACCTGATGTTCATGGGAGATAATCAACTCCTGCCACTGTGATCCATGGGAGGCAATCAGCTCCCCTGATTGTGGTTAATGGGAGACAATCATAACCCACAACTGTGGTCCATGGAAAGTGATCAGCTCCTAGCCATATGGTCCATGGGAGGCAATCAGGAATCCGGTATAAAAATATTAAATTATAATTACATTTTCAAATATGTTTGACCCAATTTTATATATACATCTATTGCAGAAAAATATCTCCTGTATGTGACAGATTTTCCATTAACCTTTGAATAACACTGACAGTGTGTGTGATTGCAGAGGGTGGGGGTGGAGTGAGAATATTAAAAATAGCATGGAATTATTTAATTGCAAACCATAGCAGATGTACTGGTCAATTGGGGGGGGGGGTAAACAAAGTCAGTGATTTTAAATACTATCATCTGGCAAATTATGGTTGTTAAATGAATATTTATGGTTTGATGCATATCACAGTAATCTATAAGACTTAATATCAGCACTTGAAAATACCTTTCTTTTCTTGCTTAAAAGTGTGATGAGAAAGCAAAATGAATTTTAATTGTTTGAAACATCTGTAAATAAGAAGAATTACCTTTCAATTTTGAAACCATTCTAAATCCAGATCAGCTTTAAAATCGTTTCAGTGTTTTCTCTTGTGCATGTTCTTGTATTTTTGTATTGCCTAATACTGCAGTATATGCTTACTATATATACATGCTTTCAAGTTGAGTCCAACTGCAGACAACATAGACCTTGATCTGCCATTGTATAATGTGCTGCAGATCAGGTTTTGTGTTTTTTGGTTCTTCTGATTACTCCTAACAAGCAACATAGATCCAGGTCTGCCAATGCTTTATATAAAAGCATATATGGGTATGTACAATTTTCAGTTGGATTTGATTTATAAGCGAGTATATGTGGTATGCAGTGATTTTATATTACCGCATTTTCAGTGCTGCACTTTATGATATTTCAGTTATATTCAGTTTTTAGTGCTGCATACCATGTCAATCATCCAGTACAGTCTAATCTGGATAATCTGTTGCTTTTCAAAGCAAAGCAAGTATGCATGATTAGTAGTCATTTCAGATTGCATACTAAAACTATATTTGTTCCATTCCTTTTCATGCAGATTAACAAGCAATCCAATTTACCTGATAACTTGAAGAATTTTTTAAAGAAAATCTATTTTCAAAAATTATTATTTAAGTATGACATTGTAATATGTGGAGATCAAATTAATGAATCTTAGTTGTGTAGTGATGTGACAATTGGGTTTAACCAGATTTTTATTCAGATGTGTTATGTCTCATTTTCACATGAATAGACTGTATTGTGACCAACAGCTTTTTTAATGAAAGCTTTCTACCATTTCACATCCACTTTCTTGCACTATGCCAATATATGTGGTTATTATTCACCATTTTCCTTCCTCTCTAGAGAGAACACTGAATCCAAGTTTTCATTAAATGGTTATTTTATGAGTACAGAATTGCATGTTGAAAATTATGCATGCAGGTTCATGTAAAAATTTCAAGCACTGGAGATGTAAACGATCTGCAAGGATTGTGTGGAATAAAACTAACCTGCCATTTTAAACAGTTACATATACTTGCATACTAGTTAGCACCAACTCAAAGCAATATAAACCCTCATCTGCCATCACATAATGTGCCAGCAGGTCATTGTTCTACTGATGAGTCATAACAAACTGCATAGTCCGAGAGATTCATTATCATATTATGCAACTGCAGATCTGTGTCTATGCAGTGTGCAGTTGGATGCAACAAGCTTGCCAGTATGTACAGTATATCAGTGGCTTGGTTATATGTAGAATGTTTCATTTTTTAATATTTTGAATTGTAAAAATAGAGGAAGATGATTGTCTGGAGTAGCTGAGAAAATAATTTAGTACACAGATCTTAATAATTGTTGCTGTAAGATTTTATGAAAAATGTGCTTTAAAAATCTTGTGGAGCATTTCTAACATTAAAAATAGGTAGGATATTTGTTGTTGAAATAATTAACATAGCATAATATTAGCTCCATAATTTAGAAATTTAGTGATAAATAATCACTTCAATGAGAGTAGGACAGAATGCAATACTCTTACGATAAAATGAATAATTTGTAAGTATTATGTATACTGACTTTGTTTACATCTTCTTGTCTTCAGCAAAGAGAGGTATCAGTCGATTTTTACTGCTTATTTATATCTTTGTTTCTCTTTCACCACCTAATAACATTGCTATATACCAACGGAAATATTGCTTTTGGAAATGGAACGCACCCCACCCCACCCAATCCCATATAACAACACAAAAATAAATTGACTGTTTTAAAAAATGTTGGCAGAAATAAAATATTAGATAACTCTTGTGTCAGCAGTATTGTCATGATCTATACATAGAGATGTGGGTTAATCACCTTTGCCCTCTGTCCATGTCTCCATTCAGTGCACTTCTTTTAACCATTGTAGTTTTGGAACTGTTAGACATAATTCAGATTCCATTTGGAGATTGAATTTCCTTATTTATATGAACTTTTGCATTTTGAAAGATTTATCTCTGCAGCTCCATTTTGACAGTTATAGCTCTTGTTTTTATCAGTTTGAGATGTTAATGATTATTTATTAACACTTTCTTATAACTAGCATAGCTCGTGAACCATTCGGCATATCTGTGTGCAGTTTTGTGTGAATACTGTGTTGCGGACCAAGATTTACCTTTTAGAGCTTTGCCTATTTTACTTCATTTTTAATATAATTATTGGCTTTGTCTTTTCAATGTCATATCTTCATTTTAAAGCTACTTGTTACCAGCAAAGCTTAGGAACTATTTAGTATGTTCCAATCTAATTAATTATGAATACAGACTAACACTCATAGATGTGCCTAATTCATTTTTAACATAGACTAATAGCTGTAGATGTGCCTAATTCATTATGAACAGTCTTTGACTTAGATGTGCCATTTTCATTTTTGAAAAAGTTCTGGGCCTTGTTAGTGATTTTTATATCTTTTCCTTTGAAAGTTACTTGTAACTTCAATTTGTCACCAGATGATAATTTGTCCTATAGAGGTTATATCTCATCATTTCGGTTCTTGACAATGATATTTGCCTTGTGACTTGATTTTGGACCTTTTTGTATGGGAACTTATCTTATTGAGCTCAATCTTAGCATGGTATTCTTCAACATATTATGATGGAAATTGGGACATAAATGTACAAGCTAAGGTATTTTACCTTTCTTTTATTATGATTTTATTGACTTAGTGGCTTCATCACAGGTTTTATTTAGTTACATGCTTTAAGTCATGGCTGGATGTTTAAAGTGAGGTTATCTGCCATCTCCAACATTCTTACATGATTGGGGCAGTTCTGAGAGGTGACATTAGCTGAACTAAAACATCATAACTTGATCTCATACTTGAGTACAAGTTTTTATGCATGTTTGAATTTTTTGGGGGTTTTTTTGTGATTATTTATTTGGTCTATATGCAAACATATGCTCTAGCAGTAATAATAGACTTTGAAATCTAAAGCTCATGTGTTTTTTTCCTTAAGCTCAGAATGGCATGGATGTTTGCTATTTTTGTGTATGTGTTCTGTAAGAATACATATACAACATTCAGTACACCATGAATATAATCATTATATGAAATGTAGGGTCAGATTAAGGTCTGTGTAGGCCCTAGGCACACAGGTAAATTAAATTTTTTGTTACATGTTGTTTGTATAACCTAGGTTTAATAGGCCCTAGGCATAATGCCTGTTATGCCTGTTAGATAAGGTGGCCTTGCCTAAATACACTACACAGTTTACATGAATGAGTTTATGTAATTTTGATTGGCAAGGGAGGTTATCTAGGGCAATCTTTACTGAGACTATTCTTTGCACAGGTGCCAGTGCTCAGACTGTCAGAAACTTGAAAAGAATTATAACCATTAAGAATTTTAAAGACATGATATGCAAAAATAGAATGATGTGAGGAAATTGTGTTTTGATCATCAGTAAATATAGTTCTGGTCCCAATTCCACCGAAACAATTCTTCATATACATGTAGTATCAACGCTTTATAGCCAGTTTTATGTCTAAATTTCAGCAGTCAGATTGCTGGAGTTGGTACTAAAGACTGAGTCCAGACTTAAGTTATGATGATTAAATTTGGTCTTGAAAGCTTTTCTAAAGTATATTAAAGCAATGCAAACAACAATGAAATTAGTAGTCTTCAATTTCCTTTGGTGAAATGGCTATGTTCAAGTAGTTTTATATCACCTTTTTATTCAAGTTTTAGTTGTATCTCAGTTTAGAGGTTAATTGTGAGTAATCTATTTTAATAGCTTATGTAAGCTGATGGTATGGCCCTTCATCTGTTATGTATCATCCATCATCCATTCACGATTGTTGTTTACAACTTTTCACAAAATCTAATTGTCCAAATTTGCTCGCGAGTTTAAAGATATTCTGGCATCAAGACCAGTCAGATTTTGTTCATAGGATCCTAATCTTATATCCAAGATGGCCACCATTACTAAAAAATAGAAAAATCTTATAAACAACTTTTTCTAAAAGACTGTTCAGCAGAATTAGAACAAATTTGAATCCTGGCATAAAGGTCTTTCAAATTTGTTCATAATCAACTATAACTGCCATTACAAAAAATAGAAAAATGTTTAAATGACTTTAGTTTAAAAATCTGCTCAACAGACTTTGCCACATTTGATAATTATACTCGGATGAAGGCCTTTCAATTTGTTCATTGATGCCCATCAAACATAAAAATTATGGTTATCATTACTAAAATAGAAGAGCCTTAAACACCAATTTCTCAAAAAATCACTCAACAGAATTTTACTTTTTTTCATGGCGTCTTTGCATAAAGGGCTTACAGAAGGGCAATTGCTGCCAGTCTGATTTCTGATTTCAGATATATAGCCATTTCTAAAAACAGGCAACCTTTGAACAATGTCTGTTCAGAAATCTCTAAAAAAAAAAAAAAAAACATAATTCAGCCTGATTTAATAAAATTATCCTGGATGAAAGGCTTTCAGTTATATAAAACTGATGCTAATCCACCTTCAAATATGGCCAGCATTGCTATAAAGAAATGTAAAAAATACTTTTAAGCTACATTTCTCAATTTACTCATCTGTGTTCAACCGAAGTTTACTAAAACATCCTTGAATGAATGGTTTTCAGATATTTACAAATGATGTTGATATGCCTTCAGATATCACTAATGTTAATAAAATTATCACTTTTCAGCAACTTATTTTGAGAAAGTACTGAATTTGCCCAAATTTGATAAATTATCTATGAATTAAGGGCTTTCTAGTTTATGTGTGTGATGCCAGTCTGCCTTTAAATAGGACTGATATTACACAAATAGAAGAAAAAGAAAAAAATTTACATAAGAAAACTCCTTTACAGAATTGTCCAGTTTTGGAGGAATGATTTTGATATACCATCAGAGACAGAGAAACGATAATAAAATGCATAGAAACAATTATGCAATTAATGACATTGGGAGATATTTCTACTGCAAGCATGCTGCTGACACAGATTTCATGGTGAGCTGCTCATGCATTTGGCTAATTAGACAAATGTCAGTTAAGCAAGTTAGCAGAGACCTAATGGTGTTTCTTTTCATAGGCTTTTTAAAAAAATGATCCATATAAAATAAAATATTTCACTATGCATTGTAATACTGATGTACAGTACTCCCTCATTAAAACTTTGTCCATGGGAACCATGGAATACACTGCCTTGTACTTAGACTGCTGTATTACGAAGTACTTTATACATGTATTTGTTTACTATTATGTAATACAATGTAATTCTTGACAATATATATCTTTTTAGAGGAAACGTGTTATAAAGAATGGCTTTATAAGGAGAGAAAGCTTTATTAAGCTGTGCTTTTTTTTGTCTGTGAGATTATATAAATCAGCACATGTTATTAGAAATTATTTGGAAAAAAATTTGTACAAAATGCTATGCTGTTATCATTAAATAACATCATATATATATATATATATATATATATATATATATATATATATATATATATATATATATATATATATATATATATATATATATATATATATACATATATATATATATATATATATACATGCACACACACACAAATCACATATTCAGTCTCTATGTCATTTCGTCATTTCATCAACAATTGCTGCCCCCAACCCTGTCAGGTTGTAATAGTTAAATTTATAACCATATATGACCAGATTTGCAGTGTTGGTGCATACAGTGATAAAGGGGTGTGCAGCACACTTTGAACTTTTTCACCATCAACCTGCTTTTGAAGTTTTTTTTAAAAAAAGTTTGTCACTATGGACATACTTTTCAGTGTTGCTCTTAATTTGTTTTTACCATTGACACTTTTCAAAGTTTTTATAAAATTATGACAGGGACTGATTGCTCTACCATTTCAGCTATTACTGACAAATTTGTAAGGTGCATGCAGGTGATTGTGAATCTTGTGCCAAGACCTGGTCATTACAAATGGTTTTATAGTGGCTTTAAAAATGACTTGCACCTTGTTGGCATATTTAAAGAATTTGAGTGTTAACATGATTTCCATTGGTGTCCAGATAACATTCTAAACGATCCTTTTTAAAAAAATTTAGATTGTTTGATAAAAGTATAACTATTTGTTGATATAAACTGGCATCACAATATTTTCTATTATGATAAGCTTCTTTTATCAGGATACTACTGTCAGAAAATCCCAAGATGGTCTTACTAGTTTGATACTTTATTGATGTTGTAGTATTTGAAGATAATCTATCATGGTATACATGAATCAAATAGGACAGAGCAAATACTACTATATTGTTTTATATCATTCTTACAAAAAGTGCAAATGATTTCATCAGTTTTTATGCCCTGCCATATCAATGGAGATAACATATAGTGCTATCCATTCCATCCCATATTGTCAAATAGCATGACATCTTTCAGACAATTCTTTTCCACTAGAGAAGTTCTGAAGGATTTCTCATTGAATTAAATAACATTTGGTTTGGAGGCTTTACATTTAGAAGACCCAGGTAAAAGTTTGATTTTCACCTTCTTCCAGCAAACTTTTGTGGAGATATGGCATCTGTTTAACAAAGAACTTTGCTGTTTGGTTGCATCATATTAGTGGGGTTTGGACACATTTCTGGTCTTCTATTAAGCAATAGTTATTACAAAATTCCCCTGCTCAGAGATAAAGAAATTGTTTGTCCCCATTACAAAAATAATAGTTAGTTTTGGCTGGATTGAATATAATTATGTAAATTTTTAAATAAATCATATTTGAATATTTTTCATATTGATTTGATTTGTGTTTGTATTTGATAACAAATTCATGCATAAAAGGTGATGTTTAGATTTTTAGCTTAATTAAAGAGTAACTTGCAATCTCTTATTGCTTTAATAACCAAAATGGCTGACACATTTCCTATCCCTATCTCATCTATATTTAAGGCACCAGTCTGCAAAATATGGTTAGCAAAAAGACAATCTTCAAGGCTTTGTAATTTTACCCAGATGTGGTATAAACCATTTATATACATGCACAGTAGCATGATTTCAAGAATATAGCAGCATCAGAATCTCTGTTTATCAGTTAGTGTCAGTAAATAACTATAAGCCTGTATTGTGATATGTATTGTATTGTCACTTTTGTATTGTTATATGTGGCTATAGTGTTTTTGTAATGCAGTGGGCATAGAATGTTAAAAGCAGTCAAGCACCAGAAATTTATAGTACATATATAAGATATCACAGAAAAATAGTTGTTTGACATGTGTGATTTTGAGATTTAGGTCCTTATGGAATCAGTTTGGACCAAGTCTATATTTTGCTTCTTTTTTTTTGGCCATTATGTGCGTTATAAGTAATAGTAAAATAGAAACTATTATTTGTAACTTTAAATAAGCAGGTGAGACTATTCAGTGTGTTACTGCAATTATTGGTGGTGAACGATTTTGCACATGTTCAAGATCAAAGACTTCATTTATAAATATGTAATGAAAAATGCATGTTGAGGAGGAATTGTTATACAGTCACTATCTGTCACACTGACTGTTACTAGTTTTGTGCTCCTCATAATAGCTCAACATGTCCAAAATCTACAGTGTCCTAACTTTGTGGGTGCCTTGAGATAAGGAAGAAACTTATCGATTTTGGGATTTTAAACAGCTAAGGTCAAGACCAGGGTCCTACTAAATACTGCTAAGCCCGACAAAGCCAGACAAAGCCTGACAAAGCCCAACAAAGCCTGACAAAGCCTAACAAAGCCAAGCAAAGCCTAACAAAGCCATGTCAGATCAAATAAAAAATGCGTATTTATATTTTTAATTATATTGATGAATAAATTAACAAAGCCGAATAACTAGTTTTCAACATATTTATGCAAAATTATATGACCGAAAATTGGAAGACAGAGTACAAATTCAAACTTGAATATTGGCAAAGTATGACAAAATCTTACATAAACTGTTTATTACCGTATCCATTGTTCATTGAACTTATCGAAAGAAAGTGCAATTTTTTCAATATGTACTAATCACACAAAGCCAGATAAAATCCTACAAAGCGTAACAAATCCTTACAAAGCCTGAGAGTCATAAAAGTCATTTTAGACAAGTGTATTTATATTGTAAATTATATTGACGAATAAATTAACAAAACTGAAGGACTAGTTTTCAACATAATTATGCCAAATTAAATAGCCAATAAAATTTGGCGACAAAGCTCGAATTAGAATAATACGAAAATCGTATGTAAAATGTTTATTGTAAGTTTAAAAACGTTTCTTTCCTTGTAATGAGTTAAATATACAATAAAAAAAAAACAATGATCATAGACAAAGCAAACGCTTTCTAGTTCTATTATATTTATTGATATAAAGTATGTATCAACACTATATATTATCAAATATTTTTAGAATGTTACAATATTGTACAAATAATAAAAAGAAAATAATGAACAATATATACACTCTTTTTTAATCTGACTTTGCGTGGCTTTGTTAGGCTATGTCTGGCTTTGTCTGGCTTTGTTAGGCTTTGTCGGGCTTTGTCATAATAATAAAAAGAAAATATTTGAGAAAATGCAAGATTTAATATTTAACTTAATTCACAATAGTTATATATATATTTGCGCGTCTTTGCTGTGTTTAGTAGGACCGATACGTCTTGGAGACGAATGTTTTTGGGCGCGGTCAAAGAAACAACTCGATGATAATTACAGCTGGTAACAGCGAAAACTTATGTAAATGGGTATAACAAAAGAAAATATTATATCCTTGCTATTATTTGTAGAAAATTATAATTATCTTGAGAAAGAAAACAGAAAATATTTAAAATCGCCAAATGTCTGTCTCTCCCAGTGCGCACGTCGAGATGGCACTAAACTCTTAAGGGGAAGCTGAGAAAATAATAGTATAAGAAGTGGCACAGGAAGAGATGAGGATGGAAGGAGAAGGAAGTAAAGAAGAAATCGTATATTAGAATAAAGATGACATTTAAAACAAGCCAAATTAACATATATTTCCGTATTTATGTCATATTTAAATTGTTTTAAATTATGAAATACCATTTTTATAATGTCTTCTTATTTAGTACAAAAGGCTGAACATGGATTTGGCAACGGCCAATCAAATCTACAATGAATAATCACAGATTCTAAACTGGTTACATATTTTAAACTGTTCCTTTGCGCTGAGTTAAATCGATAATAAATAAGAAATAACGACAACAGACAGAGCAAACATTTTCTAATTCTTTCTCTGAGTCCTTGTCGCCCGGCACCGTGTTTTTTTATTTGGCTTTTTTGCCAATTTTGGGGCTTTCAACACAGTGTACATGCCATCAGAGGACGTGACCGCTATTGTTAATTTAAGGTGTGGTTTCTTAAAAAATGTCATGAATATATCGTCTTTTTCTTCCTTAGATTTGGAATTCCATGATAATTTAATTATTTTACATCTGGAGAATTTTGTGTTGAGGATATAGTTCCCGGTGCCGTAAAGAGATCGGCGGAGGTCGACGAGCTGGACCTTGATCAGTTCATATATTTTTTCTATGAGTTCGTTTGTGGTGTGCTACTTATCCGTTTAAGTCTATTTATTATACTTTTAGTTTTAATTAGGAGGTGATTAGGTATGGCTAATCTGCCCCTTTTTTTAACTCTATATATTTTCTGCTTGTTTATGTAATGTGTTTTGTAATTCCATATGTAATCTACTATTTCATTATCTATGTCTTTTTTTTTTTTTGGGAGGTTGCTCTTTCCGCTGATCTTCACAGTCCATTAATGGAAAGGCCCTGCTGTTTTTAGTAAAGTTGTGTGCTATAGTATCATTTTATATAGTTAATTTTATTTCGTAAAAAATGTAAAATATATTGTTTGTTTTTGCTTTTTTTTCTATTCCAGACATTCATCATTATACAGTGCATATTCCCGTGATTCTCTTTCTTCTTCTCTTTCTCTTCTCCTTTTCTCCTTCCTTTTCTCGATTCTCTCTTTTATAAATTTTTCTTCTGCTGTCATTTGTTTCTTTGTATGTTCTTCTGGTATACATTCCTCGTCATTATACAGTGCATATTCCCGTGATTCTCTTTCTTCTTCTCTTTCTCTTTTCTTTTTTTTTTCTTTCCTTGTCTCGATCCTCTCTTTTAAGGGTAGTTTTTCTGCTGTCATTTGTTTCTTTGTATGTTCTTCTTGTATTTTTGTTGTCTTCCTGACTTCCTGACTTTTTGTTGTTCAGACTGTTGTGGTATTTCTCTATCCTTATTTGTATTTTCTTGATTTGGATTGCTGATCGTATTATCCGCTTTAGGTTTCAATTGTTCAAGTGTTTTGTGTTGTTGTTCCTTGTTGTGGGTTTCTCGTCCTTGACTGTTTATCGAGATTTTCTCTTTGGATGCTTTTTTCGGTTGCTCAGTTGCTTCCTCTGAGGTTTGCTGCGGACTAGTTGTTCGTTTTTGTGGGATTGGTGTTTGTTTTATTGCGTCAGTCTTCCCTCCTGATGTCGTTTGTTTTGTTTCCGGATTAGTTTGTCTTTCATGGATTTGTCTCTCATTTGTGTCGTCTCTCATGCATTTGTTTGGTTTATGTCCTATTTCTCCACATTTGTTGCATTTTCTGTGGTAAATACATCCTTTATACCACGTTGTTATTAAAAACCCATGGAATCATGCTCTTTTAATTGTTCGGAGTTTCGTTTTTTCTACTTCAAAAATTCTGGTTTCGTTAAAGATGTTGAGACTAGGTGCTAACCCCAATCTTGATTTTCCTACTTTTATTCCAAACTTCTCTTCGATCCATACAACAACAAGTTCTATTAGTATTTCCATGGGTATTCCTGTTATGTGTAATTCTCCCGCTTGTTTTCTTATTTTCCTCATGATTGGTACCGGGCTTCTTATTACTGCTCTATGTCCATATAACGTTGTTTCTCCATATGGTGGGGCAGGTGTATTCCCTCTATATCTTATGTAGTAACCCTCTTTTGTATAGTTGATTGAATACACCTTTGATAGTAATTCTTCATCCTTGATCTTCAGTTCTATCAAGATAGATTCCGTTCTCGGTATTTCTCTGCCATTTAAGTCTGGAAAAACTAATTGCTGTGTTCCCTTTCTGAAACTGCATTCTATATAATCTCCGTCGTCTTGTACAACACGCCTTGTCCTGAAGTACTTTTGCAAGTCCAGCATTATTTGTCTTGATTCCGCCATTATTTCTCGTGCTCTCCGTGTGGTTTAAACTTCTGAGTTTCGCTCTGTATCTTCCTTTCCTGTTTATCTTTCCTCCTTTTACTTTTAGTTTCTTGTCATATTTGTTTTTTCCTTTCCTTTATTATTTTCTCTATCATCTTGTCTCTTTTTTGTAGTCCAAAACATGCTGCATTCACATTCCCGTGGATTTAAGCGCTGTCTGCTTGGTGCGGGCCATATTATATTTTAAACTGTGATAGACATTTCCTTTCGAGCAGAAGCACTAGGCATGGTGTATGTTAAATATAAACAAGAAATATATTTCAGAGAGATGTAAATGATATCTAATGACGCTAACACTTAGTAAATTGTTGAATGATAAACCAATATGTACGTGTCCCCTAGTATAAACAGGTATCATTTGAAATGCAAACTTTGTCGACCAATTTTCGGTCATTTAAATCTGCAAGAATAAGTTGATAATTAGTCTTTCGGCTAAGTTAATTTTTCCATCAATATAATGAACAATATATACACTCTTTTTTTAATCTGACATTGCGTGGCTTTGTTAGGCTTTGTTAGGCTTTGTCGGGCTTTGTTGGGCTTTGTCAGGCTTAGCAGTAATTAGTAGGACCGGTCAAGACCACTTTGAAAGAAGAAAAATAGTTTCTGCACAATAGCTTCATTTTGCTATTGTCTACAGTTACCAGGTTTTGTGGATAGCTTGAAGGAAAAACCCTGTTAATTTCAGGGACAAAAGGTCAAAGGTGAATTTCATTGTGACTGAAAGAAGAAGAAAAAAAACGATTCCTGCACAACATTAGTTCTACACCCCATAAGAGGAATACACATGGTGAACAACTTAAAATTGATATAAGGATAAAACCTGTCAATCTTGGGATCAATAGGTCAAAGGCTATGTCTCTATGCCTGTAAGAAAGAAAAATTGTTTCTGCACAATAATTTGAGTTCTCGACCATGTACAGTTACCAAACATTGTGGAGCGCTTAAATATTGTGCAAGGAAGAACCTATTTGATTTGGATATAAATGTCATAGTCAATTTCACTATGAAGAAATGTGATTTATACACAATGACATTAGCTCAAGAACAAATGTTGACCAAACTTTATGAATGCTTACACAGTGTAGAGAAGAACACTATTGATTTTTAGAGACAAAAGGTCAGAGGTCAAGGTAACTGTGACTAAATAATTCCAAAACCTATGTTACATTTTCTGGTACAGTTTGGAAGTATCTCATATTTTTACATGTGCCATAGATTTGCCATTTATGGGTTTAGTCTCATTCAGAAAAAAAATAGGCCTGACTACTTGTCCTCCTGATTTTGGTTCTACTAGCTATCTTACCAAATCTTTTTGGATTTTGCTTGATTTTGTGTATGGGTTCAGATTTAGCATAACTTGACTAAGAGACATTTCATTTAAACCAAAGTGATCATACACATTTATATTGACGAGATTTTGAATGAATTGGAATTCTTGCATTCCATGTCATTATTAGAATAGTTATGGCCCCTTAATGCCCATATTCTCCAGACTTTAGTTCGCCAAACGTTTTTCTGTTTAAGACTTTCCCAAACAAGATACAAATACTGGGCCCTTTGTGATGCATCATTGACTACTGTCTCTAGTTAAACTTTTATTGGCATTTATTGTTTTTGTTATTTAATAAGAGACAAAACTGACAGCCATGTCATCTGCAACCTTTGGGTCAAGAGCTGAAAGCCTTAACCACTGAGACCACATCTCTTATGGTTTTGGATATCACTGGTTTACAAGTTATGGCTTTGTGTTGGGGGAGGGGGGAACAAATTGAAATATAGCCAGAAATCCATGCTAACTGCACACAGTAACTCCTCTGACAATTCAAAGTAAGTGCAAGTATTTCAAGGGAGGGACTATGAATCAGGTCCAGGTCCCCAAGGGCAGAAGGGTATTCAAGGGAGAATACTGGTTATTTAAATTACTTCCCATTTCTGTGCAGAGAAAGTGTTCCTATATATATGATAAAGGAAACTCACTGTAGCAACTATGTCTTGCAAGCGTTTCTCTTCTGCATTTTCAGTATATGAATTTGTATTCATGACTTCATGTATGTTTGTGGTACTAGGCCAACTTGGGCCTCTTGTGTACGGATTGCTGTGAAACTTGGTACATATTATGGTTATCATCTAAAGACGAGTCTGCAGACAAATTACTCTGCATTATAACTCTTTGGGAGCTGATGTGGTGACATATTGTGAATGCAGCAAGGTTTTCAATTGATTTCCATGAAATTTTGTATATATTACTGGGTTAGTCCAACTGCAAATTGTTAGACCCCGATCTTTCTTACATTATGCAATGGCAGATCAGGGTCGTGTTGTCTGCATTTGGGGTTGACTTATGTATTGTGGCCATCATCTATAGATGTGCATATTGATAAACCTGTATGCTTCTGTAGATATTAAATAAAGAATTATTGCCCTATTGACTTAAATTCATATACAGTACTCCTACAGTTTTCATGAATATGCTGTGAAACTTAGTACATTTTATTGTTATTATTAAAAGATATGCATTTTGACAAATATTTTTACTTACACCGTTTTCAGAAGTGTTTTGTACTTTCTTTTACCATAATTTCATTTCTGTCATGAAGGCAGGTATGGAATACAGGAGTAATAGGTGGCCAGCATTACTGTGATTTGATTAATATCACAATAGCCTTATTTAGCATTTGGGTTGCAAAGATGGCCAACTTGGGAAAATACAAATAGTTAGAATTTGTATACAGTATCAACATTTTATTTGTAGGACAGGCATTCAAATATGACCAAATACAAATATATCCAAAGATATAAGACTTTTCCTTGCCATATTTCCATGGTTGATTATATATATATATATATATATATATATATATATATATATATATATATATATATATAGTGAGACAGACAGACAGAAAGACAAATAATACATCAAAATTTTATTTGAAAGACAGGCATTAAAATATAATCAACGTAATAAGGTTGTTGACTATCAGTTAAGGCATAGCTCACCAGAAGCATAATCATTATGGTGTACATATTTTAGTGTGAATGAAATCACTTGTTTGTAATAATTATGCAAGATGGATACACAGCAAGATTTAGCTGTTGAGTGAACTAGGCTTTTAAGAATATTCTATATTAAGGTTGCACCTGTCATTTCTTTTGAGGAATACTATATATATATATATATATATATATATATATATATATATATATATATATATATATATATATATATATATATATATATATATATATATATATATATATATATATATATATATATATATATATATATATACATAATGCTTAATAATGTGTATGTATTTAATGCAACTGAGTTAAATTTGCACTAGGAATGTTTACAAAAAGAATGATTAGTGTCTTGCATGGCATTTTTAATTAAAATTGTTATATTTTTCTTCTGAAATTTTAATGATCAGATAGATTTACATCATAATTGAGTGATATTTTTAATTACTTTTAAAGATAAAATAATTTTAAAAATCCCTCTTCATTACAGGAGAATGACCTTGCTCAAGCTGATAAGTATGCTGAAGTGGCTATGCAAGCTGATAGATATAACCCTGCAGGTAATGTTTTGTCCTGTGTACTGACATAAGCCTACTTGTCATGTTTTGTCCTCACAACAGATGCAGCCCCGTAGGTCATTCTTTGGCCTAATGAAATAACCTTGCATGTAATGTTTTGTCTTGTTGACAGTTGTAATCCTACAAGTAGTAATTTATCCTATTGGTAGATATAACCCTGCATGTAATTTTTTGTCTTGTTGACAGTTGTAATCCTGCTTGTACTATTTTGTTCTGTTGACAGATATAACACTGCAAGTAATGTTTTGTTGTATACCCTGCAGACGATGTTTTTTTAGTTTTGATTACATGATTTCATTTTAATTAAATGAAAGATTTTCCTAATGTCTTTACTCTCAGTTCACTGGATTCTCATGGGTTCAAAGCACAGCACTTACAGTAGTACACATACATGCACACACACACACTTCTTTGTCTGTATAAATTGTTGCATGAGTATGCTGTACAGAGTGTGCTCTGATCTCTGTGTCATTTGTCCCCATTCCTAATATAAAATATCAGTTTAAACAATTTACACTTGAAATGTGTATTCACAGTTGATAGGTTGACAATCTCATGTCCTATTCTAAAGTATTTTAGAAGATTCATTGTTTGATGAGAGGAAAAAAGCAGAAAATTGTCATAAAACTGAGTCCTGTTTTTTTTATCCATGGTTTTGTATTATCAAATAACATGTCTATTTTTTCCAGCATTGGTAAACAAAGGGAATGTAGTGTTTGTAAAAGGAGACCATGAGAAAGCAAGGGAGTTTTTCAGAGAGGCACTCAACAATGACTCATCATGTATAGAAGCACTCTATAATTTGGGTAAGCATGATATTTGTAACAAGAAGCCTATTTGGTTGAGCCTTTGTTTAGCACATAGTGAGACCTTGGTCTTGCTTTTCTACTAATGAAAGCATCCGTATAAAACATTAAAAAAATTTTAAGTCATATAACTGTATTCTGTGAAACCTCAGGCACAGTATTAGAGTGATTTTAACCAGAATGTCCTGTTTTACCAAGCAGATGATGGGATACAGTATCTATGCACTTTTTCTTCAAATCATGCCATGACTTGTATACTAGGGAAAAATACCTTTAATCCTAGAGGCATACAAATTGTGTTTCTGGTTATTTGTGAAACTATTCTTTTTGATTTCTATTAATTTGCATTAGATATAGAATTCGGGGCTTGACCATAGAGTAGTGGCAAAAGTAGTGTAAGAATTCAGGACTTGGCCATAGAGTAGTGGCATAAGTAGTGTAATAATTAAAGACTTGACAATAGAGTAGTGGCATAAGTAGTGTAATAATTAAAGACTTGACAATAGAGTAGTGGCATAAGTAGTGTAATAATTAAAGACTTGATAATAGAGTAGTGGCATAAGTAGTGTAAGAATTAGGACTTTGCAATAGTGTGCTAGAATAAGTAGTATAGAAATTAAAAGTGCTAAGCCTTAGAATACTTTATGCAAAGCAGAGAGAAAAATGATATTTCTCAAGATGATTTTTGTCTGTATCATTGTTTCAAATAACCCTTAACCATAATCTTTTAGGTACTTTCCTGGATCCTTTTTTCCTGTTTGCCACCAGGATATCATTTCAGTAGCATCTATAGTGAATTCTGCTCAATGAATTGTGTATTAAAACAATTTCAGAATTATTTCTTGTTCATGCCATGCTGCAGAGATTGGCAAGGTCTAAATACTCACCCAAATCAGAATATTTCTTTAATGAGACAATTTGAGAAGTATTTGAAAATATACTCCCTGCCACCTGCCTCCCCACTTTATATATGCAATTTTGAGAATTCATGTTTATCATGTGATATGCTGGATGAGTTTATTTGTTCTATATCATGATGCCATGAAACCTAAATGCAGAGACTGATATAACTACTTTCAGGTAATTGGCCTTTTGACTGTAAAAGTTGAAGTAAATTTGTTAATTTTTCTGCCACATGACTGAGGAAAGTATGTCTTATGTGGCATTCTCTAACTGACAAATCATGTTACACATACATGGGAATAAGAGCAAATAAATCCAATATTCTGTTTTTCAGGTCTGGCTAACAAAAAGATTGGCAGGCTAGAGGATGCCCTTGACTGTTTTTACAAGCTGCATGCCATCTTAAGGAACAGTCCAGAAGTCATATACCAAATAGCAGACATGTATCCTTCCAGGAATTTTATAAAACATTTTCAGATTAATGTAAGCAATACATTTTGCAGTCTTGGGGCTTTTATACCCCCTAGTTTAATATTGATCACCTTGAAATATTTCATTAGTTAATGCTTTGAAAACATTTATCATTTTGCATAGATAACTGTCCTTGCAATCCAAAATGAATTAAACATATTTAGGTTATTGTGCATTTATAGTGATATTCTTAGTTTTAATACCAAGTAAGTGTCTTCACATTGAAAAGTATGGGATAAAAGTACCCTGTTACTAAATACCCATTTTAGTATCTTCATATAGAAAGTATGGTATAAAAGTACGATGTTACTAAATGCCCCTTTGAGTATCTTCATATTGAAAGTATGGGCTAAAATTACCCTTTCACTAAATGCCCCTTTAAGTATCTTCATATTGAATGTATGGGCTAAAAGTACCCTTTCACTAAATGCCCCTTTAAGTATCTTCATATTGAATGTATGGGCTAAAAGTACCCTTTCACTAAATGCCCCTTTAAGTAATAGTTGAATATACGAATTTGGCAGATTGCATCAGTCAAGTACATAGATGCCTTCTATAAAATACAGAAAGAAAAGGGTATATATTGGTGAGTGATTTTTGTTGCAGTATGATACAGTTTTTAAGATCATATCTATTTTCTACAACAGCATGCCAGCAAAGCTGATTTACTGCAGGTCCTAAATTGCTTGTGCTTTCACAGTCTCATATAATTTTCTTTTATTTTATATTTTTCTTTAACACAACTGTAATTGTGTTTATTGTCTATGAATTTTTTTTCTTCTCATTATTCCCAGGTGACCAAATGGTCTTAAGTGCTTGCCTTTATAGATCACTGACATTTCACCTCTGTCCACATTGGTTGCATCCTTGGTCTCAACAAATGTGGGTATGTGAAATGCAAAAGTGTGTCACAATTGCTTGCCAGTGGCTTCCAGTGGGTTGTTGGTTTTTTTCAGGGTTTTCTTGAGTTCTTCCTCCATTGGATATACTGGCAACCATGTATAGCCTATCTTGTGCCGAAGAATGGTATTTAGCCAACAACAACAACTATTTCATTGTGTAATAAATACAAATGTTTACAAAGATTGGTGAAACTGTATGACTATTGTAAAGCCCCTATGGTGACCAACTGCAAAAAGGGGAATGTCCTTATTTGTCTTTGTGCCTGGAGATCCTGGGATGGGGTCAAATGTCAGGTATACAAAAAATCAGTGTCTGGTATTTTCAAATGATTTCTGACCAAAATTCATATTTAATGCAATAGCAAGAAGATACATTATGTTAGTGACCGATTTTTTTATACCTATTATTATATAAAAAAAAAAAGAATAATTACTTCAAAGTCCATTGTCTTTGCTTATATATAGCCCAAGAAATTCAAGCTATCATCTTTTAAATGCTCTTTAAAAAGCCCATTAAAGGATTAGGGAAATTTGAATTTTACATTGTGTTATCAGATGGTCTTATTTAGTCCAAAAACAAATGTTTTTGATGTTGAGATTAATGAAGTATGACCTGGTATAGGTGGTAATTAATACACAATCAAACCAGCTGTAGTTAACTACTTGCATATAAAAGCAGCAGTATATAAAAACATAGTTTATGAAGTTTAGACATAATGCATAGCTACCTGTATATAAAGACCTTTTCTCATATAGACTGCCTCTAAATGCTTACAGCGTGTTATTTATACAAACATTTACCATATATATTCACTTATAAGTCTGGAGAAACTGCATAGACCCAAATCTAAAGTTTTGTATTGTGCAAGCAAATATGGATATTTGCAACAATTTATTCATCAGTAGAACAAACAAGATTGACCCGGATCTGCTGACACATCATGGGATGATAGATTAGGGCCTATGTTGATTGCAGTTGGACTCAAATTGTAAGTGAGTGCATACAGTACTTCACTTTTTATTATTGTCTTTTATTCGGACATTTTCCTTAACCAAATCTAGACATGATCAGTTAGAAGACACAGCCCAAGCTACAGAATGGTGAGTATAGTTACCATGTGACTGATTAATGCTTTGTTACTGTATCAAGACAGTGCCATAAATATACCAGTTAGCTTTTGCTTGTGTATTTTTAATATGTAGGTAGTTACTTTATATTGAAAAATGTGTTGTTTTTTGTTTCTTTTAATGAATACAGTACACATGTAAAAACTTAACATAAAACCAGAAAGGATTGGAAGGAAATGTTACTTTTAACTTTTGTTTTTATCTCACACTGACTTTCTGGAGATAAAATTGACTGGATTTATACTGTTCTTAAAAGTAGTAGCCTAACACAGTATTTTGAATATGTACATTCTATGAAAGTAAAAATAAAAAATCCTCAACAAAAGTATTGATGTCACAAAACATCATTTTAGCTATATAAAAAAAATCAAATAATTACAGTAGCAATTTAATCCATGTGTAGTGAGTATAAGAAGAGAAATTTAGGAGTCTTCCAATCTCTGTTTCTTTCAATACATCTTACTCAATACTTTACATACTGTTTTGTAACCAACAATGTTTTTACATAACTGGCATTTTTAACAATAACTGCCATTTCAACTCATCTAAATGTTTAGCTATGAAATTTTAGAATTTTCTCTTTCGTTTTTCAGTGGATTAGTTCCATTAACTAAGCCAGTATTGCTGCATAACCACACCCATAAAGGTTTTCTGTTCATGTTTTCAGGTTTATGCAACTAATAGGTGTAGCTCCAACTGATACATCAGTTCTTGCAAGAATGGGAGAATTATATGACAATGAAGGGGACAAATCTCAGGCATTCCAGTACTATTATGATGTAAGCATTGTATCTTTATTTATTATGTGATAAAACATATAACTGAATCATAATTTATTATCATCACATTCTTAAGAATTTAGTAGTTGGATTCTTGATTTTTGAGTTGTTTTTTGTTGTAGGGTTTAATGCCATTTTTCAGCACACAATAGGCTATACATGGCGGCCAGTATTAATGGTGGAGGAAGAACCTGGGAAAACACATGGAAAGACCCACTGATCCACGAGAAGCTACCCGCAAGCTTTCTCACATAACCACATTAGCCGAATCTGAGACTCGAACCCACGCAGACAGAGGTGAGATGGCAGCGATCCGTAATGAAGAGTGCTTTAGACCACTCTGCCACTCAGGGCCTCCTTGATTTTTGAGCTTTAATCTTTGATTAAAATCCACACCAGTACTCCTCACCTAATGCTTAACAGTGTTTAAGACATTTCATTTTCTAAATATTTCAAACAGTTTATGTTTTTTTTTATTTGTAAAAGTTTTAATTAGATTGGAGGTATACAGAGGAATAAAAGTTGTACTAAATACCAGTATGAATTGTTTAAAAGTGAATTTATTTATTCAACCTGAGAGTTGCCAAAACCACAGCATTCATTATGTACCAGATGCTGAAGATATATAGTTCAGTGCAATTATCACAGCATTCAGTGTGTACCAGATGCTGATGATATATAGTTCAGTACAATTATCACAGCATTCAGTGTGTACCAGATGCTGATGATATATAGTTCAGTACAATTATCACAGCATTCAGTGTGTACCAGATGCTGATGATATATAGTTCAGTACAATTATCACAGCATTCAGTGTGTACCAGATGCTGATGATATATAGTTCAGTGCAATTATCACAGCATTCATTATGTACCACATACTGTATCTTCAATTCAGTATTATCACAGCATTCAGGATGTACCAGATGCTGTAGGTATTTATAAGTCACTATAATTATCACAGCATTCAGTATGAGCCAGATGCTGTGGGTATCTAATTCACTATAATTAGCACACCATTCAGTATGTACCAGATGCTGTGGGTATCTAATTCACTACAATTACCACACCATTCATTATGTACCAGATACTGTATCTTCAATTCAGTATTATCACAGCATTCAGTATGTACCAGATGCTGTGGGTATCTATAGGTCACTATAATTATCACGGCATTTAGCGTGTACCATATGCTGTTCGTATCTATAGGTCACTATAATTATCACGGCATTCAGTATGTACCAGATGCTGTGGGTATCTAATTCACTATAATTATCACAGCATTCAGTATGGACCAAGGGCCCTGAGTGGTCTAAAGCAGTCACCGTTACGGATCACTGCCACCTCACCTCTGTGTGGGTTCGAGTCTCAGGCTCAGTTAATTTGGGTATGTGAGAAAACTTGCCGGTAGCATCTCTTGGGTCAGTGGTTCTTTCCTGGGTTTTCCTGGGTTCTTCCTCCACTAATAATATTGGCTGTCATGTATAGCCTATCTTGTGCTGAAAAATGGCGTTAAACCCTACGACAACAACAACATTATGGACCGTATGTTGTGGGTATCTATAGGTCACTATAATTATCACAGCATTCAGTATGAACCAGGTGCTGTGGATGTCTAATTCACTATAATTATCACAGCATTCAGTATGGACCATATGTTGTGGGTATCTATAGGTCATTATAATTATCACAGCATTCAGTATGTACCAGATGCTGTTCATATCTATAGGTCACTATAATCACAGCATTCAGTATGAACCTGATGCTGTACATATCTATAGGTCATTTCCCTTGATAGTTACTTTTTAGTAATTCAGGGGAACGCCTATCAATGACTAAAATATGGTGCAATTAAGCACTTGAACCCTAAGGGGAGGGAGTGCTCTTCCCCTCCCTGAAGGAACTAAATGGACACCGATATGGTGTCTATAAAAGCTGCACATATGTCTCTAGTAGACGGTTGCAGCTATAAAATACCCAAGTCAGTCACATATCTATAGGTCACTATAATTATCACAGCATTCAGTATGGACCATACGTTGTGGGTATCTATAGGTCACTATAATTATCACAGCATTCATTATATACCAGATGCTGTGGGTATCTAATTCACTATAATTATCACAGCATTCAGTATGTACCAGATGCTGTGGGTATCTATAGGTACTATAATTATCACAGCATTCAGTATGGACCATATGTAGTGGGTATTTAGCTCAATGTGATTACCTCAGCGTTCAAGTATGAAACTGTGTTCAGTGTTAAAGTTCAGTTTAGAAAGCAAAATGAGCCCCAAATAAATGAGACAATGGTAATATTAAAATATTAAAGTCAGATTTTCTTCAAACTAAATCAACAGAAAAAATGAAAATTAAGGTACTTTTATCTCTATTCCAGTGTAGATATTGGAAAATTTGCTTGTCAAAACATGGACAAGGCAAATAGACAATTTTGGCTAAAGATCGCAGAATAAGTTGGACTTAAAACGCAATATAATCAAATACTAGCACTGATATGTAATATTTTTTTATCATATGATAGGAAAAGTGTCCAAGGTTTTGCCAGTTTTCACTGTGAAATGTTTTGCCGACTGGAGTATATATTTATTTCACCATGAGACATTCATTATGACAACACTATTGCCTCAATGCCTTACATTTAGTGGTAAAATGTCACCTGGAGAAATTTATGCTTTGATTGATGCATCACATTCCATCAAAAGTACATTTGCTCTAATATTTCTCTACAATGGCTTTAGAGCAGTATGTATTGATTTTGCCAAATACATATAAGGAAAATTTTGGGAATTCTTGACTTGCAATAATGAAATACAGGTGAATGATGTTACAAGATAGAATGCAGTACACATAACAATATACCAGTGACATCACAACATAGCGTGTTTGCTTTGCCGTTCATAATCTGGTTCATTTTCACATGTTTCTTATTGGATTTCAATATGTGCAATGAAAAGAAAGATATTATACAATCAGTGTGATCATGTATTAATACTTGGAGACAATGTACAAAGATTTAGATGACCCAGAGGTCAAAACAAACCTTATTACAGGAATACGGTCGGAAAGAGTATGAGCTGTGAGGAATGTTTGAATGTACATATGAAGGAAACGTTATTTATGATGTCTTCATTGTGTGACAAGCTTAAACATCATGAAAATTAAATTCTTAAGTACATCAGTGCATGTATTATGAATACCATACATTTATACTTATATTGAAGTTTTATCATTTTGAGCATTACATTATATTTATCTTTAGAGAGTTTCATATCTTCTGGACTTGGCATTAAACTGGATTATATCAAAATTCATAAATATATAAATGAAGTATGTTATCATGATTTTATTCTTTGTTTATTTATAGTCCTACAGATATTTCCCATCCAATATACCAGTAATCGAGTGGCTAAATGAAGTATGTTATCATGATTTTATTCTTTGTTTATTTATAGTCCTACAGATATTTCCCATCCAATATACCAGTAATCGAGTGGCTAGGTGCCTATTACATTGACTCCAAATTTTGTGAAAAAGCAATACATTATTTTGAGAGAGCAGCCATAGTACAGTAAGTATTTCAACCTCTGTACAGACAGTTAAAGGATATTTTTCATTGAAGGAAAATGTTCTCTTTTTTTTTAATGCAGATTACAGGTAATCCCAATTGCAACACAATGATCGGGGTCCATAAAATGACATAGTTGTGTACACAGGATAATTCTATCCTCCATATCACAACTGGGAGTGAGGGTATTGATATTTGTTGAACTTACTTGCATTGTGTTTAAGCACTATCGTTTATTTTGTCTGTTCTAAGCAACAAAATTTGGTTAACAGCAGGTATCAGATTAATTGTTTGTGATCCAAAGAAATGCAAATTGAATGTCAGTGTGGCACATGGTTAGACAACATACGCCCTGAGTGGTCAAAATTTACAGTAGAGCTAGTTAAACAAATAGCTTCTTGCATGAATATCCACATACACAGAATAAGTTGATATCTGTTTTGATTTGCTCTTTATGAAGTGTGCAAGTTTCCAAGAATTTAGAATACATCAATTCATTCTGTGAACATTAGCCAGTATCACTGCACTTCGACATTCGTGTTACATTTCATGTTGAGCAATAACTGTTTGGTGTTACATGTCCTTTATGACACCAAAAAATAGATCTCATTTTGACAATAATTATTTTGTCCTGGTGTTTAATGAGACTTTTCCTCATTAAGCATAGTTAAAATTATATGATAGCAGTTGTAATTATGTTGAGGTTAAATTCAACATTCAAGAATTGACTTGTTCCCTGTCCCAGTATTGTGATTATATGGCCTAAGCTAATGTTGGCACAGTGAATCATTACAAGCCTGTTTGAAACAGCTGTATTGTTGAAGGAAGATCATCTTTTTATTTAAGTTTATTTTCTCTCCCTAATTATTATTTTGTCATTTTTCAACAGTGTTTTGTTGACTGAAACTGAGCCATTGTTTGATGAAAGTCACAGAGCTATTTTCATTGCCACTTAATCAGTGTAAATTTGAGGATTAAGATTGCCCAAGTTCAGTGACATTTTGCCTTTGCTGGGGAGTGATGATGTTACTATCTTATATCCAATTTCATGTTATAATGAAGTTTATTACAATGGAGTTACCATCTGATGTTTTACCTGGATATGCAAGGGTAACCTACCAACATTATATTGCCTTTAACCTAGGTCTGGTCTACCTGGTTTGTAAATGAAGACCAGAATTCTCATGAGATTAACATGTTGTTTTGGGACAATTATAAATTGATTCAGTGCCCTATCTAATCTGTTTTTGTCACTTTGATTACATTGGAAGATTCCAGATAGTTGTCTAATACATATTATGGGGTGATCTTGCATCAGATTAGTTAACATTGATTCCATTGGAGGCAATATTATTTATTCGATTTCAGATAAATTTGGTCTGTATTCTCAGATTCATTTGACTGCAATGGTTTCATGAATTCTCCATCATTTTTATTTGTGAAACTTTTGGGATGCCTTAAGTTGCTTTGTAAAGAAGAACTATATTGACTGAGTCAACAAAAGGTCAAAGGTTTATGTGACTGAAAAAAAATGAAAAAATGATCCCCTTGTACAAACAATACTTCTAAATGACATATCTGACCAAACTCTGTGGATGACTTGCACTTATGGTTTAAAAAAAGGTGATTGATTTGAGTTTAAAGGTCATGGTCATCGATTAAAGGGGAAAACAATAGTTTCCACACAATATGTATATTATATCACAGATTTTCCCACACTTTGTGAATGGTTTGCACTTAGCATAAGGAAGAAGCCTATTGGGGAGGGGGGGCAAAATTGGAAAGGACAGAGTCACTCTGATGGAAAGAAAACAAATGAGCAATAGTGCAAATGTTACCTAATTACTCCCAAAGTCAACAAAAGTACCTCAGACATTTATTTACTTTGTGAGTGATTAGGTAACATTAAACATTTTAGTTAATACCCAAATTCATGGACAATACACTTTGGTAAATATCCAAATATGATCATTGTTTTGATTTGCATTCCATTATATTGATTTTATAAACATGTATTGAACTTTTTGTTTGGATTTAAATTATTGGATTTGCAGTAGGAGCATTTCATGTTTGTTTAGTTTTTTTAATATTCTTAAAATTTTGCAGACCCAGCCAGGTAAAGTGGCATTTAATGATAGCCAGCTGTCACCGCAGAAGTGGGAACTATAATCAGGCATTGGATACATACAAATATATCCACAGGAAATTCCCAGATAATGTGGAATGTAAGTATTTTTGTTTATAATCCTTAAATAATAATATGGTACAAACAAAATATACATAGACGCATATGATACAGACTCCTTGTTATATTGACCTTAATTTTGATTGTACTTTATAAATGCTGAAAATAGGACAGTGACATTTTAAACCTTGCTATAATGTCACATTTCACATTTTTTTGTGTTTAAAATTGATCAGTTTTCAGTTTTAACTGTTTGCTAATGAATATTCATAACTGTAAACAGACATAGAATGTAAGAGATAGTCATGTGATGTCATTTTCATTCATTGAAAATGAAAAGTAACATATAATGCTTACAGAGTATGGCAGGTTATGGACTAATTCGATCATCATTCTAGGAGTTGGGAGATTCGTTGACATTTTAGGCATGTAGACCTGTCTAAAATAGAGATGTATTTGTATGTTAGGTGTCAAAGTGAGCACATGTATTTCTGTTAGATAGCCTTTTTCCATGATATTGTCCAGTCACCTTTATGCACGTGGATCTTTTAGTTTTAAAATAGAATGTTTTGATAAATCGGTATTGTTGGTTCAGCTTCTGAACAGTAAGGGCAATAATCCATGCAGTTTTGTCACTGCCAAACAAAATTATGGAATTCCTTAAATTCTCCTGCTCTGTGTGAATCCTGTGGATAATAAATGTTTAAATGGTAATTATTTGTAAATTTTGGGCATAGAAAAGCATGTGTAGACACCCTATCAAGTCAGAAAATGAAGCCGCAAAATACACATTTTTAAATAGGAGGATTATTAAATTCAGGTCTTGTCATTATTAAAGCAAATGCTTTTAACAGCATGCATCTAGTAAGTTTCAATAAATGGTGGCAAAAAAAAATAAAGAGTTTTCCGAAAGAGCTATTCTTCCACCTCCAACTTTTACATTTACTAGAGAAAGACCTTTTTTGTACATAAGAAATATATTAAGATTAATAATTACAGATTCTTTAAGTTTTATGATTGCCTTAAAAAAATAATTTAAAAATAAGATAAGGACTTAAATGCAATACCTTCCCTGTTGTCTGATTTTGTTGTAATCATTGTGATTTTTCAGCCTGCACCTTGTTAGACCTGCCAACTCTTATTAATTCATCATAAGGTTAAATAATTAAAAAGGTATAAAATTACAAACTTGCAGAACAAATGCAAAAAGTTTGAAAACATGGTAATTGTTGCAGTAAAATCTGGGTATCAGCTTTATCAGGTTTAGTTTGGATCCATGTTTTCACATTAGATAGTGGAATTGGTTTAGGAACCAGACTAACTCTAAGGGAAGTGTCTAAGATGCTTTAATCTACCTATGTTATCTTGCAAAATGCCACTATGATGAAGGTTTTGCTTTTAAGTTATAGCATAGTCTGCAAATATCATCCAATATAATGCAAAGATGTTGAATGTGAAGTGGACAATCATTCTTCTAAAATGCCATACAGATGGGTCTAACTTATTCAAACAGTCTTTTTAGCAATGTACAGTCTGCATATCACCCTTGTCACAGTACTGAAACTACTCTTCTGAAAGTATTTAATGACATTCTATCTGTTTTGGATAGCGGAAAGATTACAGTCCTCACCTCCTTGATTTGTCTGCAGTGTTTGACACAATAATAGATCATGATATATTACTTCACAGTCTCCAGCATGTATTTGGCATTCACAATACAGCCTTACTGTGGTTCAAGTCCTACTTAGTCAACAGGACACAAATTGTATATGCAAATGGAATGCACTCCAGCCCAGTTGATCTATGTTGTGGTGTTCCACGGGGGTCTTTTCTTGGACCTGTTTTCTTAATTTTATACACTCAGCTGCTCTCAAGTGTCATAGATCATCATCCAGTGTCTCACCAATTTTACGCTGATGACACCTAAATATACAAATTTAACCACCCAACTGAAGTTCATGCGACCATCATAGGTGTAGAGAGGTGCATTTCTAATGTGAAATCATAGATGACATGTAACAAGCTGCAGATGAATGATGATTAAACTGAGGCCATTCTGAACACAACACGAAGACTTTTTCATTCACATCCTTTACCTCAAACAAAAAATATCAGCAACACCAACATTAAATTCACAGTCAGTACAAAACCTAGGTGTTACTCTGGACAGTGCTCTCATATTGCACCAACATGTCATGAACATATGCAAGGCTGCATATCTTGAGCTGAGACACATCAGCTCCATTCACAAATATCTTCTAGTTGATGCCACTAAAACGCTTGTGTGTTCATTAATACTTTCGAGACTGGACTATTGTAACTCAATTATGTCTGGTTCGTCTAAATATCTACTCCAGAAACTTCAAAATGGCTGTTCGGATCATCCTTACAGTACCATGATCAGAGCACACCTCCCCACTGCTCTGTATCATAATTTGTCTATTTATTCAATCTGGAATCAAACACGAAATATGTTCTCTGTGCTACATTTCACTGACGGACTACAGTCCAACATACCTATCTGGCCTCATCCATGTGTATACACCAATAAGATACGTACGCTTCTCTTCTGACAATCATATACTCATTATTCCCACCATGAAAATGAAGTCATATGGACTTTCTTTTGCATACCAGGGCCCAGCAATGTGGATTGAATTGCCCATTGAAATTAGACACATATTTTCAGCACGTTTTTATGTTTTCAAATTTCATGGTGTGTTGTTTTGTGTGTGTAGTCATATCATCACATATTTTGTAAAGTGCTAAGAACTTCTAAAAATTAGGCACTATATAAAGTCATTATTATTATTATTATTATTATTATTATTATTATTATTATTATTATTATTATTAAAAACAATATTCAAGTACTTGGCCATGCTTCAAAGAAAAGCAGGAAAAGCAATGGCTGCATTTATTGGATATCATGTAATGTCGATTTGAATATTGCTTTTGGTGTGTGAGATGGTTATTCTTGCCATGTGAGTAAATTTTAAAAACAGAAAGATAATATTATGTTGAGGGATCTTGCAAATGGTAGATAGTTTACATGTAGTCTGGAACTGCATTTTCTAAAACTGAACTGAAGATAATTAATTGTAGGAAACATTAACCTGGTACCCATCAATCCTATTGATCAGTTACCTGGGTACCTGATCAAAGTAAAAATAATTCAGTGTCAACCTGAACTGCTTTTTTTGTAAGTTCTTACATGCCAAGCACCCACACAGCCCAGTATAAGCATAATTATTACTAATAATAGTAGCAAAAAAGTGCAGTCTGAGCATAAAAAAATAATCTGTAATATTACATGCCATAATTACAGAAAACCTTATGAAAAATGTACATTTAATTTTGTTTCTTACCTGGTTTTGCAGTAAAACTTCTTGTCACAAATCCATGTGGATTGGTATGAGAATATACGCACAAAACAAAATGATAAATTATTCATACACAACAATCACTTTAATCAGCCTACATCACATGTTTAACTTTTGCTGAAAGGTCATAAAGTACACAAATTCTGATTGCTCTATTACATCACTGCAGATTTCCTCTTTCAAAATTTGTAAATTACTTTTGATTTTTCTTCCTTTTCCTGATGCAGCTTGTTCATCAGTTTAACAAAATCACTCTCCTATTTATTCGTCATATACCATCCATGTGTCTCTTCAATAAATCCTATTTCACTTAATATTTGGCACCATGTTTTTTTTCTTCTTCTCAACCTGCTACTTAAGTGTGTATCAAGCTATAAGGAATCTGTGACATGGTTTCAGATTCAAGAAACCCATCTGGTATTTTTTGGAAAATGTCAAGTACAGTTACTATAAATAGAATATAATTAAACTTTCATGTACAGAGCCAAATGGTTGCACACATTAAAAATATAAGATTTGTAGATGGAAATACACAATGGATAAATGTGCAGCAGCCAAAAGTCACTCAACATGATCCTCAGATTGTATTCATTTTCCTCACTCCTGATGTTGCCAGATATAATCTTTGATCTGAACATGGAAACATGGTTGTTGTTGTTGTTGGTTTTTTTTGGGGAGGGGGGTAATACATGAACTAAACAGGTACACTATAGCAGATTCATTACCAGGGTAATTATGAATGGGTGAATACTCTGCTACCCTTTGACATCTTTGGAGGTAATCAAGATGAAATATACTTTACAAACTTTCAAGTTGAACATAATGTAGCCTTTTCAGCAGCAAATCATATTTCAAAAACTTTTTAAGCTTATGTGTTCCACATCCACAATAGTACATGATATTTCATGGAACCTTACAGAAATTTGGTCTAGCTTACCATACTTTGAAGGAATCTTCAAGGTTGGCAGGTCTGCCTTTTAATTATTATTTTGTGTCCATAACTCTAGTTTGGGGTACTGTGAATGCATTCATTTTCATTGCTCTATATATATATTTGATTTTGCCAAATAAGATAAAAATTTTATCAGTATTCAAATTCATGGATATACCTCTTATATATATATATATATATATATATATATATATATATATATATATATGTGTGTGTGTGTGTGTGTGTGTCTCTGTCTGGGATGGGGTCTTGTTTTCTACCAAGTAGGATGGGGTCCTATTCCTACAAATTGCACTCTTATAGTTACAGAATATAGTAACAACCATATACTGGTAGATATTTCTATCAAATGAGTAAAAGTGGAACAGCAGTATATTTGCATTCATCAGAAACAATTAGGAAGAAAATTACTCGCATGCAGTCTGTATCACTGAGTCTTTGTAAGTGATGATCTTTTTAGAGGAAGCAACCCAGGTTACTTTTATGTGTTGTCAACCTACTTTACTTTTAGGTTATAGTAAAACAAGGATGGTTGTCAATTTTGATGGTAACTGATTTGTTGTGAGATGGTGAAGCATCATTGCTTCTCAGATGTTACTATTTGTTGAGCTCATAGTGAGGGCAGAAAGCACAAATTTGAAGTTTCTCTCTGCATTTTGAAATAAATTATTCCGTTTCTATTTAAGTTTCAAAATAACACATTTTTTATGCATTTATATGTTCTGTCATTTTTTACCAAATATTTGTTTCATCAGGTCTCAAGTTCTTGGTCAGAATCTGCTCAGACCTTGGTCTCAAAGAAGCTCAGGATTATGCTAATAAGTTGAAGAAAGCTGAGAAAGCACAAGAATTAAAAGAACAGGTATATTATGCTTTTTCTGAATTGCGTACAGTAAATGATGTTAGAATTACAACATCACAGATATAGCACAATTATGTTGCAATATACAAATATATCTCTGTCAAGATACTAAGACATGTTTGTATAAATGTCAGACCTTTAGAAATTTCTCTGCTAGATACTATTCAGATCTGAATATTTTATTCCTTGCTAATAAACTCACAAACTTACAAAACACTACATAGGAACACAAAATATACACTTGTTTAGGAATTGTTTTTTAAAAATGTTTTATAACAGCCATTTTTTGAAGGTTATATCATGCTTAGGCAAGTACAGTAAAGTGTCTAGCCCAAGAAAACACACACACTGTATCTTGGCTGATATAATGATGGAAAACCTTCAGGTAACATGTCCAATGACTTGTCCAGTGCGCCACCACAGTGCCTTTGTTTAGGGATAGACAGTGGGGATAGAATTTATTGATTTCCACAGAATTAGTTTATTTCATCTTCTGGTTGTTTTACTGCATTATAATTGGTTAACAACATGACTAAACCAAAAGTACATGAAGGCAGTTTTCATTTGTGAGTTTTTTTTAATATATATATTCAGCAGAACTAAACCACTGCCCCATGGGAAGCTACTGGCAAATTTTCTGACCTACATAGGTTGGTCAAGCTGAGACAGTTACATTAGTTTTATATACCTGGTCCAAATTTTATGGATGGCTTGTACTTTAAGGTTTACAGTTATTAAGATGGCATGCAAATTAAGGTTCTTGAATGGAAATTTCAGTTAATAATCAGTAGGGGATTATTAAACATGGGGTTGGCATTTATTCTCCTTTTCATGTAATTTGTCACTTTTTTGTCTGTTTTACAAAATTTTATTCCAAAGAGTTCTACTTTAAATTTGATATAATTCAGACTCTAACTGGATATAATATAGCAGTCATATCAAGTAGTTGTAGTGATGATCTTGGTATTAATTCACCATTTGTCCTTCTCCAAATTTTAGAGAACTAGTAGTGGAACAAGGAGAGGAAGTGGTCGTGGCAGAAGAGAGGGCAGTGCTGGCAGTGGTATGTAATAATAAAACTTGTTTGTCAGAATTGACTGAAAGTTTCACCAATGAGAGTGCAGTAGGTGGCACGTATTTGTATGAAATAGACCTTTTCTAAATCCATCAAGGTAATCTACCAACAACTATACTTTGTCCTCATTATGCAGGTAGTCATGAGGATTTCCCTGTCAGCAGTCAGGTCTTTATATCATTAACCCCATTCAGTGACCTTTAAATTACCAGTTATCTCAAAACTAATTCTATATGAAACCTAAATTAACTATTTCTTACCTCAACCACAGTACTTTTATATATTTTGAAAAACACAGAATTTAAATCAAATTTAGCATGAAGATTGACACTCATATTCAGTTTTATATCTCATTTTTCATAGAACTGAGAAACCCATCTTCTGTTTCTGCTTTTTAATATCAAAATACAGTGCAATAATGTTTTGTTTGTTTTCTTCAATTTTTGTGATTGCAGTTTTTGATACAACTCATGTATTTATAATCCAGTGAACTGTGATTCATGAGGAATGGAATAACTTCTTTCTAAATCCATGGTTTTAGGTACACTACCATAGAAAATACAATTTATTTTAAAGACACAAAAATCAATGCCATGCAGTGAATGAATTTACAGTAAGTACTCATAGGCAGATTAAAGTCAGATTTTGTAGACAGGTATTCCATAATAATGTACGGACAAATGGAGTTTGACTCACCTAATATTTTCACAGTAGTTAACCAAGTTGTTGCAGTCATGGAGCTACATTAAGAGATTATCTTGCAGTATGGGTACTTTTTTCAGTATTTATTGCATTATGGGTACTTTTTTCAGTATTTGTTGTATTTTGTCTTTTTCTTTATTTGCCTTCCCAGTACACAGGCCATACTAAACTGAATATTCATAAATGTAGTGGTGCTAAAAGCATTCATAAAGACCAATTTGTTAATTGAAGCTTTACAATTACATTTTTATTAGTGTCTCATTAAAATTATATCTTTAAAAACAGAAGACATGTAGAATAAATATTAGGTAAAAGTTTGCAGCCTTTTTGTTTTTCTTTCAAATTCCATTTTCAGTCTACTTTAATTTGCATGTTTGCATCAAGAGAATATGAGAGTACATGTAAAAACACTTTAAATAGCATCTACATGCAGAACCAACTTTAGAACTTAAGTTTAATGTATATTACTACACTAGCTTTCACTTGGCTAACTGTTGCATAAGCATCTTTTCAGTTTCTTTTGAATTCAATGTACATGGTACATGTACCCTATATGCATTTGTCTTAATTCTAGAATAGAACTATAATATTTTTACCTCAAGTTCTCATATAGTACTAAGCAGTGGACACCTCAGAATGCATCATTAAAATGGCACACAAAGTTCAGATGACGTAGCATTGTCAATAGCTAAGACTGTTAAAGTTTAGATGAAGTAGCATTGTCAATAGATAAGACAGGTAAAGTTCAGCTGATGTAGCATTGTCAATAGATAAGACTGGTAAAGTTTAGATGATGTAGCATTGTCAATAGATAAGACTGGTAAAGTTTAGATGATGTAGCATTGTCAATAGATAAGACTGGTAAAGTTCAGATGAAGTAGCATTGTCAATAGATAAGACTGGTAAAGTTTAGATGATGTAGCATTGTCAATAGATAAGATTGGTAAAGTTCAGATGAAGTAGCATTGTCAATAGATAAGACTGGTAAAGTTCAGATGAAGTAGCATTGTCAATAGATAAGACTGGTAAAGTTCAGATGAAGTAGCATTGTCAATAGATAAGACTGGTAAAGTTCAGCTGATGTAGCATTGTCAATAGATAAGACTGGTAAAGGTGACATTCTCTAATAAAGCTTATCTTAATTTACTGGGTATCAACATGAATATTCAAAATGAAAGTTAAAACATTAAAACCTGTGAGTGATTTAGCTCACTGTAGAAACTTTTGGAACCTTCCACTTCACTATACTCAGAAATCTTGGGTCATGCTCACAGATCAAGGCTGGTTTTCAGTGTACTTTACTGTTTTAGACTGCTACAATGGACTAAGTCATTGGAGCATCTGCCTCAGATGTGGGAGGTCACAGGTTCAAATCTGGGTCGAGTCATACCAAAGATTTATAAAAATGGTACTAGCAGCTATTTTGCCTGGCACTCAGCATTAAGAGTTTAGTGTTGGGACTGACCGGCTTGGTGTCAGGATAATGTGACTGGGTCGGAAATCATGCTACATTCTGTGGCATGATGCCTCAGTCCTAGACATCACTATAAACTGCCACAATGCAGACATCATAACAAAATGATTGATTTTTTTAAAAAGCTACTTTAAAAATCCAAACCACACACACACAGTTTACCACATTTAGTTTGAGCGTTAATGAAAGTTTGAACATTTTGAAAGCAATAATCAGTTGTTGAGTGACGATCTTTTAGAACCAATTTCCATGAAATAATTCATGTTTGTGCTCTAGATGATTCAACATTTTGACCAATTCCATGAAATAATTCATGTTTGTGCTCTAGATGATTCAACATTTTGACCAATTCCATGAAATAATTCATGTTTGTGCTCTAGATGATTCAACATTTTGACCAATTCCATGAAATAATTCATGTTTGTGCTCTAGATGATTCAACATTTTGACCAATTCCATGAAATAATTCATGTTTGTGCTCTAGATGATTCAACATTTTGACCAATTCCATGAAATAATTCATGTTTGTGCTCTAGATGATTCAACATTTTGACCAATTCCATGAAATAATTCATGTTTGTGCTCTAGATGATTCAACATTTTGACCAATTCCATGAAATAATTCATGTTTGTGCTCTAGATGATTCAACATTTTGACCAATTCCATGAAATAATTCATGTTTGTGCTCTAGATGATTCAACATTTTGACCAATTCCATGAAATAATTCATGTTTGTGCTCTAGATGAGTCAACATTTTGACAGTACTACTACCAGAGTAAGCTTATGCTGTTTGTATTTAACCTTTTTCTATTTTCTGCCTCCTAGAAATATTTGCACTTTCTGTTGCTTGTTTTTGTAAGCCATTTTGATTTTAGCAGCATTCTAAACCTTTTTCCTGTCATAGATAACATGATTAATTCATTTAAATCAAATACTTATTTTTTTATACACGTTTACATAACAAACATGAAGGAAAATAAATTGTCTTATTTTACACAAGCAAAATTGACAGTTCTATACTGAAGGATGAGTAATTGTGAAATGTTGCAGTATTTAAGTTTCTAGGAGTCGTAATGATCACTTAAAATGTAATAAGTTGGTGTTTATTCTCTTGCACCACTCTTAGTTGAAAATCTGTCCCAAGTATGGGTCATTGCTTTGAAAAGTACAGGAATAAGCCTGTCACTAATTGTCCATAAAATAATAGCGGACTGTATAATGTACATGCATATGGATAATGTAGTAAACTTCTCTCTACATACATCTTTTTACCCCACTGGACATGTTGCTGTTTATGTCTAATCTGGAAGTAACTTTGTATTCCTTATTTCTCATCAGATCGTGAAGGCAGTGCTGGAGCTCCAAGGTCAGGAGGAAAGCGTGGACGTAGACGCCCTGCACTTGATGAAACAGAAGAAGAATCATTCCAACCAAAGAAGGGGGAAATTGGTAGGCCATTCTGTTAAGAAAATTTACCATGATTCCGGTTACACACTTTAAATGAACAAAATGTGGATTTTGACTAGGGGTGAAACTTTTGATAACTATAGTGATGCATCAGTATTTTTGTACCACTGATACAAATATCGATGAAGTTGCTATAATATTGATACAAAAAGATATTTTCAGAAGAAACATTTCAATATTTTGCACAAGACTGTCTTAAATATATCATGTTGATATATTCTACTCAATAAAAATCTTATGAATAAAAAAAATAATTGTTGAGAGTGACATAAATTAAATTATGTGCTAAATACAGATACTGCATGGAGTTGCATATTAAAGTTAAGAAGAATATAAATATATATTGTACAGTGTGCATTGTTTTATGGATCAAAACATGGCAAGGGTGTATTGTTTCAGGCATTAGTTTTTATATTGGCTTATCGTAAATTGACTATAGTTTATTTCAAACCTATACTGTCTTGGACAACTGTGTGATGTCGAATGACATTGTAAAGTATGATGTTACAGTATGGAATATAACTTCAGTAAACTGTACTAAGTGAACAAGTTGAAATTATATGATAAAAGGAAGATAAATGATGTGAAATGTGAAAATATAAATATTTCTAAACTACCTTGCATATATGTTACATTGTGGAATATAACTTAAGTAAACTGTACTAACTGAACAAGTTGAAATCATATGATAAAAGAAAGATAAATGATGTGAAATGTGGAAAATAGAAATGTCTAAACTACCATGCATATATGTTACAGATGCTTCCTACTCAGACCCACTTGGGCCTCAGATGGAAAGACCAAAGACAGCAGCAGCTAGGCGGAAAGATGTGGAGGACGATTTTGCTGATGAGGAACTTGGAGATGATCTTCTACCTGAATAGATGAATTTGCTTCCTGCTGTTTGTCGCTATTTCTGTGATAATTTTTATGTGAATTCAAAAAGTGCAGAAACTGCAACAGTTTTTTCAAGATCTGGTGAAGAGGAAAAATGTAGTAATAAATTTTAAGAAATCTGGGCCTTGCAAAGATGAATTGCTTCAGAGTAATATTCAGATTGTTCCATTTGACACAGTATCCATCATAACATGGTGTTCTATCACTGTGTACATGTTTTTGGAAGTATAAAATGTGGATGCTGCTGAAAATGCAGAAATTTAACGTAACCAACAAGGGACTATTTAAGTCCTGGGTTAACTGCCTTGTTCACTATTTAAACTTGGCAAATCACATAGCAGACATTGCAGTATAAAAGCATGCACACAAAAAAAGAAATATGTTTATGGAACATGAATTCCTGCCCACATTGACCGTAGATTAAAACTTAAAAAGATTAACAGAAGTACTGTGTGTACATTATCTGCCCTTGACAATGTTTTTTTTTTTTGGGGGGGGGTCAGGTTTTATTGTCTCCTCTTCCCTTTCACCCACACCAATGGATGGACACATTTTTCTGTGCTGTATGTCCATATGTCATGGTTGCCCTGGAAGCAAGCAGTATTAAAACCAAATTTTATATTAAGATGCCTTGAAGTTAAGTGAATCCCAAAACCTGAGTAAGCTCTGATTATGACATTTATATGGTAACAGGGCAGTATATTGTGTCAAATGAAGGACATAAGCTTGTCAGCAAGATATCTCCAATATTGTTTGTTGGAACTAGACCAGATTATCAATATGCAGATGCTTTTGATGTGTTCATTATATCTTTACCCTTTTATGACCAGAGCCCAACTTTCAGGGTCACGGACAGACATTTTATTTGTGTGTTTTGGCAGTGGGGAAGAGGTGACATCTCACACTGACCTTGTAAGTAGGAAATATAAAATAAATTTGAGCCAAACTAGTCCTACTTGGATGTCTTGAGTAAGTCTATAGACTTATTTTCGGTTTTGGATATCTTATTTGTAAAGTCACAAAAACTGTTTAAATGTTATATGCAGATGGTTTAGAGGGGTTTTAGAACCTGATCATGTTAAGACAATTTTCACAGTTGCAGGATGACATTCTGTAATAAGTTGGGGTTTATGAATAATGGGTGGTGACAGTGACCTACCTGGTATTTAATCAAGATGTCTAAAAAAAAAAATCACCTAATCACAGTGAAACCTTTCCTAGCAGACACTTTGCTATTAAAGATGTTTGCTCCTAAAGTGCAGTAATTCTGGATCCCATTATCTATAATCTTGCAAAACCTCAAAATAATCACCACATGCCCATAAAAGATAAATATAAGTGGTCTGTTGTGTGTCCTTTGAAGATATGTTTCAATGTAACTAGTTTTGCTCTTTTAACATTGTTATCAACATCAACAGATAACATAATTTGCTATCACATATAATTTTCAAGCTCTTGTACACAAGTGAACATCTACCACTTATTACTAAATATCAGTTAGTGACCTTCCTCTTTTTTAGGGTCACAAGATACCAGCTTAGGTATGGTCCAATGATACAATAAATATGTTTGTCTCATATCAGCAAGAAATCTGAAATGATGAAAGAAGTTGGTGGCACATTTGATAGAAATGGCTCATGTTGCCACTTTTATGCCTTTTTTGTTTTATTTATTACATTTTTGTGTGGCATTAAGATTAGAATCTGTCATCCGTTCAGACTATAGTTGTACTTTAATCTTAATTTGACTGGCCTTATTCTGATGGTATGCTGATCAGATTCGGGTGTTATATTAATTTTATAGAACATTTTACATCCTTTTGTACAACTTCAAGAGCAGCGAATAAAATATACATTTCTTTTAGCATTCTACACTATTCAGAATGGTAGATATGTTTGGAACCCTGTGCACAATAACCTTTCTCTTCGGAGCCACTTCTCTAGAGAGACCATGCCCTGGTCAGAAGCCACCTTGACCAACATGACTGTATTATATTTTTACAATTTTCACAGAAATAGGCAATCCATTTTACAAGGCCAGCATTCACAGCAGGAGGGGTGACTTTGTAAGAGGAGAATTACTTTACTCCTTTTTCAAATGTTAGACCATTACCATTCAAGATGATGAACTGTACATTTTTCTTAAGCATGAAAAAGTGATGTGATTAAAATATTTCTCAGTATATTCTCAATTTATGTTAAATCCCAGTAAAGAAAAATGTATGCTCTAAACTTTGTTGTCAGCCGCATTGGCAAATGTACACCTTTATCTTTAAGTTAGCATCTGAGCTATTGCCTCTGTTGTCATGAAAGTTTTGTACATGCAGCCTGAGGTGTAGCACACCAACATACTAAAAGTAGTTCATTACGACCTTTTCATGCGCCATTTACCATGTATACATCAGGTAATTAGGTCAGTTTCGTGGACACTGTTGTTTGGACAGTCAGCATGAAACATTATTTTTACACAGATGCTGAGGAGTACTAGATTGCCATACCTAATGTAGCTGACAGTGACCCAGTATTCATGCTCCAATGATCTTTTTTACATATCTTGTTTAGGTGATTGTCTGACATTTTTGCTTGTACAGTTATTTTATTGGAAAAGAGCATTACTCACTGATATGATAATTATATCGCAATGACCTACTTTTACACTTTAGTGATTAGTGACTATATTTCACCTCTGATGTTGAGGTGAGTTTCTTTGACCCTGTACCTTGTACAGTCATCAAGCTGGAGCACATGTTCCGACAAGTACAGCATCAACATAACATCTTGATTTATCATCAACCAGTACTGATTATTGACTGTTGACAAATAGCAAACTCGTATGTCTGAAAAAATATTTGATGATTAGCTTTGCAGTCTTTTGAAAGTTTACTTAATTTCTCCAGTTAGTATTCATGAATTGCAGAAATGATAATTGTGCTAAACAAAGGTCAGGTTTCATACTTGTATGTAAGAGGTCATCTTGTTTTATGTTTGATTGTCAGGTTACATCCAGTACTCCAGCTAGCTGAAACTGGAGTTTTCATTTTACTGTTATAAACCTCCCCTCAGTTTCTAACCAAATAACAACAGTTTTATTTAAAAAAAACACCATTATTATAGATAACATGCCTGACTTTTGGACTACTCATCTGTTAACAGTTTCTAGCTGGAACAGTGCATTTATCATGTTTCCTTGGTGTCCTTGTAGCTAGCACTTAAATCAGGGCCTAATTGTTAATTTTTAGCAACTTTATGATATAGTTAAATCTCTTGAACACATGCAGAGTTAACTCTTTCTTGAGATAAATCAATATATTTCACTGTTTAAAAATAAAACAGCTCTGTAGTATAGATATGTCCTATGCTCTTGTAGAATGTGTGTTCAGAAGGTACATTACATTTGTACTTGTAGAAGGTATGTTTGAGAAGGTACATTACATTTGTACTTGTAGAAGGTATGTTTCAGAAGGTACATTAAATTTGTACTTGTAGAAGGTATGTTTCAGAAGGTACATTACATTTGTACTTGTAGAATGTGTGTTCAGAAGGTACATTACATTTGTACTTGTAGAAGGTATGTTTCAGAAGGTACATTACATTTGTACTTGTAGAATGTGTGTTCAGAAGGTACATTACATTTGTACTTGTAGAAGGTATGTTTCAGAAGGTACATTACATTTGTACTTGTAGAAGGTATGTTTCAGAAGGTACATTAAATTTGTACTTGTTAGATGTGTTTCAGAAGGTACATTACGTTTATTCTTTAAGAAAATAATTTATCTTGAATAAAATCTCTTATTTATCTTGTATAAAGAATGTATTGCACTTAACAGTTTGGAATTTTTTTTTAAATTTCTTTTTGAAAGCATATTTTGTATATGAATTAGATACATGTATTGTCCTATTGTGTACAATGATAATATATTGTAAACTATTTGCCAACTTGACTGTAGATATTAAAAAGAAACTATTTATACACTGTGATGGAAGTTTATTCTTTCACCTCTCGTCCCCTTTCAAACAAATTTTTTAAATAAATTCTCCCCTGCATAATAATGTCTTAAAACTATAAAATGAACATTTTGGAAAGCACTGTTAAATTAATGAGTAGGCATTATGGAAAGCACTGTTAAATTAATGAGTAGGCATTATGGAAAGCAGTTAAATTACTGAGTAGGCTTTTTGGAAAGAACTTAAATTACTGAGTAGGCATTATGGAAAGAACTTAAATTACTGAGTAGACATTATGGAAAGCAGTTAAATTACTGAGTAGGCATTACGGAAAGAACTTAAATTACTGAGTAGGCATTTTTGAAAAACACTGTTAAATTAATGAGTAGGCATTATGGAAAGAACTTAAATTACTGAGTAGGCATTATGGAAAGAACTTAAATTACTGAGTAGGCTTTTTGGAAAGAACTTATATTACTGAGTAGGCATTATGGAAAGAACTTAAATTACTGAGTAGGCTTTTTGGAAAGAACTTAAATTACTGAGTAGGCATTATGGAAAGAACTTAAATTACTGAGTAGGCATTATGGAAAGCAGTTAAATTACTGAGTAGGCATTATGGAAAGAACTTAAATTACTGAGTAGGCATTTTTGAAAAGCAGTTAAATTAGACATGGAGAGTAGCCGAGTGTCGTGGCTTTGCATCAAAGGACATTTGTATAATAGAGCAGAATGTGGTTAAAAGTAAGATTGATCAGTGAATTTGGCTTTGACATACATGTACTACTATCATGAAGACAGTACCCCAAAGATGATGTGGCACATATTCTGTATGTGATATATAAGTATACTAAGTTCAATAGAGCCAAGAGTAAAGAAAAGAGTGTTGGAAAAAATGGAAATATTTTTCACCCATGACCTTATAGATGGGACCCCCAAACATTGTATCCAATATGGTCTTCTTATGATTTCTCTTGGTTACCAGATTTCATCCATTTAACTTAAACATGTCTTACATTATTGAGCAAAACAAAGTGTGATGGAAAATGATAAATATTGACATGATCATGTCCTTACTGATGATGAATAAACTACCCATGTTTTTCTGTTTCACAAATAGCTCAAAGTTAGCAATGGGAAGAAAAAGTGATGGAAAATGTAAAACACTGTGACCTTGACCTTTCAAATAGGACCCAACATGTGATACATGACATGCCATTTGATATACAAGTATAATATTTGTTTGTCTCAAAGGACTTTAGTTATAGAGGAGAAATGAAGTGACTGATGGACTGGAGGAACTACTTGCTCTTCATGGCAGGGGATAAATGTTTGGTTTGTTGTTTTATGGAACATCAATACTTTGAAGGCTTTATCAAAGCTGAGGCAAACAGAATAAAGTGCCTTGCAGAAGGACACACCATGGCAGCCAACCCAACCTGGTCAGATGTTAAAAATTATACCCTCACACCATTGGCCATGGATCCAACACCAAGCACTGAGTTGATGCAACTAAATGTTGTGTTGAAATTTTCCACAACCATACAAATTCCAATACATTTGAGCTACATGTATTGCATTTGGAATATTTAAATAAGACTAGCATGTTGTCATTCAAGAATTCTGGTTGAACAAGACTAATATATCCATTGACTGGCAGCTTCTCTTGGAGGTGAATGTTTTAAGTTTGAAGAATAACAATTAAAGGGCCTTTGTTGAAAAATTAATCCTATTAATTTTGCTGAACTGGAAAATATTCATTTGCATGATTGTACGTGCATTTAGATGCATATTCTCACTCGAGCAAATATTTACAAAACTTATTTGATAATAATAACAATAATAAAAATATTTACTTCAGATTAACTATAGACCTTTGTCCCATACATTGAATATAATATTATAAAGTTTTGTTCCAGAAATCATCAGAGATGGACTTGTGGTAAATATATTGGTTGTAATAATAGTAACTAATATTTTATTTAAAGAGGTGAACACAGGTATGAACAAATCGACTATGGGGCCCTCGTACAGAGGAACATTGAAATACAGATGCATACATATACACATAAGCATATATGTACATAGCATACATGTACAACAATATGTTCACATTCTTTCCTTTCTCATCCGGGACACATTCATGTATATGAAACCAAATAGTCAATATATAATATGCAATAAGTGATAAATAGATTTGTGGTATAAAACCAGATAAAACTTTACTTGTGTACACTGGTTATAGAAATGTGAATAGTGTGACAAAGACCGATTCATTTCCAGTACCAAGAAATGATGGCTCGATTTATAAGATCGGAAATACCCAGTATGTCACCAAATTTGATCTTCTAAAATAATTTTGGAACGCTCCAAAATGCTTATTCGTGCTAACAAGATTTTCAAGAACAAAAGAAGTCACGGCTGAAAATGGTTAAAAGCAAATAGATTTGAGCAATGCTGTCAAGGACTGAAAGTCGGTTAATTTAGACATTAATATGAATGAATACTACCAAATGTAATTTATCTACCTCAAAATGGAGATTTCTTATAAAATCTATAGTCAAAACGTTCACAACCTATGAACTTGCTGCGATGGCACGATAATCTAAACTGGTCGTCGACTTTTGTATACAAATATGCAAGCTAATTTTACGGGACGGGTCCAAGAACAAAATTACACTACTAAATGAAGATAATTCGGTCCCTTCATTTTGTCGACCAAATTAAAGACTCATAAACGTAATGCAAAGAACTGGACTGAAAAGCATTGCACGTACCGTATAGTAGAAACTGAAAAAGAGTGAATTATACGAGGGAATAGAATAACAATAAATGTTTAAATACAGTGTGATCTGTTAAAGTATATGGATCAGATATGGTTAATTCGAGAAAGGGAACAGCATATAATTTTAATGAAATTCAGTCGTTAGGATCTTTTGATAGATTTATTTTCATGCAAACACTCTTATACGGGTTTCAGGTATCCCTGCCAGTTTACGCGAATTATCGAGATTAGCGTGGAGGATGCACGAGAGGAGAAAAGTTCCAGGGCGGATACCAGTCCAAACTTTACTATTGCAGTAAATGGAAAAAAACTAGAAAACACGTACTGCAACTTTTTCCTTCCATCTGGGTTATATCTAGACACTTTTATATAGCAGTTATACATTCTTTTGCAGCTTTTTTTAAACTTACTTTCGGTTGCTTATTTTTGTTATGAGAATGGTTTTCTAATAAACTCTTGGTCGTGTTAATTTCCAAAGCAAGAAGGAGAGAGTCTCAAGAAAGAGGGTGTCGCTATGATGATAAAATAAAACATCTGGGGAATGAGGTACAGGATCTGTAATTAGAGAAGCAATTCCTTCTGACTTACGAATTAATGAACTTGATTTAAATAATTAATATACATATATTAATATACATTCTAGAAATACATATATAAAGCTTTATATTTAAAATACATGAAATACATATGAAATTAAACTTTCTTTTCGAGCTTACCAACTTCATTAATTTGTGTAATTTCTGCGTTTTAAAATATAATACAAATAGTTACATCTCGATTAATTTCATGATAGCCAAAGATTATAAAATTTAACAGCTGCGATTAATGCAACAATCATGTTAAAGAAATGTATTTTACTAATTTTAAAATAGAATACTAATTTTGAATATGTTACTAAATATTATTCTTTGTTACTTAAAGAATACTTTATATCAACATTGAAGTTGGTAGCAAATTCGTCTTATACAATAAAAATTACCATAAATATAAATGATTGACTTCTTTAAAACTATTAAACATTCGATTGCATTAGCATATAAAATAGAAGAATTCAGTAAAACAATATTTCAAACATATGAACATTACCATTAAAATCTCAAGCATTAAAATGTGCCTATTCCTTTAAAAAAAAAAGTTTACGAATATAGACGATTCTTACCAGTAATTAGAGAGACGAGTCCTTCTGACTTCAGAATGAATGAACTGATGGTGCGCGGTTTGTGCTTCGTTTATGTGTAACCTGGACGTAACCACACGAACAAATAAGGTTACTCACCAAAATCCTAGTATTCATTTCATTCTAGCCAGAAAGAGCCTTTCGTCTCCAATACACAGGATCGCCCCTGTTTTTACGTCACTCGACGGAAAGTTTGCTACATTACCAATTTACTTGCTATATAGGAATTCTAAGAAAGTGCAGTCCGTAATCTTTGTAGCTATTTTATTTGCTGACTTTGCAATTCAAGAAAAATGTAAAAATGCAAGGAGTTTTGCCTTGCTCATATGGGCGCAAACTTTATTAATATAGTATATAATTGTGATATAGAAATAAATGAAATTAATGTTAATATATTTTATTTGAAAACTACTTTCAATATAAATTAGTGAAAAATTACTTTTAAAACAATTTAGGGAAATTTCCATCTTATTGCTGATACTAAAATCTGTCTTAATATTTCCATTTCGGCAGTCAGTGAATGAAAGCGTTCTAGGACTCTGTCCACCTTCTGTAATAATGCATAATATCAAACACTAATCTCAGAACAGAACATTACACAGTCAAACCTGTCCACCTTCTGTAATAATGCATAATATCAAACACTAATCTCAGAACAGAACATTACACAGTCAAACCTGTCCACCTTCTGTAATAATGCATAATATCAAACACTAATCTCAGAACAGAACATTACACAGTCAAACCTGTCCACCTTCTGTAATAATGCATAATATCAAACACTAATCTCAGAACAGAACATTACACAGTCAAACCTGTCCACCTTCTGTAATAATGCATAATATCAAACACTAATCTCAGAACAGAACATTACACAGTCAAACCTGTCCACCTTCTGAAATAATGCATAATATCAAACACTAATCTCAGAACAGAACATTACACAGTCAAACCTGTCCACCTTCTGAAATAATGCATAATATCAAACACTAATCTCAGAACAGAACATTACACAGTCAAACCTGTCCACCTTCTGAAATAATGCATAATATCAAACACTAATCTCAGAACAGAACATTACACAGTCAAACCTGTCCACCTTCTGTAATAATGCATAATATCAAACATTAGTCCCAGAACAGAACATTACACAGTCAAACCTATCTTAGAACAGTCAAACCTATTTTATACAGCCACCTTTGACAGGTTGGAAAATATGTCCTCTTTATATAGGTGACTTCTGGGTAGTTGTTTTTGTTGTTGATTTTTTTTCTCTTCTTTCGTCAAACCACAACAATTTGTATAGATGGAAATCGGGTCAAAAATGACCGTTATAGGCATGTGAGCATCCAATCAGAGCTAACCATTAGAGCAGGCTTGCTTCTCCAACAAGCACTAAATATACAATTTATAATTTGTTTCTTTCTTGAGAGTCGACTAATCTCTGTAATTTGTATTTTCTCTCAAATTTTATTGTCATTTTCCTTAATAATTATAATATTGATCCAGTCATTAATCTTTTTAAATTGTTTTTTATTTACAAATCAGATTTCTTGGTGTATGTATATGGGTGTATGTATATGGGTGTATGTATATGGGTGTATGTATATGGGTGTATGTATATGTATATGGGTGTATGTATATGGGTGTATGTATATGGGTGTATGTATGTTGGAAGGTTTCGTGCCCTATTTGATACCCATATTATTTGTATGCAAATTGCCGACATTTTTTTGTATCCCATTTGAAGACAACAACAAAAATAAAAATTTAATTCAGTTTGAAGACATCTTTATTTATTCAAGTCACTGTACGTGCATCTATTACGAGGAATTCAAAGTATTCAGAAAGCATCAAATATATATACCGTTTTTTTTGCTTTTTCGTTTCGGACATGCTTCTGGTGAAAACATTTATTTCCGTATTTATTGCCTGTCCACGTTCCCAGCGGTCTTTAGCCATCATCTGATTTGTCGAAACCATTATGTAAAACGGCGATATTAGCCAAACATATGACAAGAATAATTGCTGAATATTGATCTTAAAAATTCATTTATCGACTTTAGCTACATGCGGTCGTCATATGTACATCAATAAAAATGCGCGTATGAACTAATAAGAAATGGTTATATTCACTTCCCAAATCAATTAAACGGCATCTACGTATAGCGAATAAATACAAAACAATTTTTTAAAAATTATCAGTCCAATAAATGGCTGTTTTATAGATCTGGCTGATATTTGAGTCAGGAGTAATGAAATATTAACATGATGTTGGACATTGGTAAGTAAATAAAAACTAAGTTACGAAACCAATCTCGACAATTTTCAACCAACTCATCACTTCATTGGCATTTAATGCCAAAGTTCTGGTATATATTGCGTTTTACACGATTATACATTACATTTTGTGTATTATTTCCTTTTGAAAAAAAAAATAATCATTGTAGACAAACTTATCAGTCACAGTATAATTGGAATGCCATCTTCTAGATGCCGTCTCGTGTTACATGCCCTCTCGAAAGTGACGGACAAGGTGACTGAAAATCGTCTTCGTTTTCTCAAGCCCTGAATAGCAATACCAAAGTGGAATTGTGGAACACAAGTGTAATTATTACAAAGAGCTTAGTTACTTGTTAACATATTCAATACGATTTACATATCAAATTGGTTATTAAAAAATATAATGATAAAAATAATAATAAGGACTTTATATAGCGTCTAATCTTTAGAAGATCTAAGCCTTTTAAAAATCTATAATGATATGACTAGAAAGAAGAGCAAAAAAAGAGAACAAAAAAAAAACCCATAAAATTAGAAAACATAAAAAATGACGAAAATAATTTAGGTAGGAAATATTATTAGGTATTTAAGTTTGTTCTTGCAGTCGAAAAATATGAGTTTTAAGAGTACTCTTCACAGGGATCACTGTGTCGTTGTGTCTAATTTCAATGGACAATTCGTTTCACGTTGCTGGACCCTGGTATGCAAAAGAACGTTGTCCATATGACTTCGTTTTCATAGTGAGACTAATGAGTATACAATTTTCAGAAGAGAAGTGTAAGTATCTTGCTGGTGTGTATACATGGTTGAGGCCAGATAGGTATGCTGGACTGGAGTCCGTCATTGAAACGTAGCACATAGAACACATTTTGTGTTTGATTCTGGATCGAATGGATAGCCACTGTAGGGTACAGAGCAGCGAGAAGTTGTTCTCTGATTGTGGTACTCTAAAGATGATCCAGGCAGCTGTGTTTTGAACTTTTTGAAGTTTCTGGAGTAGATATTGAGACGAACCAGACATAATTAAGTCAAAATAGTCCGGTTTTGAAAGTACTAATGAACACACGTATTTTAGTGGTATCAACTGAAAGATATTTGCAAATGGAGCTGATGCGTCTCGACTCAAGATATACAGCTTTGCATATGTTCATGACATGTGCAATGTGACAGTACTGTCTAGAGTAACACCTAGGATACTGACTGTGTGAATTTAATGTTGTTGTTGCTGATATTTATTGTTTGAGGTAAAACTCAAGGATGTGAATGAGAAAGTCTTTGTATTGTGATCAGAATGGCCTCAGTTTTATCATCATTCATCTGCAGCTTGTTACGTGTCATCCATGATTTCACATCTGGCATGCACCTCTTTACTCATTGGATAGTAGCATCAACTTCAGCTGGGTGGCTAGACTTGTATATCTGGGTGTCATCAGCGTACAGTTCGTGAGACACTGGTCCGGGAACAGGTCCAAGAACAGACCCCTCTGGAACACCACAACATAGAGCAACTGGCTGGAATGTATTCCATTTGCAGATATAATTTATGTCCTGTTGACTATAAGTAGGACTTGAACCACAGTAAAGCTGTATTGTGAATGACAAATACATGCTGCAGACGGTGAAGTAATTTAACATGGTATATTGTGTCAAATGCTGCAGACAAATCAAGGAGATTGAGAACTGTAACCTTTCCGCTATCCCAAAAGAGAGAGAATGTCATTAACTACCTTCGGAAGAGTAGTTTCAGTTCTGTGGCAAGGGCGATAGGCAGACTGCACATTGCTAAAAAGACTGTTTGAATTCAAATGAGATACAACTTTATCTAAGGGTGTTTATATGAAAAGGAGATTAGAAACTGGGCGGTAGTTCTTTAAATCATTATGGTCGAGCGTTTGTTTCTGTAGCAGAGGCTTTACAATGACAGTTTTGAAAACTAATGGGAATTACTCGGCTTAGAGAGGGATATTAATAATATCAGTTAGTGAAGGCAATATTGGGTCTAAGCACTCAAGCAGCAGTTATGTTGGAATTGGATTAAATTCACAAGACTTTGGTGCACTCTTCATCACGACTGTCCGTACTAAATCCATGGAGACAGGTTCAAATGCTGCTAATGGTTGTCGCTGAAATTATGTATCGTAACTGTATGGTGACGACGAGTCAATTGAAATTGTGTTGTCAAGCTTATCTCTAATGGTTTGTACATTCTCACGGAAGAAATTTAAAGCTTGGAAATTAAATTAAAAATGTAAAAGTGCCGATATTATGAGAAATTATGACACCAAGAGTTATTAGCAAATGAAATGCAGAAACAAATAAAATCTGATAATAAATCATGATTTACAAAGCTAGAATTTATGGATTTAATTTTGTATGAACTTGAAAGAATTTACCACTCACATTGACTCCGATGTAAGATTTTGTTTTATTCAAACAATAAAAATATATAATTTAGGTTTAAATATGTGGGTAATAATATTATATTCCCTCTTAACATAGTTTGTGCATTATCAGTAAAAGTCAAAACGTACTAGAATATTTGGTAGGCAAAATATACTTCACCACTCTCGCACCATCGTATAATCTTTCAAAAACGGGCAGAATAAATTATTTGAGACAACAACAAAAATGGAACAACAAAATTTATGGGATCAACTCTAGTAGAGATCGAACCCCAATGACATATGCACGCAATTCAGACCTTTGACAAGAGGATTAATACCCTGGAGGATTATGTATGTTTCAGTAAATGATGGCCGACCAGAAATTATCACAAGGGAAAATTCACTCGGGTCATACACTTCAGATTTTTTAAATATTAAATATGATCTCGTGTATACCTTTTTAACAAATTCTAAAGAAAGGAACTCAAATTCTTTAAAAGCTTATTTTGAAACCAAGAGTAATGAGAAGCAAAGAAAATGGTAAAAGAGTCTAAATTTACAACTTCAATGATAATATAAAAGTCAATAACACCACTTCGAAAGTCAACTTTCATGCCAATGTATGTGTGTTTAATTGTGATAATCTAGGCCTGACGGTACCTGTTTGCATACCTATAATATGATATGTATCTATGTACATACCATATAATTATGCTAAGTATTTATTTACTTACCATAGGTCTGTAGTACGTATTTTTTAACTTTATATGGTGCACCTCAACCTCAGAGGGAGTCGAACAATATTGAATCTTAAATGCCGTCCAAAATTGCAATTGTTTATCTTTTTTTTTAAATATATAAAAGTTTAAATTTTTCTCGAAATGACATGCCATTTATGTAAATCTACTTTAAGTTTCTGTATAATTGTGCGGATTGTCAGAGATGTGAAAACAAAAAAGTATAATAATACCAGCAATTTGGCAAAGTATATCACATTGTCTTATTCTGGACTTTGAGGTGTGCTTCTCTAGAGACATCCTCTCATCAAGTTTCCTCAATATCCAAACTTCATTGATCTTGAATGAACATATCAAGCAGTGCAAGTTATTAAAAGTACTTTGGATGAATTATTGGTATGAAGGCCTCAGTGTGTCAAAACCCAAAAGATAAAGCAAATGAAAAATTAAGCTAAAAACGGGGAATATTTAATTAAGCGCAAGTTGGATTAAGTAGGTCCAAATCAGTCCGAGAACTCAACTTACCAAATCTGTGTTGATAATGATGAATGATACGTGGGTCTGATGTCACCGGATCATTGAAAATGTGCAAATTTTGTTGCATGAAACTCTATCTGGAACAAACCTATGTACACTTTAGACACATATCCGTTGTTCTTATTGTTGTAGGGTTTAACGCCATTTTTCAGCACAAGATAGGCTATACATGGCGGCCAGTATTAATGGTGGAGGAAGGACCTAGGGAAAAGCACCAGAAAGAACCACCGACCCACGAGAAGTTACTGGCAAGCTTTCTCACATACCCACAATGGCCAAATCTGAGACTCGAACCCACGCAGAGATGAGATGGCAGTGATCCGTAACGGATAGCGCTTTAGACCACTAGGCCACTCGGGGCTCCTACGCATACCCATAATTGGTAAATCATATCGAGGGCGTAATTCATAATGGTCACAGTACAATAAGTAGTGCTCTTATATGTGGATTAACATTTCATTAATCACAATATTTGCTCCGAAAATATAATGTACATGTCACCAATAGAATCCTTCAGCCGACGGTAGCTCCGCAGCCACGTTAAATACCTATAAATGTATTTTAAAAAATGAACACCGATGTCTGCAGCCAATTCTGGCCGCGGATAATTGCAGCTTTTAGTGAATATTTGATATCAGCCTCTAACCCGAAAATCAAAATCATCACGGGTGAGAGGCTAATTTATCGGCCTATGTCCAAATGATGTACATGTTTATATAGATGTCTGAGATTGTAAGCAGACACTGTGCTTTTTCTACAAGGTGCAACTAACATTAGCATATCGACAAGCATAAGGCATATGATATATAGACTCTAGTGATGGTGCAGACGCATTTCCTACTAAAGGGTGGAACATATTAGACTGTAACAGCATTCTGTTCAAACTTTATGCAGTCACAGGGCATGACAAGTCATTGCAAGGTTCAGTATAGGAAACATGGTCATAGTCTTATATCCTGGTGATGGTATTCTCTGGGAAATTGGAGTCGTAGTCTTAGACCCTGGTGATGGTATTCTCTAGGAATGGTCATTGTCATAAACCCTGGTACTTCCACTTTGTTGATAGTGATGTCTAGCACTTGAGCATCATGAAGCAGACATACAGAATCATGTCCAACCCAGTCGCATTATCCTGACACCAGGCCAACCACTCCTAACACAAACCTCTAATTCTGAGCATCAAGCGAGGTAGATGCTAGTACCATTTTTATAAATCTTTGGTACGGCTAGGCTTATGTTCGAACTCCCCGACCCCAACACCTCATTACAAAGTCGGACGCTCTAGTCAATGTAATGCAATATATCTGTATTCTGATTGAATCTATCAATAATATGAATACGTAATTCCCAACAGAATCACAAAATAAAGGATACATGACAAAATTTAAGATAGTTTTTTGTCAGCAAACAAATTAGGAAAACAATACAATTTTGTTACAAAGAAATGAATATAATAGCAATATTATGATTTTTTTAACGAATTATAATTGCATTTATAATGAAATTTTCATAATTTTTTATTATGTATTTATTCGAAAATATGTTGATACTTTTTCATTTTTTATCTATCCGGGTACTAGAACTATCACCATGCAAAAGAAAAGAAAAACCCCAAAGAATTATCATAAAACTGGTAAATAGTATTATATGTCACATGGATACGTCTTTAATATAATCTTCAAAGCTTTGTCTTCATCCCAATATTTTAGTTGCAAAATGATTTTATTTTCAATTGATTAAAATGAGTGATAGCAAGCTTGCTATAAATCTCCACCACTTCTCATATTTTTTGTTGCTTTTTGATTGATGACAAAAAATAAGATGAATTATAAAATCTGCAGATGTTAATGTTTGCCGTTAAAAGAACGAATCTAAAAATTTTGAAGATTAAAATCAGAACTGAAGATTGTGTGTTTTAAACATACATCTTATACTTATAGAAATACCACATCTTGTACTTATATGGTTCGACATGGCAAATTCTAACGCTATTTGTTAGCTCTCACACATCTCCGTGGTGCCGTGATTAAGGGGGAGTGGTAACCTACAATCCGTACATAAATTATATCTTCCTCCTGCGAATGCATACACACGGTTTATATATATATATATATATATATATATATATATATATATATATATATATATATATATATATATATATATATATATATATATATATATATATATATATATATATATATATATATGTGTGTGTGTGTGTGTGTGTGTGTGTGTGTGTGTGTGTGTGTGTGTGTATTTGCATTATTGTTTCTTTTTTATATTTTCCTTTGACTGCTCTCCTGAGATTTTAACTGAAAGGACCCAAAACGATACCACACTCAAATTGTCAGTGCTTTTTATCCCCAGGTACATTTTTTCCAGGTAAATGTAATGTTTTTTTTTAACAAAGGAACTATAAAGTAAGAGAGGAGTCAGTATTAGAAAATATAGCACAGGGTTTTCTAGTACAAGGTTAAAAATGAAGGAACAAGTGAATTTGAACTTTATCTTACAAGACTAGACTAGATGATAATTTTAAATTAACTTTATCCAAAATTAGTTGTTTTGTTAGTTTTTATTTAAAAACTAAAATGTCATTTTTAAAAGACTGCAATTTTAGATCCACTGTTCGTGTAATACAGAATGTGTTTTTATCATCATCATCATCATCATCATCATCATCATCATCAGTCTCTTGACCTAGTGTGATCGTTGAGGCACTGTGCTGTTGAACATCTGACCAGTTCCCTCCACTTGTCTCAATCATGTGCCAATGCCTGTGTCTCCGCAAAAAGTTTCCTGGTCCATTCTGTAATGTTGTCACTCCACTTTTTTCTGTCTACCTCTCCTTCTGCACCTTGGACACTGCAGTACTGTTGCGGATAGACTGTTGGCTCTAGTGACATGGCCATACCATTTCAGCTTTCTCTTTTTGACAGTGGTGAGGAGGTCTTCATAATGGCCTACTTTGTGCCTGATTGTGTTACGCACTTCTTCATTTGTGATGTGGTCCATGTAAGAAATGCCAAGATGGTTCTGTAGTAGGCCGATAAATCAGCCCTTCACCCGTTACGATTTTGATGTTACGGGTGAAGGGCTGATTTATCGGCCTAGTTCTGTAGCATCTCATTCAGGGTCCAGGCCTCATATAAATACAGACTGAGATGACTAGTGCGCTCATTAGTCTGATTTTAATTTTCAGACAGATATTCTTGTCTCTCTAGATGGGTCTTAGCTTTGACATAACTGACGTTGTTTGTGATGCTCGTAACAAAATGTCTGCTCTTGATCCCTCTTCGGTGATTATAGAACCAAGATTATTGAATTGGCACTCTGTTTCAAGTTCCTGTCCTCTGACTTTAATCTTGGTTGAGATTTGTTTGCCACTATTTGTCATCAGCTTTGTTTTCTCGGCGCTTATCTCCATGTCAGATCTGGAAGATGTTTCATCCAGGTTCTTCACTAAGGTGGCAAGCTCATCTTCACTGCCTGCCAACCCATCAATGTCATCTGCAAAGCGTAGGTTGGTGATGTTACATCCTCCAATGCTGACTGTCCCACAGTGGTTTTCCAGGGCTTCACTCATGATGCGCTCCAAGGATATGTTAAAAAGCGTGGGTGACAGGAGACAGTCTTGCCGCACTCCAACTGTTGTCTAAAACCAGACACCACTGAACCTTGAGCAATTACTGCACTGGTAGCCTTGGCGTATAACTGCGTGATGGTATTGGTCAACTTTTGACCCATGTTGTACTTCTTCATTGTGGCCCACAATGCCTCGTGCCACACTCTGTCAAAAGCCTTTTTGAAATCTATGAACACATGATAGATGTATTGTTGATGTTGTGAGTACTTTTCAAACAGAACCCTAAGATTGAATATTTGTTCTGTTGTGCTTCTTCCACTCCGGAATTCTGCCTGTTCTTCAGCGATTATTTCATCTGCTTTTGGGTTCAGTCTGTTCAAGATGATCTTCAGCATCACCTTACTAGCATGGCTGATCAAACTGATAGTTCTGTAATTTTGGCAAAGCTGGAGATTGCCGTTTTGGGGGAGTGTTATAATCAGTGACTTTGTCCACTGTGTTGGCCATTCGCCTGTCTGCCAGATCTTGTTGCATATTTTTGTAAGTAGCTTTATCACTGATTCCCCACCATTCTTGATACGTTCAGCTCGGATATTGTCTACTTCAGCTGCCTTCCCATTCTTTAGTGCTCTTATTGCTGACTCCACCTCTTCTTTGAGAATTGGGAAATCATCATTTGTGGAGTTTGGAACTTCAAGCACCTCTGGGTCGCCTGTGGACGGATGGTTGTCGAGTTCTTTACAATACTCAGTTCATCTTTCTGCAGTGGCACTTGCTTATGTGAGGCATTTTCCATTTTCGTCTTGAATGGTACTGACTCTTGGTTGATTCTGTCTGGTGAGGTCTTTCACAATTTGGAATACCTTTTTGCTGTTATTATTTTTCAGACTACTATCTATTTCTGTGCACTTTTGTCCAATCCAATCTTATTTTGATTTCTTCATTTTTTTCGCATATTTTTGTTTATTTCTCGGTACTCCAATGCCCCTGTTGTGTGTCTGGTGTTTCTGAGGTCTCTTCGGGCATCACATAGATTCAGAATCTCTTCTGTAACCCATGGTGTTTTCTTTTGGCGATGGCAGCCAGCGATGTCTTTGGCAGCTGTTGTCATGACTGTATTGAAAGTATCTGTCATCACTTTAACATCAACATCCATCACAAGGAGTGGAGCAAATTTTCCTCCATTTGTGGCTTGGAATGACTTGTAGATGTTAGGGTCCTTCAGTTGTTCAAGGTTGAATTTGAGCATGATTTTCTTTGGCTTGTTAATTTTCTTCAGCCTCACTCGGAAGTTTATAATGACGAGGTCGTGATCACTCCCAACATCAGCACCTGGGAACGTTATTGTTTTTGCTCTATTTATGTCAGATCGGCAGCGGTTTTTAACGAGTATGTAGTTATCTGGTTATGATGGGTTCCATTTGGTGCGTGCCATGTCCAGCATCGTGAAGCTTTATGTTAGCCCAGGGTGTTGGCTAGTTGCAAGTTGTTGTAGCTTGCGAACTCGAGCAGCAGTTTGCTCTTTATTTGGTAATCTCATTGCAAGAAGGTCCACAGTGATCATCCCAGTCTTTTAGAGCATCTTGAATGATGTTCACGTGGTCCTGTATGCCTTTTTTATTTACCATGTTTATTATACCCAGGATCTTTGTTTTAAGAATGTTAAAAGACTTCAATTTTAGATCCACTGTTCGTGTAATACAGAATGTGTGTAACAATACAACTGTCACAAAAACACTTTATAGAAAGAAATATTTGGAGGACAATTCTGTCCTTATAATAAAGACTGTCATTAATCCAATCGTCAAACAATTAATACATAGGTGTGTTTTGGATTTTTAACGTAGCTTAACAAACTTTCCGTTATATCGCTACAATGTCTGCATTGTGGCAGTTTATAGTGAGGTCTAGCACTAGAGCATCATGCCGCAGACATGTAGCGCGATGTCCCACCCAGTCACATTATCCTGACACTAGGCCAACAGTCCAAACACTAACCTCTTAATGCTGAACGCCAAGCTAGGCAGCTGTTAGAACCATTTTTGTAAGTCTTTTGTAAGACTTAGCCGGGGTTCGAAATCGCGACCTCCAAATAATACATATAAAGGAATAACACGTGTTGGGATCGAACCTCATGGTCCACGCGTGTACGCTAGAGCACCAACACGAGGATTGAGACTTGGAAACATTAAGTTTGTTAAAGTAAAAGATGGCCAATCAGACATTACCAAGTTCACGTGGTCCTGTACATGTGGCATTTTAACAACTATACAAGAAAGCAACACACACACATACAAGCGCATACATTATCGCTCACCTTGAAACTATATGTCCTTTTGCATTGTAAAGAAATGCTGGAATTGTAACTATGGCATTTTCATTGAATCCTAATTTTGTTAATCTTTTTGTAAAGTATAATTTTAAACTTGTAGTAATGGTTCGCCAAAATAACATTCAAGTCTGAAGCGGCGATACAGAGAGAGAGAGAGAGAGAGAGAGAGAGAGAGAGAGAGAGAGAGAGAGAGAGAGTGGGGGAAGATTGCCGTGTGTAGAGCTCAGAATGGGTCAGTGCAATAAAATTCAATATAAGACCAAGTCATTTACTTTTATATGTCCTTATATAACGCTTAACTCACATTAAAATTTAAAAAATCAACAGTTAACAATCTATTAACAACAGTTCGGTCAGTTGTGTGTCCAAGTCTCTCATAACGTCACAGCACTATGTTATTTGTCGAAGTTCATCTAGACATCGAAAAGAATTCAGAATCGAAGAGCCTGTCGGGATTTCAGTCTTTTCTCTTCTACCTCCCAAGATTTGGACTTAACACGGAAGTGACGCAGATCTGCCGCGTGGGCATTATGAAGCATTGGAGTGTAACTCTCTGGTTCACATAGTTCCTATGAAGAGAGAGAAAGAAAAAAAAAACAATGACGTGTATTGGAGACTGAAGCGAAGATTTCTTTCAAGGATAAAATGGCCGCACCAAAATTCTCCGTATTTTTTGATTGTTTCTTGATTGACATCCCCACCCCACCCCACCCCAGCCACCAAAGAAGCCTTCCCAAATAGAAAATCTGTCTGACAACCTTGATTTTTCTTTGCTGAATTAGAGTTTGAGTACTAGAATGCGGTTCAAAAAGTAATGAATAAGAACTGTAATAGATGTTAAGGAAGAAAAGAAAATTAATGAAAATATTAAGCAAAAATGATCTAGGCCTGGACTCACATAAAACATGATACCAATGCTTCCGTCACATCGAATGAGTGCACGGTATTAATTCTCCAGTAATTATTTGTTTTATCGTCCTTTCTCTCAGTTATCTGTGATTTTGCATTTAGTTCTTACATAATAAAAAACATAATTATAATGAACAAATTGCAGTTTGCAGTTTCTATCAATATGAATGAGCACACGGAAAAGTTTTGCAGTCTCGGATTTATAAACTTACCTCGTACACCAGTATTCTTTAGTGTTGTATAGCAAACCATTTATTCAAACTAGCCATATTTACCTTGTATGACTCGAAGAAAGCCTTGTAGCCGCCGTCTAGGAGGTAGACTTCTGGGTAATGGAGTTGTGGGTAATTCTCCTTGTGAAGGTCCCTGTCTTCACTGCGTAGAAACCGATACCTGCGATCGAAAAATAATACCTTTTATTTTATTTTGTTTCAATAAACGGGTTTATTGGGGTGGGGGTGGGGGGTCACGATTTTGTCTAGCAAAATGCAGTGACTCATCGATACGTTTGTACTAAAGCTATGTACTTTATTTAAATAATATCGTATTTGAAGTTATGTCCACTTATCACTCGTTGATTGCGCGTTCCTACACAAATCACTACTCGTTTGTGACGTATAAGTATATTGAAGCTGAAAGGATACTTAAAAAAATATTTAAATAAATGCCTTTAGTATCCATTACATAAATAAGGTAGTTTTATCTGGAAACACGATTTTGCTCGCATGTCTTTACACTGGTATGCCATCACAAGGATAAATAATCACGTTGATTGCATCTTCCTACACAAATTACTACTAGATCGTGGCAACTTTGGATGATACTGAAGCTTAAAGTATATTTATAAGTATGTTCAAAAGTATATTTAATTAAATGCGTTTTATATTCCTCACATTTCTGTGACAGCCTTTTCAAGAGAGACGACTTTTCCTCGCATTCCTTTATAATTGTATTAGGACAGAATTTTTAGTAAAAGTAATAAGATTGAAATTTTCTCTAAATTGTATTGAAAGTAATTTTGTCTACTAATATATATTGAAAGTAATTTTCTGCTAAAATGTATTAAAATTAATCTCATTTATTTCTATATCACAACTACATAATATTTTTAATAAAGTGTGCGTCCTTATGCATGCGCAAAGTCAAAACTCCCTTACATTTTTACATTTCTCTTGTATTACAAAGTCAGCAAATGAAATACACTCGATAAGCTACATAGGTTACAGACTTCACATTCTTAGAATTCCAGTTTATCGAGTACATTGGTAATGCAGCAAACGTTCTGTCGAATGACGTAAAAAAAAACATGTACGGTCCTGTGTTTTGGAGATGAGAGCCTCTTTCTGGCTAGAATAAAGTGAATATTATCATCTTCACGGGTAACCATATTTGGTCGTGTGATTACGTCCAGATTACAAATAAAAGAAGCACAAACCGCACACCATCAGTTCAGTCATTGTGAAGTCAGAAAGACTCGCCTCTCTAATTACAGGTAAGAACCGTCTATGTTCGTAAACTTTTTTTAAAAAGGAATAGGCACTTTTTAATGTTTGAGACTTTAAAGGCAAAGTTCATATGTTTACAACATGTTTTTACTGAATTCATGTATTATAAGTATATGCACAGAATATTTAAATGTTTTAAAGATTTCATGTTCGCTTATATTTATGGTAATTTTTATTGTAAAAGACGAATTCACTACCATCTTCATGTTTAAGTTTAATGTTGAAATAAAGTATTCTTTAAGTAAAAAGAATACTATTTAGTAACATATTCCAAATTAGTATTCTATTTTAAAATTAGAAAAAATACATTTCTTCAAAATTATTGTTGTATTAATCGCAGCTATTATATTTTATACTCTTTGGCTAGCATGAAATCAATCGAGATTTAACTGACTGTATTATATATACCACTCCGGTGGCCTAGTGGTTAGAGCGTCCGCCACGGAAGCGGGAGGTCGAGGGTTCGATCCCCAACCGAGTCATACTAAAGACTAACAAAAATGGTACTAACTAACAGCTGCCTCGCTTGGCGCTCAGCATTAACATGTTAGTGTTTGGACTAATCGGCCTGGTGTTAGGATAATGTGACTGAGTGGGACATCATGCTACATGTCTGCGGCATGATGCCCCAGTACTATACATCACTAAAAACGGTCTCACTGCAAACATCGTAGCGATATGACTGATTTTTTTTAAAGCTACGTTAAAAATCCTAATCAAACAAACAAAACCTGTATGATATTCTAAAATGCAGAAATTATACAAATGAATGAAGTTGGTAAGCTCGAAAGGAAAGTGTAATTTTATATACATTTCATGTATTTTAAATATAAAGCTTTATAGATGTATTTCTGGAATGTAGTAATATATGTATATTAATTATTTAAATAAAGTTCATTCATTGTGAAGCCAGAAAGACTCGCCTCTCCAATTACAGATCACGTACCTCATTCCCCAGACGTAGTTGTATTTCATCGTCGTAGTGACACCTCTCTTAAGGAACTTCTTCTTCTTCTTCTCTCTCTCTCTCTCTCTCTCTCTCTCTCTCTCTCTCTCTCTCTCTCTCTCTCTCTCTCTCTCTCTCTCTCTTATAGAAATTAGCACGACCAAGAGTTTATGAGAAAATACCATCTCATAAAATTGTATGCATTCACAAAGAACATAAAATCACAAATCAGCCAATGTAACTATAGCTAGATTTCTACCTGTTTTACATAACATCTCTACTTATACTCACAGTTTGGGGCCTCTTTCAGAGGAAAATTCGCAGTGGAAAATTATGATGTCATTCTTGTTGGCAGTCTGGTGTCCTTGACGATGGAGAAAATCACGGATTTCCTCTCGGTGGTACATGTTCATGGCACCCTGAATTGTAAGAACAAAAAAAGAAGAAAAAAACATATTACTCTCTTTTCATCACGAACCAAGTACAATTAAAACCTTCAGATAGACATTTGTGATTCTAACGAATATTTTTGTGAGTGATTTCATTTTGTCAAAAGTGAGAAAGCGGGGATATGTAATGTACATAAAACCTCTCCTTCTACTCACCCCCCCCCCCCTTCCCATGAGCAAGCATGGTTTGCAGTCCAATTAATAATATAAGAGCAAAATTATTTGTGATCCCATTTATAAAGAATTACTGTATATAATTCAAGAGTGCGATTTTGACGTCATTTGATTTGAAACACGAGACTTTCATTCCCTTGTTAAGCGCAGCTTTTTTTCTTTCTGTTCAGGTTGAGAGTGGTGATGTTATTTCGGTTCAAAACGTTTCCGAAATTTTAGGAGGGGTGTTTGACCCTCATACTGTGTTTACATGTACCGGAAAGTCAATAGATACAATATTGCAACATCGTTAAGGAGATACTACTCCATAGATAGACGGCTGGCCCAGTACACCAACCTTGATATGACCTCCTCTGTACTCGTATGGATAACGACAATCTATAATGTTAATGTTTCCGATCTCTTTACTGTAGCTCCCACGAACCAAAGCAGCCATCTGAAATTGAAGGAATATGTGCAGTAAGAGTTTTAACTGAAAATATTTGAAAACGTAAATCTTACAAGGTGAATAAAAAATATATACAATGACTACCGAATATTTTTAATTTGACTATAAAGATTCGCATGCATCAATCGAAAAGCGTTGACGACCAACATGACGAAAGAGTGCATGTCGGTCGTAAATATATGTAATTCTTCTTTACTAGCTGTGAGCAACGGTACAGCGTCAGACTCGTATTCCATGAGACGCGAGTTCGATACCCATCCAGGTTAGTGACGGTAAACATTCTCCGTGTGGTCATGAGAGATGTACTTAGTTCCAAATTGTGGGGATGATATTGTCGAATGAAGTTGTGAAGTGTCTTTTAAAACCAACCAACAGCAACCCTTCTGTTTACTCCTATATTACATAAATTTTCCTATCAAAACTGAAACTCACTAATATTGTGCACATACAAATTGGTAGTCTTTTCTAGCTGTGATTTCAAAAGTACTAATTATTTAATCTTCCTTTATACTCTTTAAAAACGTATTCGAAAATTCATCACACCCTTCCAATCACATACACATATAAAATGGTACATGGCATGTTGTAATGTTTTTCATTTTGATATCTCTTTTTAATTTTAACGCTTGTATCACATGAAGTACAACAACACCATCCCTAAAAAAAACAAAAAAAACTCCGTCCTATCCATCTAAAAGTCTACTAGTACCGTATGCGACGAAATAGACTTGAGATCGCCATGTTTGCCGGGAATTGTGGGAAGGCAGTATGGTCTGGAGCCGTCTGCGATTAGATCTGGCTCATCACTCAGTCGGTCAACAGCATTGATGATTGATTCGTGTCCTGCACTGCATGCAGAATCCTAAGAAATCAGAATTACAAAAATAATTGAATAAAGCCATTAAGATATATCAAGAAAGCAAAGGCAGGTTTTTTTTTTATAATCAGTCCATTTTGTACATACCTGATAACACAAACGTCGTGTCTGATAAGCTCCGAGATTATAAGAAACTATCCGGTGCTAAAGCACAAAAGGTATTTTCAAATTCATAAATATATGAATTATAGAATCTTCCATATAAGATACAGTAATTTATTTCATGCAATCATGCCAGGCCCTAGGGCAAGGCGAACAAGGCTACCGCCTTGGGCTCTGCGCTTTCAGGAAATCTGTTTCGCAATGCAACTGTTTTGCTTGGGGTCCCGTGCTCATTGCTTGCTTCTTTGGGACCCACATGCTGACTTGGAACCCGCACATTCTAATGACGGGCCTGAATGCAATGAAGGATTTCTTCATCAATTAGTAAATTCAAAAGATCTAAATATTAACAGAGCATGTATATTGGTTAGCTTGTACTATTATCCATTGTTAGTTGATACTGTTATCCATCTTATGAAAAATGTTTCTAAAAGTTTTTGATTATTTTTACTTTTCAACAAGCAACAAGGATATTTCAGAGGGTCTTTAAACTGAAAATGCTAGTTTAAGAAACAGTTAAAGCATCACGAAGTGTGAAATATTTAGGTTGAAAAAGACCTTGTATATTCGAGACGGACTTTCAAACGAATTAACCTAATTGCTTGTTGAAAATTATTTACCGACAAACATTTCTTAACAAAACAAATATTGTTATTATACAAACCACTGCGACATTTTCTGTTCTCATCTTGTTTGTAATCAGTGACATGACGTCTAAATGACGTCATATTCTCCTGAATATACTAGCAGACAATCTACGTTTCAGAACGTATCTGCTCTTTTAACAACAAATGTATGTTTTTCTGTAATAATTGCATCATTATTTATTATCAGCATGGGGAAACAATTTAAATCTGCTTCTAACTGTTTTAAACGGCACAACACCACAAATTTAGAAATGTACGACAAAGGTTAGCCACCGCTAACGCCAGTGGTGTTAAGAGCAAAGCTTCAGCGCAACTTGATGAGCCAGCTGTAAGATGAATATAAACACAATTCTTACATCTAAATTAGAGTTGTTTTCAACAAAGGTGGCGTTGTTATCACTAGTTTTATTGAAGACATGCGAACATGTTTCCTGCAGAGGTCGTTTCGTGCCAGGCGCCGCCTTTTGACAATTAAAACTGCTCATGGATATGATACTCTTCGTCTTGTTTCGTCTCATCAGAAACTGTAGAGAAAAAAGTTGATATTATTAAAATATACTTATATACAAAATATACAAATGATTTGGTCTATTACGTAATTCGATATAAATTCAATGATGTATATACTCAAATATAAAACTGAATGTCACTTAGATAAACCCCGTAATATAAATCGATTATTTCATATAATATAAATAAACGATCTTAGATAAACCCCGTAATATAAATCGTTTATTTCATATGATATAAATAAACGATCTCGATTAACCAATAGTCTTAAGTCAATATTTTTTTTTTACAGATATCAAACAAAAGGTGCAATTGTTTCTCACCTTTCTATATGTTACTTAAGTTAGATTCCCAATGTTTACAAATCTAAACTTCGACGTTTACTCATATATAAATAAACGATCTCGATTAACCAATAGTCTTAAGTCAATATTTTTTTTACAGATATCAAACAAAAGGTGCAATTGTTTCTCACCTTTCTATATGTTACTTAAGTTAGATTCCTAATGTTTACAAATCTAAACTTCGACGTTTACTCATATATATATATATATATATATATATATATATATATATATATTGTATTAACATTTAGTAAGACTTGCATCTCAAATAGTCAGATATCTGGAAATGTCTAAATCAGGTATCTGCCAAAAGGACAATAAAAAAACCCACAAAATTAACAAAATGAAAACAACCACACATACACACACACACACACACACACACACACACACTACCCTCCCACAAACAAAACAAAATACAAACAACAAAAAAAATTAAAATGAAGGTGTTAGGTACTGCACTTACTTCAGTTGGCGGCAAAATCGATGACTTTGGTTTAGTAACATGGTCCATAATGGCAGTTGCAAGATCGCTGCATGACAGCAAAAAGGGTGATTCCTGCAAAAATAATAATAATAATAATAATAATAATAATAATACTGAAACACTGATGATGTCGGTCGGATTTTATTTTCTAAGCCGTGACCCTTTACTAACGCACTAACCTCTTGAAATATTTGTGCCAACATAATTAGCTTAGAGGCCAAGTGAATGAGTGGTCTACGGTGGTCACCTTTAAAGATTTTGTTTTTTATGGTCTAACGCCATTCTTCAGCACAATATAGGCTATACATGGCGGCCAGTATTAATGGTGGAGGAAGAACCCGGAAAACCCCCTTGAAAGAACCACCGACCCACGAGAAGCTACTGGCAAGCTTTCTCACATAACTACATTAGCCGAATCTTAGACTCGAACCAACGCAGACAGAGGTGAGATGGCAGTGATCCATAACGGACAGCGCTTTAGACCACTCGGCCACTCTGGGCCCGAGGTCACCTTTACAGATCACTCACTCTTTTCCTGGGTCCTTCGCGGGTTCTTCCTCCAAAAATATACTGTCCGCCATGTATATAGCTTTCGAGCTCTTAACAAAAGGCGCCAAACCTACAGAAAAATGCAACCAAATAAAAGTGAACTTAGCTGACTATATATAGTTTATATAAGGACCAAAAACTAGGAATAGTAAGATCATTCCTAATGTCCGCAGGAAAATATGGGTTGCAAGACGTGACCCGTCAGTGCACTAGCAGTTTTCCGTCCCGCAACCCTCATTTTCTCGTAGATATGAAGAATACTCAATTGGTGACAGCAGTAGGACCAGCTTTAGTGGCAGTGTTCAAAACAAGAGAAGACACACACACCCCCCAACAAAAAAAACACTATGTCAATCCAGTTTCTTCTTCAACTTCTGTTTCAAAGGTAATGAAATAACGTCTAGAACTGATGCAATCATAAAGTGAGGGTTGTGTGATGGGACGGGATCTGCCAGTCGACCAATACGCGGGACCCCTCCCGCAACTATATTATTTCTGCAGTAATGAAGAATAGCGTGTGTTAACAGCACTATGGCCATATTTTGGTGGCAGTCTATGGCAGTGTTGAAACAAATAAAATTTAAATATAAAAATAAAAGCTCACACTTTATTCCATTAATTAAGTTTCGTCTCTAGCTCCCAATCCTAATTTCAAAGTCAAGGATAACACGTTTTAGAACTGTCGCATCTTCTCGGACAATTGAGGGGAACTGTCTAATTCCTATCTAATCATAGCACGTTTTAGTTACTTTCAGATGTTTCCCGTAATGCACTTTAAATATAGACTTTAGAATATAGATGCTTACTTCCTCATTCCATTTAGGGGTCGTCTGCTTTAGAAAATTGGTAAATTGACCATGCTATCTCTACCGTTAGTGGATAACTAGATATGGATAGGCAAGCTTGTTATTATGAATACAATCTATAAAGTGCGTGCTCATTTAAGCATTAAGCAGCCATCTAGCTGAGTGTTCAGTTAATACGCACTAATGTCAGCATAAACACAAATCACCTGCAGGAAAAAGTGGTCTGTTGGGATCATGTGCACGTAATAACACAAGCACGTGGAATTCAAAATCACAATACATGTAGCACATTCGTAGCTTCTCGGCGTGAACTATAATGCAAAGCTATCAGAATCACCAAACAGGACCTGAACAATGATCTAGGAGTTCTCGTGCTGAATCAACGTTAGCGAGAGCATGCATTATATATTTAAGACATTACAGCAGCTGAGTATATGTAACAATGTTGATTATGAAATTGTTTCAATGGCGTTTGTGTTCTGAATTGTAAACTAATAAATTGTCTGATATTACATGGCATATCGTCCGGTTTCACTCAAAATCGTCCGATTCTACTGGCTAACCAGACAATTTGTATGTGGTGAAAATTTACGTAATCAGGGTTGACAAACTGAAACTCCAATAGCTGCTACACAATTGCCACCACTCGTGTATCACAAATATGTACAGATAAAACGTTTAAATAATTTATTTTACCAAATATCCCTAATCCCGATATTTTTTTACGGTGTACGATAGTCTGCATGTATACGTATAATAAGTATGTGCTCAACAATGGTACAGAGTTCCATTAACCAAAAGTGTAAGGACAAAAACTTACGTACATTGCCATCCTCGACTTACTGACATTCTTAGTAGGAAATGTATGCATATACTTTGGTAGAAGGCATCCTTATCTCTATGGTTATATTGTATAACATACTTTTATATAATTTACATGACCAAAAACCAGAAGGAAACAATGGAATCGAAACGTTTTAAGTTTCTTCTATCATTTGCGTATGAGTATTTTAAAATAATAAGTTCAATTCGAACCACTTATTTTTTTTTAAAAAAAAACATGGACCTTTATAAATTTTGAATCACTCCAAACATCTTTTCAATAAATCAAATACTACTACTACTA